>JAPKLW010000025.1:216221-306839 GCA_026898455.1 Plectranthus barbatus | reverse complement strand
CGTGTTAAGTTTCAAACACGACGACTCTGATATTTCGGGACCAACAACTGTTTCATTGCTTATCTATTAATTTAAAACACATCACATCAAGTGTTGGTGTATAACTTGCAAGAAACATAAGGACTTCTCGAGCTTAAACATATATTTTATAAAAACTTGTTGAACCGAGATCTCAGCAAGTACAAGAACTTTAATATTCCGCTGCATTAATAATTACTCTGATCGGAAATCAACACGTTTTTTATTGGGTATGGTAAATTCAAGTTCTACATCGAAAAAACAAAGTAGATTTCCTTGAATATAAAACTTCATACAACTCCATAAGATGAAGATCAAGGATGTGTGGTTCCCTGGAATGTCTCATTTGAGAGGAGGTCACGAATATGTGGCCTTTAGATTTGAACATTAGAGAATTTGTTTTGATATATCGATGGAGGAGTGACTGTCCAACACCTTCTAAAGTTGTTTGCGCATTAATTATCAAACTTTCTAATGTTGTTTGGGCATTAATTATAAAATTTAATAATAGGTATGATTAAAATAAAATTTTAAATATAATATAAAATGCAACAAAATAATATTAATGAGAATTTGGAAAATTACAAATTATGATTTTGAATTAATTAATTTTGATAATCAAATAATGACTAAAAAATGAGAAGTAGTCATTAGAATTGCTATATACTCCCTCTATCCCGCCTCATTAGTCCCATTTTTCATCTTCGTCTATCCTGCAGAATTAGTCTCATTTTCTTAAATGAAAAAAAATCTCCTCACACTAACAAAATATTAATTTCACTACACTCACAAACATTGGTAACTATGCCAAAAGAAAATGAGACTTATGACCTAGGACGGAGGGAGTACTTTAATTGAGATGAGGCAAATCCTGCACTACATTTATAAGGCAAACTCATAAGGCAAATTCCCATATGAGACGGTCTCATTATTTTTATTGTGAGACAAATTTAATGATGCATTTAATTTATTGAAATGATATATTTTTTTATTGCAAATAATTTATTTTTTTACATAGAAAAAATTATATTAAAATATAAAATGATGTATTTAACTTATTGAAATGATGTATTAAAGTCCGTTTCACAATATAAAATAGTGAGACCGTGTCTCAGGAGACCAACTCAATTTATTAAATTAATTTAAATTATTATGAATCAACATTTAAAAATAAATATTAAATAAGAACTTATAAATACAAAAATTGATTAAAGAGTGTAGGTGAAAAAAAAAATACCAGCAAAGTCTCTTTTCTATTTTAATGTCATGATTGATTGATTCAAATCACTCCTTGTCTCCTCAAAAACATTTTTAGATAAAAGGTATGATAATCATACATATCAATCTTTTCTCTCTCATCAAGAAAATAAATAAAACTCCCTTATGATCCAATTGAAAGATTAGTATCCACTCAACCAAAAAGACCAATTATGGAGCTATTTAATGAAATAAACGATTAGGGTTAAGCCACATCAGTAGTTAATGATTTTCACGATGTAGCTTTGGCCACGTCTTCTAATTAAGCTAGTAAATATTAAAATTTTCTTACTAACAGATTTGATTCCAGCATGGATTAATTTGCTACGTGCATACAAAAATCCATGCCACTTTTTTTTTTTTTTTTTTAAATATCTAATTGTTTTGTTTTGTTTCCCTTCAATTTATTTTATTATTATTTGTGGGATGTTAAAGATCAGTATATATATTATTTTTAGAGATTCATATTGTTCTTACCATGTGCCCAAGTAGGGCTTTCATATTATAGTATCAGTACATGCCAAGATTGTCCCTGCAATTATTGGGAGATCAACAAATTAAGAATTGGTCAATTCCAAATCTTTAGAAAATGCCTCTCATAAAATAATAATTATTAAAAACAAAGATAGCATAGTTACTACACCCTATATAAGGGACAATTTGTGATAAGTTTGTTAAGCCTATTATCACATCACCACCATGTAAAAAGTCAATAATATTGCAATGGTTGATATTTCATGTTATATAGCAAAACGACTTTACATTTTTGTAGTGAATTAAAATACTTGATCCATTATAAGTGTAATGATTAGGAAAAATAATAAAGGTTGAGATTAAATATGTGAGACTTTTTCTTTGGGCAAATTTCCAGTGTATTAAAGCTCACTATAGTATCCTATGCATCTTTGCCCTAGAGATTTGTACAAAATAAATGAATCTATTGACAACTTAATCAAATATTATCAGATTTTGGATTTCTAATTCAAATATTTTTGTGGGTGATTGTGAGTTCTTAATCATTTTGCTTTCCCATGTTTTGGGGGAAAAAGTTAATTAGTCTCTCTTGATGAACACTATATATGTATATAATACTCGTGCTTCCCCACAATAATCATGAAAATGATAAAATTAATTATTGATTTGACCATTAATTTGATATTTAACTCCACTTGAGCTCTAATCAATTTTTAATCTTATCATTTCTATATAATACAAATGTAATAGTTGTATTAAAATACAATACAAAATCATTATCTCAACCTTGAAGCAAAATGCTAAAGCGTTTTACCTATAGTCAACTTATATAAATTCAAGAACCGAAACAGGCATTCCTCTCAATATTTAGATGTGTAACCTATCTAAAACATCCCACCTCTTTGAATTAATGGATGTATAAACTATAAATCATAAAGTACAACCTCCATAGCTATACACAACCTATTTTTTTCTATTTTGATTTTTAGTACATACACCTCAATTTATTAAAAACACCAAATCCAAAAGAAAAAAAAAACATAAAAAATGACATGAGGAACATTCTCTTACTTTTTCTTTTTTTCTATTTTTTTTGGGGGTCAACTATTAAAAACATAAAAGAAAAGAAAAAGAAAATCAAATTCTGAGCAAAAAAATACTGAGTTCGGGCCCACCATTTCCATCGGGGTTCAACATGTAGAAAGCTTCCGAGTCGCGGCTCCCCACCACCCTCTCGAACCGGGCCCTCATATACAGCAGCTCTCCCTCCGCCGCGCTGCTTTTCCGGCCGTCGTCCACCATGGGAATCACTCCGGCGCCCACGGACACTCTCTCCACAGTCCGCAGCACGTGCCGGTCCAGCTCCGTACACTTCCTCGACGCTGCGTAGCCGCTCTTCCTCCCGTTGCAGTACATCGTCCACGCCGGCTCCGAGAAGAGTTGCACCGCCGCCGCCCTCCCTCTCTGCACCTTCTCGCACTCGAGGGCGATCCTGACCAGCCCGGACGACATTTCCTTCACCAGAGCGGAGGTGGAGACCGCTAGCTCGATCAGCAAGACGGGTTCGGATCTCGGGTCGTCTTGGACGGCGAAGCTAACATGGCCGCGGCGGTAGCCGAAGAGGGTCCCGGTGACTTTCCGTCCGAGGGAGGGGGCGACGGAGAAGTGCGTGGGGATGTGGAGCCACCTGCATGTGGGGAGGAGGGAGGGGAAGGTGAAGATGGAGAGGAGTGATCGTAGGAAGGTGGAGAGACCGCTGCGGGTTCTGCTGAGGTTGTGGAGGGCGGCGGTGGAGCGGCGAACGAGGGGGCGGTGGTGGAAGTCCTCGACGGCGTACGTGGATCGGATGTAATTAGCGGGGATGATCTTGCTGGTGCTCTTGCAGCTGCTGGTTCTTGGAAGACTTGAAACTATCTGCTCATGCTGTCTCATCTTCTATTAATCTTATTCTTATGCAATGCTCACAAAAATTCAATCTTGTTTGTTTGTTCACTAGTGATCAAGAAATGAGAGAGAGAGAGAGAGAGAGTTGGAGAGGGAGTGATGATGGTGAAGGATTAATATAAAGGGAAAGTGTGGAGGGTAGTGATGATTTCATGAATGAAGTTGAGTCATGCCATTTTTTATACAAAAAGTTAGTATTACATTCCGACCCATTACAAAACACACATCTGCAAATTCGACCACAATAATTTCTCTCCAAAATCATTATTATTAATTCAATAAATATATTATAAAGAATATATAAAATAAAAATATAGAAATTCAAATTTATTAAACCACCCAAATCGCCAATCTAAGAATTTTGAAATGCTTAAACCGAATTGTTCAAAAAAAGATTATATTTAAAAATTACTCCCTCCGTCCCACCTCAATTGTCCCACTTTCCTTTTTCGTCCGTCCCACCTCAATTGTCCCATTACTTAAAAAGGCAATTTTTTCACACTCAACAATAAAATATTAATTCCACTCAATTTACTTTACACTCACACTCCTTGGTTATTGTGCCCAAAGTCACCGGGACAATTCAGCCGGGACGGAGGGAGTATATGATTTTAAAAAAATTATATATATATATATATATATATATATATATATATATATATTAACATAGTACAATAAATTAAATATAAATCAAAATTAATATCTGCAAATCTTATAAGTAAACATAACATGTACATTTAATTCATAAGCATAATTAAAAAATAATTTAATTTTTTAATACTTTGTAATATAAAATCAAGCTGAAAAATCAAGAATTAATATATTAATGGTGTTTCATTTTAAACCGAATTCAAAACTCCTCAACTCAAACTAAAAATAAACCTAAGTTCGATTTGAAAACTTTCGATCGAATCAAAACCTTAAACCTTTTAATTTGATTTGCAGTTTATGGTTTGATTTTACTCATCCAGATGTAAAACGTGGAAAATACAATATAAGTCTTATTACAAATATACGTAGGAGCGGCAATCTCCGACTCGACCTGATAACTCGGCACGAACCTAACATGGAAAAAATGGGTTGGGTCAACCCATTTAACATCTGGGTCAATTTCAGGTCGAACCTATGAAACCCGATTAAAATTCAAGTCAGGTACGGTTCAGTTTTTAGGTCGACCCGCATAACCCGAATGACCCTCAAAATTAATTAATTTTAAAATTTTATTTTATATTCAATTCTTATTTAATATTTTATTCTTTTAATTTATGAATACATTAAATAGATATAAGTTTTAAAAAATGTGGTTGATAAAAAAATTCAAACATTTAATCTTCTTGCACTTGAACTTACTCGTGCAATAATTATATTTATTATTGGAAAATTATAAAACTATTCAAGTATTCATACTATGGATTGTATTTGTATTTGTGATTTGGTGTTAAATATGTCATTATCATGTTACACCGGTCGTCATATTGATTAAAATTAATTTTTAACAAAATTAAATAGGTTATTTCGGGTCAGTTTTAGATCGACCTGTAAGTAAATAAATCGGTTTCGGGTTGACTTATCTAATCTGAAAAAATAAACTGGTCGAGTTTGAGTTGACTTGTAATGTATTACTATCAAATTATAACCCAACTTGACAACTCACCAACCCAATCCCGATCCAATTACCTCTCTTAAAAATATAAATATATAAATATATATTATGGAATGGCATGAATATGACGAAAACATAGTATCTTTGTTTTTAGATAATGAATATATAGTAAATTCTATAATAGTTACAGTAATATTTATTATTATTACTGTATTAATAGATTTCAATCTCAATCGAATCAATGTGTATAGATTAGTTAATCTAGGTTATGATAAGTGATAATAATACATTGCAGGAATATTGATCCCAATTTTTCAGAGTTAAAGTAAATTGTATAGTGGAAATAATTTTTTTACGGTAAGCTTTTACTTATCCAAATTGATGGTGACGTGTTAGTTTGGTTTGTCAAATCTAAGTTCAGGTACTTAAGTCCAGATATGCTTAGCTTCAGTTTCAGTTTATACTTCAACACTTCAGTGTTGAGTTTTAAAGATGAGTAAGCTAACAAAATAAAAGCAATAAAAAAGACAAAGGATTTATAGTGGTTCGGAATCTAAAGGTCATACGTCCACTCCTCAGACTTGTAGTCTGGAAATCCACTAAGATCAGAACTACAGAGGTGCTCCTACGATCTATTGCTTGTCGATGAATGTCTTGTCCACCGATCCACAAGCTTACTCCCTCGGTCCTTCCTCTTCTCTTCACAGCTCCTTAGAGTGTGGGCTCACCATGCAGCCTCCTCGTCGTCGGAATTGGGTGTTTAGAGTTTCCCTGAAACTATCAGCTTGGCGGCAATTTGCCCGTAAGGGTCAAAGTACTAGATGTACTTGACTGTTGTAATCTTTCTTGGAGAGAAAGATTACCAAGATAACTCAAGAACTAGAAAGTTCTGAGTCTCGTGCTCACTAGTGTGACACACAAAAAAGCTTTAACAGCCTAGAACGTTGAGTAGAAATTTTAGCAGCATTTCAGCTTGTTCGTAAATAGCAAGTTCGGTCATTATGTTTGGTTCGTCAGTCGCCTTCTTCTGATGAAATCCTTCAGTATTTATAGCCGAAGGTTGAAGGTTTGAATCCATATATCCGTTAGGGATAGATTGGATCTTGTCCAATCGGAAATCTCTGTTGACTGCTGCAATCAGCGGGTACGTGGCGCTTTTAATTTCTAGAGATCCTGTACCTACTACGCTTTTTTTGACAAGGGCAGCAACTGCTCACCTTTTGTTAGAACGACAATCTGCAGTTAGTCCAAGGAATCCTGGACTGGTTAGTCCGAGGTATCAATATTGAAGTCTTGGGCTTACAAACTTTATGGAATCTTCAATCCTTAAAGTTTGTACTTGTCAGTACGTTCCTCTGGACATTCTTCTTGTCCCTTTGTGTCAGGACTGGAACTTAGAATCCATATTGATGCCGTCGTGCTTGCAAGTCCAAGCTAGTGACGTTATTATTCATTATATGCTTGTTCCCTAGAATGGTAAGTTCAGTATCCACTGATGAGACCATATTGGTCGATTTCATACTTGTGTAAACCCTGTTGATCCCAAATCAGAGTACGAAATAATATGCAGCGGAAGTATAAGAACGGTTATTTGCACTCTCAAAACAGGTAGTTCAGTTTAAAATTGGAGACTCAGTATTAATCAACAGTTCAAAAAGACAGTTTGTGTTAGCCAGTAGTTTTAGGTAGCCAGTTTACAGTTATATTAAGTCAACAATTATACGCTTCAATACTTTTAGAGAAGTGTTGAAGGTTTTAAAACACAATTGAAAACTGTATGGTGCGTGAAGTAAGTAAAACTGTAAATGAGGCAGGGTATTTATAGTGGTTCGGAGCCTTAAGTCCTACGTCCACTCTTCGGAAGTTAATCTGGAAATTCACTAAGTAATGAAGATACAATCCTCACGATCTATAGCCAAATGCTGTGAAAACCACCGTCCACAGCAGAATGGATCACTCGCCCAGGTAGTTGATCTTCATGCCTTCTTCAGTTCCTCGAAGCCAGGTGGCACCTTGAAGTCTTCTCAGAATTGGCAGTCGTCGGAAATGGATTGAGAACAAACCTCCCTTCTCCTTCTCCGGTGGGTGGATGATTAAGTTCTTCCCAGAACATACAAGTTTTGACAGTAGCTCGTAAGAACCTTCTTCTCCTTAGAGAATCAGGCTGCTGTGTTCTTACTTAAAAAGTAAGAACACCAAGAAAGTAGAGTAAGTCGAAAGACTTAATCCTCGTGTACACAAGGTCACACGGTGAATCTCTGAAGATTCCTTAAGCAATAATGCCTCGTGTTCAATAAATGAACCGAGGAGTAAATGCCTTCACGCTTGAGAGCGTTAAATGCTTTGAGCTTTAAATTCGACAGAGTAAGGGCAAGGTATGTGAGCATTCTTCTTTTGTAGTGCGTTTTGTGTCTCTCTGGTTCCTCTGTTATTTATAGTTGGAGATTTGATAATAACCGGTAGAGAAAATTCGAATGATGTCCAATCAATGTCCATCCTTCTCTGTAAAGTAGACCTGCTCCTCTGCCTTTTCTGAATTACTGCCATGCTTTTTGCAGGGTCAGTTTGTACTTGTTTTGTTAGACTCGAACAACGTTGTACTTCAGTCATAACTGAGTGTATCTTCGTTCTTTATCATTGAGTCTTCAATGCTCTTTTATGACTGTTCGACATCTTGCTTTACACGTGTTTCTTTGACGTGAAATTGTCCTGGTCTGAAACTGTGAGCGCCTCTCGACAGTTTCTTTATGAAAACTGTGTCCACAGTTTTCTTTGCTATACGATCCTTGACAGTTTAAAACTGTCTGCACAATTCTTCTCGTCCAATACTCTGCACAATTTTTTTCGTCCATTATTCTTGATAGTTTTCTTGTATGGACGGCTTCCACTTCAAAAATTGTTCAACAGTTTTTGACAATTTTCTTCTCCTAGACTATTACAACTCGATCATCCTATACAAGGATTATATGAGGTAATAACTCTAAAGCCTAAACTTTGGTACACAGTTTTGACACATAAAAACATCAAATTCGAGGTGGGATTTCTACATCAATACCTAACAAACCCAAACTTGTCAGTTCCAGACTCATGTATCCCAGAGTTGTAAGTTCGGTTTGAACCTTAGTCTGTTGACTCTTGCACCTCTAGACTGATTCATCAGTCTAGTCTTCTGATCAGCTCCAACTTATAATTTGATAGCAAACTTATACAGGAGGACTTTACATTTTAGACCGTACTGGAACTAATCTAGAAACATACTTGGTTAGATCTAAACATCAGCTTTGAACCACCAAAACCAAACATAAAATTAAAAAACTTCTAATAAATTTATTAACAAGAAATATAATCGATCGATTTTTTTCAGTTAATGTAATCGTTCTATCATAGTTATCACATTCAATGCAATTAATTTAGAATTATATATCATTTTATAATTACGTTGATAATTAATACAATAATTACAAAAAAATTTATTTTATAGTGATGGCATATACTCCCTTCGTCCCATAGAAGTAGTCCTATTTTGATTGGGTACGATCACCAATATTTGTAAGTGTAGTGAATTACTCCCTCCGTCCTGGTTGATTAGTCCCCTTGAGATTTGACACAATAACCAATGCGAGGAGGAAGTAATATTTTATTGATATGAGAAATTTTTTTTTTCATTTTAAAAAATGAGAATAATCTAATTCTATGGGATGAAGGGAGTATTTAGTTGAATGGCGAATACAAATAGGTTGAGTTGTTAAATCAATTCAGATGTACTTCTCCATATCGGGTGCAAACGATTTGGACGTTTAATTTTTATTCAATAAATTAGTGGCTCAATATTTAATAGTGGTGTTTGAATGGATGGAATTTAAAACTAATGCATATATTGATGTAATAAAATGTAAGATTATGTATAATGTCAATTATATATCACTAAATTTCTTTTTTCTACCAATGCTAGAGTTAAAACTTTGAGTAGGAATAGGGACATTTTAATCATTCCAAAAAAATATTATAAATCAAGAGACACTCTTACGTAATACTATTATTAAAAATATATTATTTGATGTAATCAATTTGTTAATAATGATATTAATATTTTCCCGCTGACTATTGGGTTACACTCACTATTGTAGGCGGTAGTTAAATATTGAAAAAGACCTAATTAAATATGTCCATATTTTTAAATAAAGTTTTAAAATATTTGTTTATGTAGCTATCGCTATTTTATTTTAAATAAATTCGTAGACGTATTATTATTTGTTTCTTCTAATCTTATGAATTAATCAAACTTTTATATATGTTTATTGCATTAATATATTCGTAATATATATTTATTTATCTTCAAGATTTGGGATGATGACCACACATCATATAAGATCAATTGCTTCGTATAAAATAAATATTTATTTTCCTCGAGGTGTCCATTTGTAATAGTAAAATTTAATAAATTAAGGTTCTTGATTGATTTATTTAATCACAGTATAAAGTATTGGGCGGTTCCAAACACCTTGTTTCTAATTGCTAGAGGCAATCTTATTGGTTGGCCTAACCATTTTGACGGTTGAGATTTACTACATATTCTGCCACGTGGACTATTTATAACCACAACCATAGATCAACATCTATTACTCGTGATTAGGGATGTCAATTTAGCCCGAAATCCGTGGGTTGACCCGATTAACCGGAGCCAAAATACGGGTTAGGATCAAGATATTTTGACCTGAAAAAATAGGCCGATTAGCCCGGGACCAAATAACCCGAGGCCCAATAGGGTTGAGCCTGAAACCTGACAGGTTGACCCGATTATTATATTTATTAATATATTTTCTTAATTATAGTACTAAAATCTACTTCTAATATTTAAAATAATATTTATTAATTAAGTTTTAAGTTATATAATTGTATTTAGTTCAAATAGTATTCAATACATAGTTAACTTTATTTATTTATGAAGTTAAATGTATTCAAATATTGTTAAATAAAAAATTAATATATTTTTAATAGATAAATTTATCACTATATAAAATTTGTGATGTGTTTTGTATTTTTATAAGAGATAAATAATATTTTGCTTATTTTTCAACATTTAAAATATTAAAATAATAAAAATATATTAAAACAAAAAATAAATATAAATTTATTGGCCCGACGGGTTAGCCCTAAAACTGATGGGTTAGGGTCAGGGTCAAGATTTTTTAGCCCGAAAAAATTCAGCCCGATTTGACCCTGACCGATTAACCCGCAACCTAATAAGATTGACCTGAAACCCGTCGGGTTGATCCGATTGATATCCCTACTCATGATTCTTCGAAAATATTTAATGAATATTTTATGTATAAAGAAAATAAAATGAGGCCTTTACCTCATTATTCACCCCCTACTCAAAAAAATATCTTGAAGAGGTTGTTTATTCCTCAAAAAGGAGCAATGGAAAGTTGGAAAATAATTTTTTTTACACTAATGTATATCAACACATGTTTATATGATGCAATTATCACAAGCTTAGTCGAGCTTAGCAAAATCTAACTTCGAGTTCAATAAGAAAATCAAGGTTAAAGTTCAAGCTCAATAAATTATTTATAATTAACTAATGTATTTAGAAAAAATATTTAAGATTATACTAGAAGTCAATAAAGTTTGCAAATTTATTAAAGCTAAAATCATGAAGTTCTAACTCGGCTATTGAATTAATTTCAAGATTTTTCGATCATTATTAAGTTGCTTGCAAGACAGTGGCGGATTTAGGGGATTTCGGGGTACACTTGTACCAAAAATAATTTTTTTTAAATATAAATTTATATATCTTTACTTTTATTTATAATATTTTTACATATTATTTATATATATTTTTACATAATATACTTATAATTTATTATATTTATATATTGTACCCTAATTTCAAATTTTTTGATACGCCATTATTGCGAGATGACTTTCCATGCTCACACCTATATTAATTTTTCAATCTATATGTAGGGATAAACATTATATATTTTATTTCAAAAAATTGATATCAAGGCACAGAGCCCTATTTAATTTTTAAGAAATGTAGCTTTTTTATTATTATTATTATTATATATGAATTCGTTGATTAATGAATAAGGACCACATAGCCACTATCACCATAGCTTATAATTTAATTTTTTAAAAACATTACTCCATAGTGTTTGATGATTTCTCATCATGAGAATCCTCGTATCTAACTCATTTTCTTTTTACAACAAGAATTAAATAAACTGGGGATTGTATGGACCACTTCAGATATATAGATGTACCACAACAAATATAAATATAATTATTAGCCACATTTTTTATATGCATAGTTATATCCATGACAAGTTTAAGGCACAAATATCTACACGCACTAGATTTATAATCACGTATATATATAGATTTATTAAATTTCACAGCTAAAACATAAAGTCAAAATATGAATGAATACGAGTCTTATTAGGAATATTATGAATATGTTTTAATGAGATATTAATAATCATTAGTTATCAGGGAGTCAATTGTAGTTCTTAGAATTGATTAGTTAGAACTGATCTGATCTTAAATTGTAAATTTTATATAGATTTGAGAGTTATAATAATTTAAGTTTATGGAAAATGGAAAATGAAAAATTGAAGACTTGAAGAGCTAAAGAAATGAAGATAAAAGATCAAGTTTAGAGATATCCTCAAATAGTCAATGGACGGTTAGGAGAAAAGAATCACAACAGTGAGAAAAATACTAGCTGGCTGTTCAGTTATATAACTGATAGCTGAGAAAGAGAAGAAGCCAAGTACAAGCTTGGTGACCCAATTAGCAGCTAACACTATCTATTGCCTATAAAAGATAGCTGGCACAAAGATGCTTCACTCCAGTTTTTTGAAAGACAATTAAGACCAGAAAAAAAAGAGGAAGAGCTGACACCTCAAAATAATCTTCATAGATGATCTTCTTCAGACTAAATACCATGTTTGAAAAGCAGACTAACAAATATTACACATTGGTCTCGCACATCCACCGTGAGAGGAATCGAGCAGCTGATTTCCTTGCTAGGAGAGGTTCCCAAGTTTCGGAGTTTACTAGATATGATGAGGCGACAGCCCCTCGATATTTGGCTTCTCTCATTCGTATGGATTAGTTGGGTTATCCCAACTTCAAATTTCGTTATGCTTAGTTGGTTTCATTTGAGATTGTTATTGTTATTTCTTGTTTCGTCCTCAGTTGATAGGCTTATATTTTCTCTTCGGGATAGCCATTATTGGCTATTTTCAAATTGTATTTTGTTTTTTTTTATATTTTCTCTAGGTTTCTCACCTGTGATGTGGGTAAGCTTTGGGTGATTTTGGTGTTGTTGATGGATATTTTGTACAGGTTTTGGTTTTGGTCGGACTTGGCCTGTTTTTGGTCGGGTTCTTCCAGGATCATGCCGGATTTTTGACTTATGGTATACACAGGTTGGGGATTTGGCCTAATCCCCCGCCCTACGGGGTGTTTTTGCTAAAAAAAAAAAATATTACACATTGGTTTAAGCTGAATATCCTTTAATCACTATATAAAAACTTGAAAAGCTAGATAAAGTCTGTAGATCATTCAACATCCGATACCTACAAAAAGTATGAGTCACTTCATTTATTTCTCAATAGCTACAATTCAAAGTGAGCCTATTAATACCGGTTTGAAGAGAGGAGAATACTGTTGGTCCCGAAATCAGAGTTAGTCAGATATATTCAGCGGAAGATTTAAAGTGAGTTCTTGCAAATTCGAACTGGTGGATCTCAACCTGTTTGATTCTTTGAAAAACTTATTTGTCTGCAGGTTTGATTAAAGTCAAGTTCGGAAATGCTCTACACGAGATAGTGTTGAGTTTTAGATTCTTGCAAAAATAATCGAATCAGTAAAAATCACAAGAATTTATAGAGGTTCGGACAACTATCCTATGTCCTCTCTTCAGGCAGTAGCCCAGAATACACTAGATTCAGAATTACATTGTGTCATCACGATCTATCGCAAGCTGGTGAATATCCATGTCCACCAGTCCACTTGCTCACTCGCCCAGGGTCTCGTCCTCTTTCATCACACAAATAGGGAGTGTGGGCACACCACGTAGCCTCCTTCTACGGAAGTTGGGAGCTTTTAAGTTCTTCCCAGAACTCTTCGGACTTGCGGCAATATGCTTGTGATAGTCACAACTTGGAGATAGCTCCAATTGATGTGATCTTTCTCTGAGAGAAAGAGCACTAATAATAAACTCAAGCTGAGAAGTTGCGAGTCTCGTGTCCAGAGATTTGAACACATAAAACAATTATAAATAGCTTTGAACAGGAAAAATTAGTTGTGAGAGTCTCTGTTCGGAGAATACGGTTACGACTAGTGAGTTTTGAACCTTCGTATGTTGAGGTGTGTTCGTCACAATTCTGTTCTTGTAACTGTAACTGTCTTCATTTCGTAACGTGTAACCTTTTTCTTGAGATTGCTTTGGTATATTTATAGACGAAGCAAGGAAGGGTTTGACAAAAAGCCATTTAGAGATAATCTAGATTTTAAACTATCCGCTGGGTCTCTAATCTGTTGGAGATAGGTGGCTTTTCCTGCTCTGCCGCACCTGCTCCGTCCTTTCCAAACACAGGGAGTCGACATTCTACAGTATGTCAGAACGGCTCGCCAGTCTGAGGAATCTTTAACTAGATGTTTGAATTTTGGACTTTAAGGAATCTCCTTTTCCTTAAGTCTGAGTCTTTGTAATTCCTTTGGTTTGTCTTCTTTGTCTCTACTCGTGAGATGAAACACGACTTGATAAACTGGTGATTATACAAGCTGGTGATATCTAATAGTTGATCTGAGTGACAAGCTTTAGGCTGAAGTGGTCGTCTGTCTACCATTTCATGCCTGAGTCAAAGTCTCTTCTTGTCTTCATGATGATTAAACTGGTGGCTTTGATTGCAAGCCCAGCTTATCTTGATCGACTTCTTTACAATTCGATAAACATCCTAATTGGACATTACAAGTTTTTATCGACTAAGCTAATGTAAAGACACTTCCTAAGGTGGTTTCTTTACATGTTTGACACATCAAGACATAAAATGATAAGAGAGTTTCTAACCTAAATTCCCAACAACTGTAAAAAACAAAAACTGAAAGAGTTACCATTTAAAAGAACTACACATTCTGCTATTGATACTGCTATCTCTCTCTCTCTCTCTCTCTCTCTCTTTCTTAAAAGGTTGTCCTAAGCATTCTGTATTTCTTATCATGAGACCATCAGAAATTGATGCCTGATCCCAAACTGGTTTCCAAGACCTTCTAGATTCGTTTGGGAATAACTCTAATCAACATTACTAAAGAGAACTAAAAGCTTCAACCAACAACAACTTAAGGAGCCTAGTGTGAATTCCAGTTAAGCTACAACAATTATAGTTTTTGTGACCAAGGGTAGTTGAAATCCTCTATTAGAGAGGAACTTAAGCTATAACCTGTTGGTCCCGGATTTCAGAGTAATAAAATTAGTTGCACAGCGGAATTGATTAATGATGACCTTGCACTTATCCAAACTGAGTGTCAGTCACAGTTTGGTTTATCTAAACGTCAGTTTGGGTCTTAAGTCCGAATAGATGTTAAGTTAGTTTCAGTCTATATTTCAAAACTTGAGTGTTGAGTTTTAAAGTAAGTAAACTGATAAATAGTAAGCAGTAACGGACAAGGATTTTATCGTGGTTCGGACACTAAAAGGTCCTACGTCCACTCTTCAGATACAAGTCTGGAAATCCACTAAGTGATAGAAATACAGGGTGCTCCTACGATCTATCGCTTACTGAAGGATGTCTCATCCTTCGATTCATAAGCTCACTCGCCCTATCCTCTGTCCTTCTTCACTTCACAGCTCCTCGGAGTGTGGGCACGCCATGCAGCCTCCTCGACGCTGGAATGAGACCTTTAAAGTTCTCCCCGGAACTGTCAGCTTGGTGGTTAGAACTCTTGTAAGAGTCAAAGTATAGAGCGTACTTGACTGTTATTTTCTTTCTTGGAGAAAGAACACCAAGAATAATTCAAGAACTAGAAGTTTTGAGTCTCGTGTTCACAAAGGTGACACACGGAAAGCTTTAAGAAAAGCCTCAAACGTTCAAGTCGGGGATTTAACAGAGTTTTAGCAAGCTCGATAATACAGTGTTCGATTGTGTTGAGGTAACCTTTTGTCTTTGAAATCCTCGGCTATTTATAGGCGGAGGTCTTAAGATTTGAATCGAAAGAGCCATTAGAGACAGATTGGATGAAGTCCAATCAGAAGTCTCTGCTCTCTGCTACGAACGACGGTAGATAGGTCTATTTCTAGGATCCCTGCACCTACTCCCGCTTTTTCAGACTTCGACAATTGACTGTTCACCTTTTGTCAGAACGTCAATATGAATAGTAGGAGGAATCCAGACTGACTGATCAGTCTGAGGAATCTAGACTGAAGTCTTGAGCTTGCAAACTTTAAGGAATCTCCAATCTCTAAAGTGCGTACTTGTCAGCATCATTCCTCAGACAATTCTTCTTGTCTCTATGCACGAGGATTAGAACTAAGGTTCCATGCTGATATCGCCAGGCTGGCAAGTCCATGCTGGTTGACATCAGAAGTTTGATAGTAGATCCCCAAACTGGTAAGCCTGAGACTGGTGAGTTCCAGACTAATGAGTTCGAAAATGGATGAGGTCGCAAACTTATCAGTCTCAGACTGATGAGACCCATACTGATAAGTTCCAGACAGATCACGAACTTTCAGTTTCTTGAGTCCTTCTTGCGCATCCAGACTGATTTCTTAGTCTGTCTTAGATCAACTCCAATTACACTCGATAAAAAGACCTTACAAGACTTTACATTTAAAAATCTAACTAAAGCTAATCTAGAGACTCTCTAGACTTTTTAGGCCTTGACCTTTTGACCCACCAAAACATAATAAGTAAGGAAATTCTAACATCAAATTTAATAACAATTAGTTTCCCCATTTTTGGTGTGGTCAAAGCCATCTAATCATCTACACTATCTAAGCTGGTCCTTGAGGAGCAATTGATTTTCTGAGTTTTTACAAATGTTATCTATCTAACTACAAATTAATGGTAAGTACCTCTTTAGACTCAGCCTACTTTACTTAGGATCTTCCCCCTCAAACTAGGAGAGATGTTGCTCGATTAGAATTTTCCAAAGTAAAAATAGAGCAAGAAAATATTAAGTAAGAGCGAACGATGCTGATTACACTGGATTGTGTAAGTTAAGCTAAAAAAATGACTTTACGTTGGACAAACATGATTTGTCATCAACAAGTCAGTTCTTTTATTAACATATTTACAAGTAAAGGAAAGAACTAACTATAAGTTATTTACAAATCAGAGCTTTACAACAGAAAGAAGGCTAGCTAGATTTTGCAATGAAGTACAACCAAGAAGAGAGCATAAGATCATCTCTTCCCTAATGAGCTTGCGAGTTTGGCAATGTCCGAGAGAAGCAATCAGATTCGTCAGCTTGGCCATATCAGCTTCTTGCTTCATCCTGTTCTCTTCCTCGTGTCTCAGTCACTCCTCTTCTGCCTTCTGCCTTTCTCCGTCTTGTTTTCTTCGTAGCTCTTCCCCCTCTTTGGCCATACCCAAAAATCTGGTCATGGCCGAGGTCACCGTATCCATTTTTTTTCAATTGCTCTGGTTAGCTCTTCCTTGACTTGGTCCACTTGGTTTCGAACTTGTTCAGCAACAATGTCTTGGATTCTCGCCAACAACTGATCATTATCCAATAGAGCTCTAGATAGATTGAGAGAGGTTTACTCTTGATCTTCAACAACATCAACAACAGGCCAATTCACCTTTGAAGTTCCCAGAACAATAGGCACAGAGGGCTGGCTGGCACTATCCACCATCTCCTTTCTTCTTCTTCTTAGGCACTGCGAGCTTGAGCTGCTAGATCTTTCTCTATTCACTCTAGTTCCCAGGAGCGCAGCAAGTCATCAAAATTTGGAATTAGGTAGGTCCTCAGCGGTGGGAGCTCAATGTTCAGCTATAACTCAGAAAAATGGTAAGTCAGATCATAGGAAAAAAGAGCGCGCTGAAGTTGTACAAATGGTCCCTCGGTTTTCTTCTTTGGACGGAGGCCGTAGTCCCGATCTTCAATCTGTAGGCCTTTATTTTCTCAGTATCTTCTTCATGAGTTTGACTCTGAATTGCCTGGACCTCGGGTTCTTCCGTCCAATCCACTCATCAGCCTATAATTCCTCTGATCTCCAAATAGTTAACCTTAGACGGGCATTCAGAACTGCATTCTCTTCATGATGGAGCTGATGAGTACATAAGTCATATATCCTCCATCTTCAGAATTGTTCCTGCAGTAGTGATGAGACTGGAGAATCATCAAGAATATATTTGGCATAGGTTGGCATGGCATCAGCTTGAGCAAAGATGTGATCATTGGCTTCAGAGAGTGGATGAAGAGGAGGGCACCGGTTCCAAATCCTTAGTGCTAATACATCGGGGTGGGGAAGGCCAACCAGGGGAACGAGATGATATGAAAGCTCAGCTGGAGTTAGTGCATCTAGGGATATGCGATTGTCCCGTAGATGTAGAGCCTTCACCTTGACTAGGAACTCCTCTCTGGTCTCTGGAAACTCATCCAAGTCTTCCATGTCAGTAATATTATCATCACACTCGGCTCAATAACATCAGCAATAACTTTAGCTTTTCCCTTTTCTTGGGCTGATAAGCTGGTTTCTCCCTAGACTGATGTGCTTGCCATTTCCTGCACTGATAAATCAAAATTTGACAATAATTCTGCGGCATCAGTTCTGATGTGCCTGCAACCGCCGGCACTACGGACACCTCCACCAACACCTTCTCCACTACCAATTCTGTCAGTTTTCTGGGGTGGTCGCCCGTATAACCTCCTTCTCAGTTTCTGGTTCCGCCAGTTTTACCGGAGTGGTCGCCTGAATAACCTCCTTCTCAGTTTCATCAGTAGCAAGGCCAACACCCCTTGCATTGCTGCCTACTCTATCTATTCAGCTTCAACTCCAATTTAAGCCAAGTTGGCATCCCCTTGTGCAGCTGCCTGCTCTTCTCCCTTGTGTTGATCCACAAGATCGAGAACATCGTTATGAGCTTCTTCTTGATTGCAAGTAGTTGGTTGAAAGCCTCATCTGACATGATCTCTAGGAAGCCTTGTGGAGAAGCCTGGACTGGCTCTCAAATCATCAACTTTGTGCTTCCCTTGATCTCTGCAATGAAAGGTGTTCTAGCCTCGGTAGCATGAGCCTTGCATTTGATAGATCTGGCAAGAATTTCAGCCATCTCTTGTTTCCTCTTTGCCTCAGCTTCGACCTTGATCCGCTCAAAGGCTTCATCGCAGGCAGCTAGCTTAGCCTCTAAGGGTGCCTGCTCTGCCTTCTTTTGTGCTCGGGCTCGGGCATTATCAGCCTCCATCTTTTTTTTCTTCTTCTCCTTGAGCTTGGCCTCAGCATCCAGCTCGGCGGGCGTCTTCTTCCTCTTCGTCATTTGGGCCAATTGCTCCTCCTTACTGCCTGGAGCTGGGGCTGTGACCTTAATGGCATGACCTTTAAATGGATCACCACGTCCTGTGTTGGCACCATCAGTCCGTTTTCTTCTAGACCGGTTTCTTTTTTGGCTTCTTCTGGACTGGCTGATTAGTCTCAGTCGTCAGTGCCGTAGGCAGCACTACCTCACCCCCAGTCTAAGTCCCTGGAGCGATGCATTTCTCCAATTCCTGAACGCACTTCACCACGACTGCTTTCTTGGCCAGTTAGGCCATTTGTTCCTCAGTGACTTGCTGTGCTATGACCGACACTATTACCCTTTAATACCTTCTGGTGTTGTCAAACTTGCATCTTTGTACTGATGACGTCATCTCTTGAGGTGTACTTCGTCCCATGCTACTTAGTTTGATTAGAGCTATTGCACCATACTATATTGGATTCGTACTGACGAGATCCATACTCCGCTAGACTTTTTTTCTTCCAGGCTTGTCATGCGTACTGCGTTCTTCTGGCCTGTTGAGTCTTTCACACGTACTAGACCTTTTGACTAGTCTAGTTTCCGATGTTAGTGTCAGCTTACAACTCAACAAATAACCTATACAGGAATTCTTCTGACTCTTCTATAGTTGCAAAACTAGGAATGCTTACTAAAATTACCTCGTTGTTTTTGGCTGCTAGAGCCGTTTCAGCATCCTGGTTCTCATCTGCATCAGCAAACTGATCATCCACAATATTTGCCATCAGAACGAGCATGGCCTCCTCATCGTCTTCCTCAGAAGAGTGATAGTATTCCTCATCATTTTCAGGGATATCCTGAGCTTCTGTTCTTGTCAGGAGCGCCCTTTTGACTGCTTTAACATCACGTCTTTCAAACCTTTCCTTTAAGCGCTCTCTCTCTTATTTGCTTACTTTCGGACAATCATGTTTCAAGTGGTCAGGAGATCCACACTCAAAGCAAGTCCTAATCTTTTGCTCTGCTGGGCGGGCAAATGAGGATAACGGCTGAGTTTCCTTGGTTTCCTTCTCGATCTTAGCCTCCATCAGCAACTTCTGGAGCCTTTTCATTTGCTCTTCCAGCTCGCTGATCTTTAGATCGACAGGCTGGGAACTTGAGGTTGTAGGAACCTCCTTAGTTGGTGTTGCTGGAGTGGAACTTTCTTGATTATGGTAGGGCTTTTTCAACTTAAACTTGTTGAAGTCTTTCTTAGCAAAATATGCTATATCCTCAGAGCCAGCAACGGATGTAGATGACGCTTGTGCTATGGCTGCTTCATTCCTTTTTGACTGTTGTATTATAAATTCATGAGATTTAAGTTGAGCGAATACCTCAGAAGTAGTCATGTTGTTGAGGTCTTTCTCACTCAGACTGGTCATTTTAACGAACTAGTCATCTCTAGGATACAGCTTGGAGATGATCTTGTGGTTCATTTCTCCATTATCATATTTCTTTTCGAGATTGCTGAGTTCCCCAATAATCGTGTTGAAACGCTCTTCCATAGCTTGTATGGATTCTCTTGCAAGCATTGAAAAAGATTCATATTTATCTACAGCTACCTGTAGTTTGTTGCGTTTCATTTGGTCTGTCTCCTGAGAGGAATTGCACACGTATTCCCACATTTCCTTAGCAGTGTCAAAATCAAGCGCTTTGTCTTTCATCAGCTTTGGTAGGGAATCCAGGATTAGTTTCTTTGCCACATGCTCTAATTGAGCTCTCTTCTTATCTTCACTTGTGTATTCCTCAAAAGGTTTTGGGACCATATCAGGTCTTGGGGGTCTTGGAGCCCTTGGTTCTCCTTCAGCAGCATCTTCAGCAATATCATGTCCTATAAAAGTGTTAGCTTTCATGATTTTGATAGGACCTCTTACCAATACATCCGCCATCTCAGGATGTATACTCTGAAGCTGTATGAGAGCAAGCTTCTTCCATGAAGTAAAGTTCTCTCTGTCATACTTCCCAAGCGAATGGTTCAACATCTTGTCTTCTGAGCTAGACAAGCGAAACACAGAGAAACAAGTAAAAGTGCAAGGAAAATACAGATCTGGTCTTAAGCGACTCAGAAGCAGTCGGTTTTTCAACCTCCCACTCTGATACCACTTGTTGGTCCTTAAATATCAGAGTCGTCGTTTTGGATAGACACACGAAATACAGCAGAATAATTAATCGTCACTTACACTTTATGTTTTTCTTTCAAAATTAGTTAAGCGCAGAGATAGATTATAGTTTCTTCACAGTTATACACTAGCAATATGATTGCTAGGTTTTAAATCGTATGAGCAATGTAACAGTAAAAGAACACAGTATTTATAGTGGTTCGATCCAAAAAGATCTACGTCCACTCCTTAGCCGTCACGCTAAGAATTCACTAAGTAAGTATACAGATTACAAGGATTCGCCTTTTACAGTTAAGTAGACAGTGAGCTTTCGGTCTGCCTACTTGACAGCTATCCTCCGTTAATCTGAACTTCTCAGATGTAAGATTGGCTGAGTCAAGGGCACACCTTCGAAACATCTGCCTTTCCTACTTTGGAAGTTTTATAGTCACTTCCTGACTTTCCTTGAATACGGCTAAACGCCCGTCTTAGTTCGACTGATGGATTCTTTCTGAAAAGAAAGGTATCCCAATGATTGAGGATTCTTGAGTGCAATCAAGAATCTCTTCAATGGAGTGTCAGTAAGTCAATGAGCGACACTTCTGGTTGTTGAGAGCTTTGAATACTCCTTTTTACGGCTCTCAACTGACTACTTTTCTTTCGTTCGCTTTGTCAAAGAAATCTCTCACTTGAGTGTTTGCGAATGTCTGTAGTGATTAAAGCAGTAGTAGTAGTCGATTCTCTCTTTTGGACCTTCCTTTTATAGGTGGAGATTCAAATATTGAATCTCCATATCCGTTAGACACAACGTTTCTTTTGTCCGAGAGTGATAAGATTTGTTCAGTCGCTTTTTGATGTTGATCTGTACTTTCTGAGCTACTTCGGGAAAGTCTCGTCCTTTGTGTGTGCTTTTTATCAGAACGACAGTATAGCTTCAGCCTTTGACATTCTGCTCTGCTAATGTTTATTAGCGATCTGTTATTTGTGTCTTCGTTTGCTGAATGTTTCCGTTGACACTCGATCCTTTGACGTCTATTCTGCTAGCATCTTTACAGGTTTGCTGAGCGTTAGCAAATGCTAAAGCCTTAGCATTCTGCTAGCGCATGTCTTCTAGCGAACGCTGTCCTTCGATATCTGCTAGGAAATTCTCTAGTAGACTAATCTATTACAACTCAATTTATAACCTATGCAGGACTTTACAAGATATGCTAGACTATCTAGAATTCAGCAAATGATCGACCATATGCTAAGGTTTGATCCAACAAGACCTTTTTACAAATAAATCCTAAGGGAGATTTTAGGAATAATTTCCCTACATTTTTGATAGTGGTGTTTCTATCATTGGTAATAACGGTGTTATCTGTCGTGGAATGCTGAATAATTCTCTCTATGTTGTTAAATGTAATCATAAGTCTTCCGCAAGTATTGCATGTAATTCATCCTTAATTGATAATCCTAGGAAAAGAAAACTTACTTCTTCTGATGAGGATCTTACATATCTCTGGCACTTGAGACTGGGTCACATCAGCTTGAAGCGGATTCAGAGACTTGCAGATGACGGTACATTGGACCTAGTCCGGGCTGTACCTTATCAAGTCTGTGAATCCGGCATCGAGGGCAAGATGTCAACTAGGCCTTTCAAGGCTAGTCAGTCTCGAGTAGAGGAAGTGTTGAAATTGATCCATTCTGACTTATGTGGACCGATGTCCACGCAGGCTCGTGGAGGGTACGACTACTTCGTCACTTTCATTGACCTCAAGGTACAGATACGTTTACCTGCTTCGCTACAAGTCTGAATGCTTTGAGAAATTCAAAGAGTTCAAGGCTGATGTAGAAAAGAAGGTCGGGAAAACTATCAAGTCGCTGCGATCTGACCGCGGTGGCGAATACCTCAGTAATGAGTTTCTGCAATATTTGTCAGAAAATGGGATTACATCCCAGTGGACTGCACCGGGTACTCCCCAGCAAAACGGTGTAGCTGATAGAAGAAATAGGACTCTTCTAGAGATGGTAAGATCAATGATGAGTTATGCAAACTTACCAATTTCGTTTTGGGGCTACGCATTGGAGACAGCAACTTACGTACTTAATGTGGTGCCTTCTAAATCAGTTCCTAAGACACCTTCTGAGCTCTTCATTGGTCGCAAACCTAGTTTGTGCAAGTTTAGAGTATGGGGCTGTCCGACACACGTACTGTCGAAGGAACCTGATAAGTTAGAAAGCAGGTCAAAAGTAATGCTGTTCATAGGGTATCCCAGGCAAACGAAAGGTGGTTACTTTTACTGTCCTGAGAGTAAAAGAGTCGTTGTTAGCACCAACGCTAGATTCTTGGAGGACGAGTATGTGAGTAATCACAAGTCAAGGAGTGATATCGTTCTTCAAGAAATTGAGAACGAGAATGCAATTCCAAGGGAAGGGGAACGTGTAGATGTGGGTGCTCCTGTGAGAGGTACATCACCACAGACACGTTATTCAGTGCAAGGTGCAGGACTTCAAGTCACTGCACCTACTACTGACACGGCACCGATGCCTCGTCGTAGTGGGAGAGTTATTTTCCAGCCGGAAAGGTACATGTTCGTGGGTGAGTCTTCGGACTTGAGCTCGAAAGACGGACATGAGGACTCTGACCCACTGACTTACGAAGAGGCAGTGCAGGACAAGGATGTTGCCAAATGGCGTGTCGCCATGGATTCTGAAATTGAATCCATAACTGCTATGGATGTATACCAGAAAACAGATTTGCCGGATGGCTTTAGGGCCATAGGGTGCAAATGGGTATACAAGAGAAAGAAAGGGGCGGATGGAAAGATCACGGCTTTTAAATCCAGGCTGGTGGCAAAGGGTTATAGTCAGAAAGAGGGCATTGACTATGACGAAACCTTTTCACCCGTAGCCATGCTCAAATCCATCCGGATACTCCTTGCGATAGCTGCGCATATGGACCTCGAGATCTGGCAGATGGATGTCAAAACTGCTTTTCTAAACAGTTACCTTGAAGAAGGTAGGGACATCTATATGCAGCAACCCGAGGGTTACATAAGCAAGGGCGAAGAACATCTTGTTTGGAAGCTTAGGAAGTCCTTGTATGTACTTAAGCAAGCTTCAAGGTCGTGGAACTTACGTTTCAACGATGTGATTAAATTCTATGGATTTGCACAGTTGGAAAACGAAAGTTGTGTTTACCGACTTTGTGTCAGTGGGAGCGTGGTCTTCCTTGCACTATACGTTGATGACATACTCCTATTTGGAAACAATGAGGGAGTGATGTCCGAAATCAAAGTTTGGTTATCCGAACAGTTCCAAATGAAGGATCTGGGAGAAGCTGGCTACATTCTTGGGATTAAGGTCTTACGAGATCGTAAAAGAAGAATGTTGAGCTTATCCCAGGCATCCTATGTGGATACTGTGATAGCCCGGTTCAGCATGCAACTCGCCAAGAAAGGCTTGCTACCTTTCAGACATGGCGTTCGTCTTTCTAGTGGGCAGTGTCCTCAGACACAGCGGGAGAAAGACAAGATGAGTCTTGTACCATATGCTTCGGCGGTGGGTAGTCTAATGTATGCAATGCTGTGTACCAGGCCAGATATCTGTTATGCCGTTGGCATGGTAGCACGATATCAGTCTAACCCTGGACAGGCGCACTGGACTGCTGTGAAGCACATCCTCAAGTATTTGAAAAGGACTAGGAATTTCTGCCTAGTTTATCAAAGTGAGGATTTGTGCCCTGTGGGTTATATAGACTCGGATTTCCAAGGGGACCAGGATGAGAAGAAATCGACCTCAGGATATGTGTTTACCCTGGGAGGTGGAGCTGTATCTTGGAGGAGCTCAAAGCAGAAATTCATTGCTGACTCCACCATGGAGGCGGAATATGTCGCCGCCTCCGATGCCTCGAAAGAGGGGGTTTGGCTCCTGAACTACCTTTTAGAGTTGGGCGTGATTCCGAGTTTGCTGAGGAGCATCACAATTTATTGTGATAACTCTGGTGCAGTGGCTAACTCAAAGGAACCGCGGTCTCACAGGGCAAGCAAACACATAGAGAGAAAGTACCATATCATACGAGAAATCGTATCGAGGGGCGATGTGCTGATTAAGAAGATTGACACTGCTGACAATCTTGCTGATCCATTTACAAAGAGCTTGCCGCAGAAAGTTTACGAAAGACATATTCGTGAGCTGGGTCTGAGGTGGATGCCGACCACTGATAGTGGTTAAAGAGACAGCAGACTAGATAGATGGACTGTATACTCTGTAATAGCTTTGTTATGCTTTGAGTATAAGTGGGAGATTGATGGGTTTTGTATACTGAAAGCATTTATTACAATGAGTATACAACAGTTTATTTCTCCTATCTGTTAACAATCTTACATGTATGAACGATGGTATCCTCTTGTCTCACCGATAGGGACGATCATACGACGTGTTGTAGATCGCAGAAGATAGTATGATCACTTGACCTAGTGAGACATAAACCTGATCACAGCCGAGACAGCGTATGAGGATACGTCTGTCCGGATGGCTGCGGCATTGTCGGAATAAGTAGTCTGTCTTGGTTACTTGACATGCTGGTACGCAGAGGTGGCGTATTGATGGACCGCAGTGAGATTTATTCGTCTGTCTGACATCAGCGAATAAAAGATCTCGTTATATTAATTGAGTCCAAACCCTAACGAAGGTTCAGGGGTTTGCACGGGTTGACTGTTGCTTTGACTTGCCATGGTGGAGAGCCTAAGTAACGTGCTCGTATATCCGCATCTTGGGTAACAGCAGTTCGTGCAGTACCGCCTGAGACTGGACTTAGGTAACCATATCCGAGTAATAGGATGGGGACATTCCCTGAGGAGCTCAATAACATTCATCGTGCCAAAGTCCTGCAGGTTGATTAAGTTCAGGCACGAGTGATAAGGTTTGAGTGGTACTACTCAGGAATTATAAGATATTAATTAATTGTAGTTAGAGCTTATCAGAGGCTCCGATTAATTAATGGATGTCCGGTACCCTTAAATATGGGGATTCTCAATTAATGCAACCCGTTCTCATAACGTGGTAATAAAGGGGTAGGTCAGTATTAATTCTGTGGTGAAAAAGAATTAATATTAATTAATTAATTGTGTCCTGGGTTGTGGACATAGGAATTAATTAATTTATAGGCCCACTTTATTATTTGCATTTGGTCCCAGGTCTGGCCCAATAAGTGTGCTGAATTGAGCCTAGGAGCCCACTAGGGTTTTATAACCCTAGGTCTATAAATAGACCTCTCACTCTCTGAAACCCTAGCTACTTTTTCATAAGATTCAAATCAGTTGAAACCCTAAGGAGAGAGAGAGAGGGGCGCCGATCCTAGGGAGAAAGAAAGGAGGAGAATTTTTGAATTCTGGTCCTGCTCAAGCCACAGATCTACGGAGTCCTCACCAGTAGTAGATCTGATCAGCAACGGGACACAGATCTGATGATCGAATTTGGAGAACAACAGATCTTTTCTTCCCTGTTCTTTATTTTTGTTTTTTCTCTAGAAATTAGTATTCTAATTTCTGTTTTCGCAGAGAAATTGAATTGCGTGGTTGAATTGAAGTTTGGAATTCAAACGCAAAAGATCGGTACAGAGACGACGGAATTACGGTAATTCTCTAATCCACAAATTTGTATTAAATTCATAGGAGCATGCTAGGATTTTGAGGATTTTAATTATGAGCAATATCCATAGATCGATCCGGTTCAGTTTGGTTTTGGTGATTCGGTTCACGGAAAAACCCTACACTGTGTGTGTCACTTTGGTTGTTTTGCGTCATTTGCTATGGTCGTTAAATATGGTTTTTAATGCAATATTGTTGGTCGTGTCTTGTATATATGTTGTGTCCCGCTGAGAATGACTCGTGTTATCGTGCATCAATCTCTTGCTCGATGATGAGAGTGTCCCTTGCAACTGCTAGCTTGTGGCCATACTCATTCGCAACATGGCACTAATCTCAAAATCTATTTTAAATGTTTTAGCTCGAATTCTTTCCAAAAAGCTCATATGACTTTCATGCTAGAGCATGTGCTTAGCATGCATAAAACAAAAATTACAAAATCATGTTTTGTTGACTAAGTTTATCGAGTTGATCATTCTTTTTCTTTTCTTTGCTAAGGATTGTGAGAACTTACCTCTTTTGTGAATTTGTGTTTGCCTTGAGGCAAAATTTAGTGTTCTAATCTCGATTGGATATGACGAAGGCCATCTTTCTTGTTCCTAGCCTCGGTCCTATGCAACCGCACTTATATTTAATTATCTCTAGTTCCTATTTTGTGCCTTTTGTTGTGCCTTTATTCTTTTCCCTTCTCAATGCTTAACCTTTTTACCGTTCTATTCTATTTTATGCTTGCACCCTCTTGAGCATTCTTAGATTTTTTCTTTCAACATTGGGGACAATGTTACATTCTAAGTTTGGGGGTGTGTGAGGGTGCCGTGCTATATTATCAAAGAAATGAAATAAAAAAAATAAAAAAAAAAAGAGAAAGAAAGGAAAAAGAGAGGAAAAGCTACAGTGCTTGCTGAATAAACGTTACAACATGTAGTTAGCCTGAGTTCATAAATCATAGTTGTTTTTATTTGAAAGAAAAAAAAAAGTGGGAAAGAAGCAAGAGGTTTGCTAGGGATAATGGGGAATTGCTTTGGGTGTTGAATAAGGAAAACTCTTGAATGCTCAAATATTTAGTCACTTGATCCAAATATTACCCAACCTTAACCCCAACCTAACATTACAAGCCGAGAAGTCCTTCCGATCCGTTGGTTTTAGAGCACCATTAGTGGAGAGGTTTGCATATAATTCATTATGGAGAAAAGAAAAGTGAGTTCAATGAGCATGATGGCTTATGCATTGAAAGGTATGTGAAACTTGTATAGCTTGAGTCATTTTTACTTTTGAAATAAGCTAGCATTTAATTGAAAATAAATGAGTCGAAGGAATGTTCTTGCTAAATCATTTTGAATTATGAAGAGATGAAGTGTGGTGAAGCTTATAGTATGCGACTATAGCTAAATCTTCTGTTTTAATGAGAGCAACAATGAGTTTGTACCGAGCATTGAGTTATTCTTTAGCTTTGTTTTGTCGTGTTTGTGTGATTTTGTTTACTCGAGGACGAGTAAAGGTTCAAGTTTGGGGGTGTGATAACTCTCTCATGAGAGTTATATTTATGCCTTTAAATTAATAAATTTGAGTCCCTTGAGTCTTGTTTGAGTCCAATTTAGGTTTAAATAAGCATGTGTATGTATAGTTAGTGTTAAGTGAGTCGTTGTTGCAAATTAATCCCTTTTGGTCTATTTTTAGTAAGAAAAGTGCAGGAAATTACAAAAGTAAAAAATCTAAGGGAAACGTGCATGCTGAGCAAGATGCTGAGGCGTGCTGTAGCATGTTGGGTGTTACGGAGAGAGAAAAACAGGGAGAGAGAAAATCCTAAATTGGACCATTTGCTGAATGCTGACAAGGACGTGACAATGCTTGGCTGAGCTGGAAAGTGAAAGCACCTGGATTTGTTGCCACTTGGACATGGAGAATTAAGGCATCACAATAGTAATTGTGGAAACCTAGAAAGATATTCTTCTAGAACTCTGGAGCCACATATAAAAGGGGAAAACCAGCTCATTTTTGGGTGTGCGTGATTTCAGAGAGAAATATTCCAGTCTTGGAGAGGAAGAAAGATCATGCACCAAAGAGTGGAGCTAGAGAGTGGCCGAAGGAGGAATCCTGAGGACACCATTGCGGGATTGAAGGAATTCATCCCCAGCTATCTCTGTTTATAGTTTTAAATCATTTCCTATGTTTAGTTTTGAAGATATTTCAGCTATGTTTCATTTGGTTTTAGCCATGAGCTAAACAATTTAGACTTGGGTTGTTGATCTCTTGTTGGTTTGATGTTATGTTTTGGAATCCTTGCTAATCTATCAAATCTGGGTGTTTATCATTCCTATCTTACTTTGTTTGGCCAGCTTAGCTAAGATATATTTCTTCTCATGTTTGGAAAAGCATGTTTAGGAGAGAGCCCTGATTTGAGCTAAGTCTAGCCATTGGAAAATGTGTGGATTTAGTGTGCTTAATGAATCTGTCTTACCTTGAGTTGGATATTGTTTGATCTAGCATAGGAATATGTGGATTGGATATTATCTCAAGCAGTCTTTATAGTTTGGAAGAACTGTAGAGTATTTCAGAGATTCAGCACTGGAACATATGCTAGGATCCATGCTATAGCATCTCTCCAGCAAGTAGAGTCAGCAACTCTGTTATAACTGAACTTCGAATTTGTCCTGTTCATTGTGTGGTTCTAAAATCATTATTGCCCTGTTTATGTTACTTTACTTATTCTGCATTAGGAATAGATTCAAACACAATTTGATTAAACCCTGCTGTATGTTGATGTGTGCATGATTCTTCACATGAGGCATTCCTCGAGGGATCGACTCTAGATACTCCTAGATATTACTTGACAGTGTATGCTTGCACTTTATTGCACACATTTGGCATCGTATCACACACTCAGTTATTACACATCATCAATGTAATGATTTATATACATGATAAAAGATGTGCAATAATGGGAAATCATTAATTGATGTAATAACATAGTACTACACTCCATCACATTTATGTAAGTGTCAACTTTGTGGATTAATTTTTCATTCACCTACCACGACGACCTACTAGCTGTGTAAATCAATTCTATAATTTAGTTATGATAAAAATATATATTTATTTTTGGAAAATTTACTAAATAATCTAATAATCTCCTTACGAGTGGAAATGCGCAATGCATGAATGCACAACCAACTCAGTCCTCGAGAAATGTTAATTTGCAATAATAGGTAGTTTGTGGCTTTGAACCTTTCAACTTCTACCATCGGGTACCTTTGCGACTTAGTGGTAGGAATATCTTGAACTACACATCCATAATCTGTACCAAGTTAACTATATTGAAACATAAATGTTTCAGACTCGATCCGTTTTCACGTTTGTTCCATTACGAGCCACGGAAAACCCCTTTCAGTTTGTAACTATTTATTTGAATAGCACCCACTTCTCACTAACATAGGCAATCTTCTATTTAGAGTATCCTGCCTTAGTCATCCACTTTGAGGTTTTCAAAAGTCATTAGACTTAACTTATACCACATGTAGGTCTGTAACATTTAACTTTGCTCACCATAGGGAAAGAAGAAGATATCATCTTTTAGGTGTTATCACTTGAATGACCTAATCCATTAACCTGAACCGTTCATGGATATCAAAATAATTATCGTTCGATGAAAAATTCTATGCATGCTCCTATTTAAGTTTAATGCTGCGAGATTCAGAATTGCCTGATGGTTTGTAGTCTATGAATTAACAATCGCGTTGAATCCAAACTTGATTCCACCACACGTTCAATTTGATCTACAAAATGACAATTAAATCTACTGTGATTTAATTCAAGAACAAAACGAAATAAGGGGTAAGGGAAGAGAGAAGTTTGATCCTCCAGATCACGCCTTCATATTTGTAACCCTTTGCTTTCAACCCAACTACTGATGAGGATTCCAGTGGATTGAAATACACGAGATAAAAAAAATTCTCTTCTTCCTCCACAATTGGTGCTGCCTCTCTCTGCCTCTAGGTTTTCAATTGTTGTGACTTATGAAGTCTGTGGAGAGAATACGCTATTTAATTAGAGTTCCAAACCTTAATGGGATCCATTAAGCATTATGTTGGGCCAGACTTGAGACCAGTTGCAAATAATGAAATGAGCCTATGAATTAATTAATTTTCATATCCACAACCCTAGACATAATTAATTAATTTATAGTAATTTATTCTACCAGAGAATTAATAATGACCTACTCCTTTATTATCATGATATGAGGAACGAGTTGTATCGACTTAGTGAATCCCCATATTTAAGGTTACCGGATATTCGTTAATTAATTTAAGCTTAAGACAAGCTTCAAATATTTAACTAACTTCTTATTATCTTGAGTAGTACCACTCAACCGTTATCATTCATGCTTGAACTTAATCAGCCAACAGGACTTTTGTATGCAATTTTATGTGTGAGGCCTCATATTTGTTATGTTATTTGCATGGTACAAGATATAAGTTTAACCCGGGACAAGAACATAGGATTGTGGCAAAGAACATCCTCAAATATTTGAAAAAAAAAACTTGAAATAACGGTATGCTTTTATCAAATGGGGATTTGTGCCTTGTGGATTACTTAGATTCGCACTTCCAGACAGACCATGATAAGAAGAAATCAACCTCGGGCTATGTGTTCACCTTGGGTGGTGGAGCTTGATGTGTGAAATTACGAGTGAGTGCAAGTGTACACTATCAACCGGTAATACAAGTTAGTCTTCCCAGTTGGAGTGTTGTTTAGCCATGCATTCGCATTGTCTCTCTGAGAGAAATGGAACAATCTTAACCTCAATGCTTCTTGAGTTACACCAGGCAATTTGAAATTGTCACTCACAGCCTGAAAGGACTTGAGATGGAGATGAGGATCCTAGATCTAGAACTCTGCATGTGTATTCAAAAAAGTATTTTAAAATATCCCAATAGTATAAGGCTAGTTTTTATCAAATCTTTTCATCCCTCTTGTAAAATGCAAATCTTCATTTGTTTGTTTATTTGTATTTAAGTATGGTGTATTTGTTCATACACAAATAAGCATTTTTCGTGTTTCCATTCATAGTAAAAATGCCTCGTTATGAATTTGAGAGATTTTAAAACTTAAGGATATCTGAGTAAATGATATCTAAATTAATGCATTCTGTTTCGAAAAAATAATAATATGAGGTGATGGAGAAAATAATATGAGCCTACATAAATATAAGATTAACTTGTTTTGACCACTAATAATAAAGTTATCACTTGAGTTAATTAATTAAAAAATTAATCATCATATATCGTCTCTTGATAGTTCCGTGGGGATGTACATGCATTTTTTATGGCAAATATTATTTAACTAATTAATGTATTTATTTGTTATGCCCTCTCGAAGAATGTGTAGTCAAGGAAGAAACTATGTCTTGGTTGACCATTTCTCTTTAGTCTTTCAATATTTATATTTTGATTTGATATTTTAAATTTATAATTATAATTCGGTAATTTAAATTATATTCATTAGATTTTTTTATTATATCTCGAATTCTAATCGATAATAAACAAATAATACGACTTGCTCAGTTTTACCTAAGTTGTGGCCATAATTATATATTTTAATTTTCTTGTAACATATTATTGCAGGAGCTAATTTTTCATTCCTTTTTCATTTATTCATAATAAAATCTTGATTTGGGTAGTTATTAAAACTCAACTCATGCTCAAAATTTGGCTCATGTGGATAGTAAATGGGCGTTAATTTGATCAGCTCATAATATGTTAGGAAGTATTCTTATTTTTTATTGATAATTTTGATGAGTCAAACACTATATAGAAACCATTAATTTAGAATGTCTTTTGATTATCTCTAGTTTATACAAAACTTGTAATATCATGTTTAGGATATTCATTGAATTGTAATAGAGCTAATCAAGACAAACTCACAATCCACCAATTTGGAATTCGCAAGGACTCGGACGAAACTGGTAATCAATTTACCAGTTTTGGATTTCCACTTACAAAAGAAGCTAGTAGATGTCACCAACTTGGAGGACACCAATTTACAAGATATCCCAACCCGTGCATAGAGACAATGAGAACAAAATCGGATGAATGTTTTTCGAGGCAAATGTTAAGAATGGAGACTACTTAAAGTCTACAGACCCTGGTGTTCAACCAATTTGGGTTCCTCAGATGGATGAAAAGAGTCGTTCTGACACCAAAGACAATGTCAACACTCTGTGTTAGAAAAACAAGAGCGGGTGCAGACTTTCTGGAAAGCAACATGTTTTCGTCAAAGAGAGACTCTGGATTTGACAGAATCCAAATTGTCTCTAAACGGCTACAATTTTAAACGTCTCACACTTTGTCTATAAATAGATAAAGTTCCCAAAGAGGAGTGGTGACCTTAATTGAAACACCGAACATTTTGAAGTGTTGTAAACTTTAAAGCTTAAAGTCATTCTAAAGTTCAAGACTTTTTCTAAGCTTACTGTGTGCCGCCGTGGATACGATACTTGTTGTTTACTATCACAAGTTCATTTTTTGTGTTCTTATTCTAGCCAAATTGATCGACGGTTCCAGGAAGAACCCTAAAGTTTCCAAGTACCAAAGGAGGAGGCTGTGAGGTATGCCCACACTAAAAAATTTGCAAAGCGGAGGAAGCAACGGCTTAGGCGAGTGAGCAAGTGGACTGGTGGACACGAACATTCATCAGTTTGCAATAGATTATGAGAACCCTTGTATTCTGAAGCCTAGTGTATTCTAGACTTAAGGACTGAAGAGAGGACGTAGGGCTTTTGTGTTCGAACCTCTATAAATCCTTTTGCATTTACTCTTTATTTACTTTTGTGCTTGGAGCTAAAACTTAACACTCTCTAACTGTTAAAATATAACTCAAACAGAACCTATCCCAAACTTGCTAACGACAAGTTTACAGAGATACAAACTGGTGAGTAACAACCAATTTGTAAGTGCAACTTTTCATTAAAAATTTCCATTGTGTTTATCAAAACTCTGATCTCGGAACCAACAAGTGGTATCAAAGCGGGTTGTTCTTTGGACCACTTATTTTCTAACTCGCTTAGGACCATATCCACATTCCTCGCACTTTTTCACATTTATGAAGCATGTTATAAGTTCATCAAGATGAACAACGCAAAGCTTCCACCAAATTCGGCAGAAAAGTTTGCCATATAGAAGAGAGGTCCACCATAGTGCTCGAAAATATACATCCAGAAATGGTTGAAGTCATTGAGCGTGGACCGATCAAGATCTTAAAGGCCAAAAGTCATCTCAGCGGGGATGACAGACCATAGATGGTATAGAAGACGTACGATGAGTGGATGCAAGAAGAGAAAATGCGTGCTCAATTTGATTTCGTAGCTCACGAGCTGATCCTATCAGCACTTCCAGAGGCGTTAAAAGAAGAAGTGATGCAATTCAACAATGCAAAGGAAGTCTGAGACTACCTTGGAGGCCTGTGCCAACTGACCAAGCAGATGAAGTGGAATAAGATTCAAGTTTGTGTTGACAAAGTACGAATCCTTCTAAATGCCTCCTCGATAGAGTGTACTCAACAGCTGATCATAACGTAAACATTCTGTCCAAGATGCCAAAAAAGGATTGGTTCGTCAAGACAACCAGCTTGAAGGAGAAAGATCGTTCAAAGATATCCACTAAGAGTTATACGCTCAACTCCAGACTCATGAATGAGATATCCAAACGGTCAACAAAAATGAAGTTTTTCGTGTTGCCAATTCACCAAGCAATCATGCTGGGGATGCTACTTCGTAAAAAATGATACCAAATAGAGGCCGAAGAAGCCTTTCCATACCGACAGACCAGTGGGTCAGTCAAGTTCAACAAAGGAGGCAACTACAACGTCAACCGCCTACCAGAAGGAAGGAGAGAGCACTATTGAAGAGCTTGAATAACAAATGAGGAGATTGGCTAAGCTCCTGAAAAAAAAAAAAGGTGGGGACTCCTCAACCCGAAGATAAGAGGTTCATCAAAAGAACCCCCAGATCCTGCTTTGAGTGCAACTCTCCTAATCATCTAAAGCTTGAATTTCCAAGAGTTGAAAAATAGAAGAGGGAAAGGCTCAAAAAGACTTTTTAGCGTAGAGCGTCGAAGGTTGTTGCCAAGATAATGCTATCAAGGACGGAGGTTCCTGACATTCCTGACAACGATGATTGCTATTTCACATCGAATGAAGAGTCTGAAGAAGAGGTGTTGCTCGTATTTGTGGCAAGAATCAAGGAAGAGAATTTAGATGCTGCAAAGAGTGAGGATCAAACACTAACTACAACTGGCAACGAGGTAACTTACTCTTTACCAATTTCTATTCAATATGTACGCATAATAGAGGAATTTGAATCATATTTCTCTAATTTAGAAGATGTTTCCCTTGACATTCTTTCAAAAGAGTTTTCTATGTTTTATGCATTAAAAAAATTATGCCGGTGAAAACTCCTCCTGAAAGTCCAATGAGATTGAAAAATCTCGGTCTGCCAGCGAGGAACTGGCAAAACTTAAAGATGATCATCCCATTCTTCTTAAGAATATCGAAACTCTTCAAAAGGAGTGTGAATCTTTAAAGGAGAAAAACCTTGAGCAGGAACAATGCATATGTTTCTTCAAGAAAAGCTTGAGAGAACTTGAAGAAGTGCTCTTAATTTAGAGAGACCCGAAAGATAAAGCGGGTCTAGGTTTTCGTGAAAATGATTTGAGCAATTATGCATCTTCTTCAGAACTCACACTGGAAAGAAGAAATCTTGTTTTGTTAAAGAAAAATCTAGTGATCATGCAAGGTTGAAAGGCAAAGGGGTAGCCAAAATTGCACCAGCTCATGCTGGAAAGGCTAAGTGTTGGTCTACCAACAACCCTAAACTGGTCAACCAACAAGTGAAAAAGAAATCGGTTCGACGGGAAAAACTGACAAAACATTATATCCCCAAACTGGCTGAGTCACAAATTGGAGGAAGCCAGTTTAGCCCAAGAAAGTGGTGAAGCAGTATGTTCCCACTATGAGGAAACTAGTTTCATCAACCAGTTTGCCCGAGCAACTAATTTTAGCAGCAAGGAAGACAAACAACCAACCTGGTTACGTCTATTACCAGAGACCCAAATTTCATACTATGTATGAGAGGAGGAATATACCCAAGAGGGGTAACACCTATTTGAGGCTTGAGCCCAACTAATTTCCTTTTCCTAGGGCTAGGAAGGCTAACCATGGTGATCAATGATAACATGGTCATTCCACACATCTGGAACCAATGTTCTAAGGTCTTATTAGGAAGTTTGTTTCAAAAAAGATTACACACACTTCCACAGTTCTCAATCAAATGACACATATTATTTGAGAAGGAAGACAAAGGTAATAGGAAAAAAAATTGACAAGCTCCTGGAATTGAGGGTAAGACATGCATGCATTCCCAAAGGGTGGATCCAACACACTAACCCTGCATGCCCTACAATTACTCGGGGACATAAAGCATAATTTGTGCTTTGCAGGAACATGTACATGCGGATTAGCTTTAAATATAGAAGAATGTGTGGATTCTTGATAGAGGGTGCTCTGCTCACATGACTGTAGAAAGAGATCTTCTCTCAGATCTCATAATGGTCAGAGGGCCACAGGTTATGTTTGGTGACAACTCTAAGGGAAGAGTTATTGAGAAGGGATGCTTGGAGAAAAATGGAATTATCATGAAGAACCTATCCCTAGTCACCAACCTGAAGCATAATCTTCTAAACATCAGCCAACTTAGTGAGAATGGTTATGTCATTTCCTTTTCCGAATTAGAATGTCAAATCAGAGATAAAACTTCAAAGGGAGTTAAGCTCAGAGGCACAAGGAAAGGAGATCTTAATGAAGTAGATTGGCAAAGTAGTGAAGCATGTTCATGCTTTGTGGCAACTAGCTCTGGTGAGACAAACTGGTTGTGACATAAGAGGCTGAGCCACTTGAACTTTAAGACGTCTATCACTTGGCCAAGCATGAGTTGGTATAAGGTCTGCCCAACGGCATCTTCAAGAAAGAAGGCATCTGCAGAGCATGTCAGCTGGGAAAGCAGACCAAAGCATCCTTCAGGAACAAGTTGGTTAGTGCTAGCACATAGCAAGTTTTGGAACTTCTGCACATGGACTTGTTAGGACCAGTGACTTCATCCACAATCGGAGGAAAGAGGTACACTATTGTAGTTGTGGAAGACTACTCAACATATACATTGGTGAAGCTTTCTCAAGACAAAGGACAAAGTGAAGATGACTCTTCCATAATTAGTTATGCTCGCCCAAAATAAAAGAGGAGTCATAGTTAAGAGGAAGCCATGCAAACTATGCTCTCAGAGACCAGTTTGAGCGAGCAATATTGGGAGAACCTGTAATCACAGCTTGCTACACTCAGACTAGAAGTGGACTCAACTATGGGCTACAAAAAAATCTCTATGAGGTGTATCATGGTTTTAAGCATTCTTTAGCTCATCTTCGTGTTTTTTGGTTTTCCATGTTATATTTACTATAACGGAAAGTTAAAGTTAAATACCTTTTCTCGCAAAGCTGATGAAGGTGTGTTTCTGGGATATGAACATCTTTCTAACAAGGGATATAGGGTACTTAACAACACTACCAGGCTTGTGAAAATAACATGCAGGACTATGAAAAATCTGGCGTAAGATTCTCATGAGATCAATGATCTCAATGGACAATTGGGCCTAGAAAATTCTAATCATAAACCAATTGTTCAGACTAAATCTATGAATGAATCATCTTCTCCACTAATTTCCTCGGTTGGTGATCATACATCTCAGAGGGCCGGTGATGCAAATAAACTTATTGAGGCCTTAGATTCCTTTTCCATAAATAAAAACAAAAATATAGGGGGAATATTCCAACCTGGAGTATTTGGACTTTAAAAGAAGATCTAGAAGAAAACACTCCAGAGATGGAGCTGGCAGATCAAGAAGACCTAGCTGGCGAGTTAGGAACTGGTGATTATGAAACTGACAAATATAGAAACTGATGACATCATCTAAGTTTCGGAAAGTTTGCAAGTCAGCGAAGGACAATTTGCAGAAGAACTAGTTTCCGATCAAGCACTAGATGGGATCGAGCAAGCAGTTGATTAACTATTCCATGGAAGTGAGATCGTAACAAAAGAATTCCATCTCAAAGAGGTCTCAGTTGCGGGAATGCACACTACAAAAACATTCGTACAACCAATTGAAGTCAGCGAGCTTGAATCAAATGGTTGAGACATCATCCTGAAGAAGTTGTGCTTGACAGTTTTGTCGATCCTGTTCGAATGAGGCATGGAAGTGCGTTGCTGACATGTTTTATTTCCCAACTAGAGCAAAAAAAAAATATTGGAGAAGCTCTACAATCGCCAAACTGGATTAACGCGATGTAAAAAGAGCTTTCATAATTCACCCGCAACAACATTTGGTATTGGTGGATAGGCCTACTCTTCAGTCTGTAATAGGCACCAAGTGGGTTTTCAAGAACGAATAGGATGAAACTGGTAATATAGTCAGGAACAAGGCGAAGTTGGTTGCCGAAGGATACGCTCAATGTGAAGGCATTGATTTTGATGAGACCCTCGCACCAGTGTGATAATCTTCTGCGACAACAACATTGCACTGTGCATCACGAAAAAACTAGTTCATCATTTCGTAACTAAGGAAAATGACATTATACATCATTTCATTAGAGACCACGTGGAGAAGAAGGATATCTCGGTGGATTATATTCGAACAGAAGATCAGCTAGCGAATATCTTCACCAAGCCACTCCCAGAAATGAGATTCAAGGAGTTGTGCATCAAACTCGGTCTTCTCAATTTGAGGAGATTATCTATGAAGATGAATGATTCCAAGCTCTCATTCTTGGTCTTCTCTGTTTTTTTATGAAGAAGCGGAACAAAATTGAGTCCAAGCTCTCAATTTTTGGTCTTCTGGAGGAGATTTCAAACTGGTCCCAATCCACCAGTTTGAGTGGATGAGTTTATAGGCAGTTACCATTTCCATGTCAGTAATCATTTTGAAGATAAACCAATTTTCCTAGTCAGCAAACTTGCTGAGGGCGGGAACTTTCAAAAAGGGCAAAATGTTAGTTGCACGTCGCATTAAATGTAGAATTCATGCACACCAGTCGGCGAAATAATAGGAGTGTGCCACGACATAAACTCCACCACTCGAGGACGTGGGTCATAGACACCAAAATCGCAAGTTTGTCCAACATGGATCGTCTAAACCAAGTTTTATCTGGTTCATTTATTTTTGCACAAATTTGCCTATAAATAGGGCTTATCACTCTTCGATTAAACCCTTTGCACTCAAATATTTTGAAGGCATTAATTTCTTTGATCTTCACACTCGTTTTAATCCAAAATCAATTACATTCAAAGGCGGAATCATCTCACACTGTTGAACGTGTGAACTACCCAGAGCATGAAGTCTCTTTTACGAGCATTGTCAAGGCTGAGGACGTTGATGAGAGAATCAACTACACTAAGTTGCAGTCTCTAGCAAAGAAGGATAAAGATCAACTGACGTACACACAAATGAGGGTTGTATAGGTCCAAAAAGAGAAGATTCTATACTGGAAGCTTATCAAGAAATATTACGACTCCGACGTTACAGACATGTAGGAGAGGGAAGGACCGATGGAATTCCTCACAAGTCAACCAAGAAGGTTCCGACCTCATATGGAGGCAGAGTTCTAAGCCAGAACAGTGGTGGCTGAGAAGGAAACTTACAAGTAAGGAAGCGCCAGATGCACAAAGGGAAGCCAACACTTCCAAAGCTGGTGAAGCTAGGGCAACCACCCCTAGAAGACTGGCGACATAAAAAATTGGTGAAGTAGAACCAGTTCAATCTGGTGATGATAACTCTTTGGCTCTTGATCTTGCAGTCTCTGATGCAAATGCAGATAACAATGATCAAGCTATTTAGCTTTTGGAGGAGACAAGCTTCGAGGAGGATCTCAAGGGTACATGGAGGATTCATCCATGGGATCACGGGGACAAGGTTGGTTCCCTGATTCCCTGCTCTATATCAGCCTACAAGATTCCCATGTTCGGGATACCACATATGGGATTTCTATAGATCGAATAAAAAACTATTTCCCACCAATCCCAAAGATGGTTGACTAGGACTTGGTTCTCTGGGCCGCATCTATCTCCTAGCACGTTGAACAACAAGTCACCAGAGAGATTGACAATACCTACGGGGTAGTGCTTGGGGATGATTCATTGGAAACCACGACACTGTGAAGCGAGTTCAGACTCTGGAGAACGTTCTATATCTGTGCCAAAGAGATCAAAATCAAGAAGACAAGGCAATCATGTAGGAAATAGTTGGCCTCACGTTTCGGAGATGTGAGGAGGTTTAGGAAGACTTGTTGATTGTAAAAATAAAGAGGCGCTAGCTCTCAAATGAGCAAGTTAAGGCCAGACTGATCAGGATGCACTAGTACAGAGCTAAAATAGGAGAGGAGGGCTTACCACCTTCAAGGAGGTTGGAGGAATTCTTGCATGACTTTACTAAAATTTCCATCCATTTGGCAGAACTTGCTACTGCTGAATCCAGAAACCAATGGAAGCTTCAGAACATGGAGATCCATGATAAGTTGATATTTTTACCAACTTATCTATTGTTTCTTTGTCTATTTTGGTGATGTTTGAATCGTTTTTAGTGTCTTTTTGAGCATACATGGGCTTTTGTGCTTTTTATGGTGTGTTTGATGAATCATGCAGGTTTTTGGATGAAAATCGGAGGATTTTGGAAACTTGTTCGCCACAGCTTCAGAGAAGATCGACGAAAGAACTCGAAGAGATCAACATAGGAGTGCTGAAGCAGGACCACCGTCGATCAACGCCAACTGGCCGTCGATCGACGAAGGATTGGCCGTCGATCGACGGAGTGTCGCGGGGCAGATCATATCTTTTCTATTTTCTGAAGATAAACACATATCTAACTCCTAGATATGGTAGAATTCATCCACAACATCTATAAAAAGGCTGAAGAATTCGAAAATCAGAGGAAGAAGGCAAGAGCAGGAGAGCAAGAGAGAAGATAATTAAATAGAGAGAAACATTACAAGGAAGAAGAAGAAGAAGAAGAAAAAGATCATTGCGTTGGAGATTGAATCTCTTGGGAAGATTCAACTTTCCTTTTTATATTTTCTTTTCTTGTTCATTGTCTATGATGATTAAGAGTAGAATTATGTGAAACTAATTGTCTTCTCAGATTCTAGGTTTTCAAACTATCAATGTATGCATGTTTTGATTAATTGAAGTTATTTTTCCTTTCCCTCACAGTTTGTGAAATCTGGTTTTATTCCTAATCTTGAGTATGTTGGCCACAAACTTAGGATTACTAGTTGGAAATTAGAGACGTAATTGTAATAGTTTTCAATCGAAAGAGATTTTCACAATATAATTTGATTTCTTGTCGTAACTGAAGGAAATAGATTGTAGGAATAAATCCGTAGAACTTTAGGAGTTAGTTAGTTAATCTTGAGACCGACAGGAGATAGATAATTAATTAATCTACTTTATGAATTGTCCAACAAAGAAGTTCATAATAGCTTTCTGATGTTCCACTGTGTAGAGGAATTAAAATTGGAAACTAATCAATTTGTTTATGCATGTCATACTTGATAGGGAGAAAAGCTTAGAATCTGTACTTCTTATCCATTAGGTTTTCCAAAGTAAATTTATTTTCAAAATTGTTTTCTTGAGATAATTAAATTTCAAAACCCTTTATTTTCAATTTTACCTATCTAGTACTTTAAGAACTCTTAAGTTAGTACTTAGGATTTTTCGTTGTTCCTTTCCTCGTGGGATCGATAATTTAATTTGCCGCTATATTATTAGCTTTACTAAGTCGCGGGTTAAAAATATACGCGATCAATCCACAACAAAGTTGCCCAAGCCAAAAGAATAGAAGAAAGAGAACGCTTCATTGCTGGAGTTGAAAGGCAGTGGGAGCTGCAATAAATGGTGAATGAGGATGTAGGCTTTGACATCCTGAGGGAACAAGAAGAAAGGGATCTTTCCTTTCCATCATCTCTATCGACTATGTCTACTATGTTGCCCTGGAAGAGCCTATTGTTGAAAAAGATCCAAACAATTCTCCGGCTACCATCGCCTCTCCTGAGCATACCTCTCATGTGCAGAACCTTGTTGTTGGTATTTTCAACTATATCAAGACTCAAATTAACAGTGTAAAGCAAAATTTCAAAGGCGAACTTGAGGAGACATGGGCTACTAATGAAGAGACACGAGCTACCGCTGCTGAAACTAAGGCTGAAGTCTCTCAGCTCTCCACCGCCTTAGCTAACCTCATTGGTGTAGTAAAAAAGGGAGAAGAGTCTTGCAAAAAGGAAGAGGCCGAGCACAAAGAAAGAGAGGAAGCTCGCAGGAAATAGGAAGAAAGGCGCAGAGGTAGAAAAGAGGCTGAGCATAAGTGAAGAGACGCAAAGTTTACAAGCTTGCTCGAGATTACATAGCGGCTAGAAGCCCTGCAGAAAAATTGAGCTTGTACTCTAAGTCTCTCTTTGTTAGTTTTTCTTATACCATGTAACTTTTAAAAAATTATGTATGAAATCTGGCAAGGTTTGATGAGAATCACTTTTTGTCCAAACTTATCTCACTTTAACTGAATTTACACATTCTAGTGTAATCAATTTATTTTTGCCCTGAAGATTAATCGAGAAATATCTCTCTTTTTGAGAAGAAAGATTGATAGGGCAAGTTGTGTTTTAAGGGTCAATTTTTTAGTATTAGATCTTGTTAGAATATCTTTTATAAACTAAAAAAACTAATCCTTTTACTAGTTTAGTTGTGGTTTTGACAACATAAAAAGGGGGACATTGTTAGGAAGTATTCCTACCTTTTATTGATTATTTTGATGTGTCAAACATTGAATAAAAACACGAGTTTATAGTGTCTCTAGATTAGCTCTATTTTATGTAAAACTTGTAATGTCCTTTTTAGGATATCCATTAAGTTGTAATAGAGTTGATAAAGACAAAATGGCAATCCACCAGTTTGGAATGCGCAAGGACTCAGAAGAAATTGGTAATCATTTTTACCAGTTTGGGATTTCCACTTTTAGAGAAACTGGTAGATATCACCAGCTTGGAGGACACCAATTTAGAAAATATCCCAACCCATGCATAAAGACAATGAGAATAAAGTCAGATGAATGCTTTTCAAGGCCAGGCTTTAAGAACGGAGACTACTTAAAGTCTGGAGACCCAGGTGTTTGACCAATTTAGATTCCTCGGGCTGACGAAAAGAGTCATTCTAACACCAAGGACAATGTCAATACTCTATGTCAGAATAGCAAGAGAAAGTGCAAACTTTCTGGAAAAGAAACCTGTCCCTTAGAGAAGAGATAGACTCTGGATTTAACAGCATCCAGGTTGTTTCTAAATGGCTACTATTTCAAACCACTCACACTTCGTCTATAAATAGATTAAATTCCCACAGAAGAGAGGTGGCCTTAACTAAAACACCAAACACTTTTGAAGTGATGTAAGCTTTCAAGCTTAAAGTCGTTCTAAAGTTCAAGGCTTTTTCTAAGCTTACTGAGTGCTGTCTTGGACACGAGACTTGTTGCTTTCTAGCACAAGTTCATTTTTTTGGTGTTCTTACTCTCCAACTAAGAACACAATAGTCACAACATTTCTCCAAGCTATGGTTCTTACGGGCGTCTAGCCAAAGTGATCGATAGTTCCGGGAAGAACCCTAAAGTTTCCAAGTCCCGGAGGAGAAGACTGTGTGTCATGCTCATACTCCAAATCTGCGACACATGCATTCATCAGCTTTCGATAGATCATGAGGACCTTTGTATCTTAAGCATAGTGTATTCCAGGCTTAAAGTCTGAAGAGAGGGCGTAGGGCTTTTGTGTACGAACCTCTATAAATCCTTTTGTATTTGCAGGTTTTATTTAATTTGGTGCTATGTTCTAAAACTCAACCCTCTCTAAGTATTGAAGTATAACTCAAACTGAACCTTATCTCAAACTCGCTAACAACAAGTTTTCAGTGACACAAACTGGTGAGTAACAACCAGTTTGTAAGTGCAAGTTTTCATTAGAATTTTTTGTTGTGCATATCAAAATTCTAATCTCGGGACCAACATCAGATTTAGAAACAATTTTACCATATTGTGGAGCAATTAATCAGATTGAGGTCAAGTTAAAAATTTTTTCCTCGAAAATTTTTGACTTTCATATAGCTATTCGATTTTTGAGCCAGAGACGTATTAGGTTGATGAATTATGGATTATTTAGATATTTATAATTTTATAAAATTTAATGGAGTTAAATGTTTGACTTTCTCTTTTAATATTCTGAACAATAATAATATGCAAGATAGCTATAATATTGTGTTCTGCTCGGGGTAGAGTGGTGAAACCACCTTACCTGTCATGAGTTCGAGTTTTCTCTGAAATATTTGGGTGAGTGCAATTAAATAAATGCATCACCATTAAAAAAATGATAGCTATAATATCTTAGAAAAAATCCAAAACACATGAAGATCTATATACATTCATCAATTTGAATGAAAAAAATATATTATGATTTAATTAATATTAAATTTGCGGCCGTGCGATGCGCGAATTAAATATATGATATTTTATTTTATAGCATTATGTTAGGATTCTTGTTAGAGAAATCTTCCCTTACTTTTGATGTTTTGGTGGGTCAAAGAATATAAGCCATCTTAGTCAGTTTTTCCAGTTTCTAGAGTTCTAAACTGTAATCCTTGTATAGGACCAATCGAGTTTTAATAGAATTTAGACTGAAGATTGAGCAATGGAGAATGCTCGAGAACTGACTATCATCATGCCTGACATTAACCAAAAACTGAGTTGGAGCACTCAGTTTAAGGTCTAACCATACTTATAAGGAGAAGTCAGCATGAGGGCCTTCACGAACTGGCTAAGGAGAAGTCAGTTTAAGGGATTACCATACTGATTCGGGAAAATCAGTATGAGGGCGTTTCCCATAATGACTATGGAAAGTCAGTATGAGGATTTACCATACTGACCGTGGGAAGTCAGTATGAGGGCTAAACTGTACTGACTCTTAGAAGTCAGTATAAGAAGCCTCAATCAGACTCGGGCATTTGCAAAATGTCTAAGTCAGTACGAGGTAATCCAAAACTGGGTTCTTCAGGCTATAAATGAGTCTAACAAAAGTTATTGTATCGTACACTGACAATGGGCAGAGCAGAAAGGAGACCTAAGGCATGGGCTACGATTGCACAATATAATTCATGAGTCTAATGTATGGTTTATGTGTCTAACGGACAGAAATTCAAATTGCCTTAGACTCTCCTATCTATATAAAGACCTGCCCTCTCAACCTTAATAGATTACCTGAACTGAAATTCAAAATCAACTAGTCTAAAGAGACAAAGGGCATATTCAGGTCATTGATAAACACTCACTTTGTGCATTTTACTGATACAAATTTGCTCACTTTTGACCTCAGATTGACGTATTACGTGATAGTTTCATACATTATCTTTATTCTTTAAGGAAATATTACGTTTGGTTTGGTTTGTGGTTGTTTACACAGATTTTATGCACAATTGAGCTGATTTTCGAGATTTAATCAAGTACCCTGGGGGACAATCGATGCTAACTTGCATCAGGAAGAGGAAGGAGTCAGAAAATACCATAAGGCTCATCGATTTCGCGTTCGTGGAGTAATCGGCGACCCAAATGACGCACTCGGCGATCGCCGAGTTTGCCAATAGGTCGCCGATATGGGAAAAATCATTTTATCCCACGGCACGAACTCGGCGACCCGATGACGCACTCGGCGATCGCCGAGTTTGCAGACGGGTCGCCGAGTTCGTAAATTTTTCAGGTTACTTCGGCGCGATTTCGGCGACCCGCGCTGCACAGACGGCGATCGCCGATCGGGCAGATGGGTCGCCGAGTTTGGCGCATTTTTGACGTATTCTGACGAATCTGAGGCCCAAAATCATATCTTTTCAAGATTTAAAGATCCCCAAGTATAAATAGGACTTCCCAGAACGAAAAAAGGCTCCTTCACCAAATTTTTACTTAGAGAGAGTCGAAAAATCGCAGGGGCATTCAGAGAAGACTTGAAGAGCAGTCCAGAATTTGAAGATTGAAGATTACGGTTTTTGGTTTTCATGTTCTTGCTGTCTATGACTCTTCACTTCTTTGTTTCCTTAGAACTTAGTATGATTGGCTAAGTTTCTTGTGGATTCTAGGGTTTGAACCATTGTTGAGTTTCATTCAATATATTATGTGATTTGATTTTCCTTTTTCATTGATGTTCTGATTTCATTTGGGATTTTCAATAATTACGAGATACTGGCCATTGATTGTAATTCGAATTCATAGTTTTTGAACCGGGAGGTCTTGGTTATCAATTTAGATGCAAATAAATCGGATTTATTAGAACAATTGTCCGGGAGTAAATTGCGCTTTGAAGGGTTGTAAAAATCTAAGGGTGTAATCAAGAGTAAAAGTCTGTTGTACGTCCGGGATGAGTCACATGATCTTTTATTTCCATGTTATGGTTTAGAGTCCGGGAGGATCACCTGGTAATACTTTCGCGATTAACTCACATCTTTGGAAATTAAACTTGGAATTGAATTGCATAAATAATTCTTTGATTACTCTTCAATGTGGATTACCCTGGAATCCTAATCTCTCATTAAAGTTTACAAATTCTTATTTAAATATCGCTTTATCGTTATCGTCTAGGATATTAATAATCAAACTCATTTACCGGTTTATCTAGATAGTAGTACGGTATTCATGTGTTAGTGCTCGATTGTACTTCGATCCTGCAATCTTCGAGATCGATAATTTATTACTTGCCCACTGCATTGGTCTTTACACTTGCAGTTTCAGCACGTTGAAAAACGGGCTATCAAGTTTTTGGCGCCATTGCCGGGGATTGCACAGATTTATAATTGACACTAACTCCGATATCACGCTATTTACTCTAGATTTTATTTTACGCACTGTTATTTAATTTTTCAATTCCTGTTCCGTGTTGATCACTGTGTGTTCTCGTGCAGGTAGTATATGCGAACCAGGTCAAAAGGTCCAGTTCTTGAACCCATAGATCCGGAGATCGAATCTACCTGTCGAAGGAATAGTGCACGAAGAAAGTTAGCGTTTACTATGGCTGACGATCAGGCGACACAGATTGCTGAGCTGCAGAGGCAGCTACAAGAGATGAATCTAAGACTTCAGGAGCATCAGGCTCCAGAAGTACCACGGCAGCCCACTATAGATGAGATGTACGAGCCGATGACTGACAGACATTGTAATGCAGACTTTGGACTGAGGGTGAACACACCTAATTTCGAGCTGAAGACTGGTCTGATACACACCGCTCAACAGAACCAGTTTGGGGGATTTCTGTCTAAAGATCCTCATTTGCATGTCCAGAAATTTCTGCTACTCTGTGACACAGTCAAGCAGAATCAAGTGCCAATCGATTACATCCGGCTACATCTTTTCTCATTCACACTGCGTGACAGAGCTCTGTCATGGTATCTATCACTGGACCGCAGTGAGATCTCATCCTGGGAGGAGCTCTGTAAACTTTTCCTGATTCAGTTCTTTCCGCCGAGTAAAACCATCCAACTGCAGATGCAAATAGGCCAGTTCAGACAGTTCTCGGGGGAAACTCTTTATGAGGCATAGGAGCGGTTCAAGGAACTACTTCGCTCCTGCCCATGCCATGGATACACTGAAAAACAACAAGTCTGCTATTTCTATGCGGGGCTTGATGAGGAGACTCAGAAGCATGTCAGAGCTTCAGCTGGAGGATCCATTATTGCTAGACCTCCACATGAAGAACTACAACTGCTGGAAACAATGGCGAAGAGTGAATTTAATTGGCCAGCAGACAGAAAGGAGCGCAGGATGATAGCAGCGGTCGATGATACTGGGGACCTAGCTGCTGAAATAAAATTGATGAGACAGGAGGTAGCTGCTTCTACAAAGTCTTTGGAGATCCGCCTTGCCAAGTTGGAGAATAATCCGCCTCAGCAGGGATATGAGCAGGGAATCGAGATGCAGATGGAGGATATAAATTATGTGAACCAGAGGAATTTCAACAACAACAGAGGATATCCGACGGGGAACATGACTTATCATCCTAACAACCCGAACCACCCAAATTTCTCCTATGGGAATCCGAACAACGCCTTGCAGCCTCCGCCTGGGTTTGCTGCAAATCAAGGGGTGACAAATGAACCCAAGGAGCCGAGTATGAGAGAGCTCCTGACCCAGTTCATCTCAGCTTCCAATACCAAGAACACAAAAATAGAGGGGGAAATTTCTCAGCTACAAAATGGTATGGGAGAGATGGGGAAGCACATGAAGCAGATGGACACTCAGATATCGTAGATTGCCAATATTCTGGGAAATTAGCATACTCCTGGACAATTTCCCAGTAACACTGTTGTAAATCCCAAGGACCACTGCAACGCCATCACTACTCGCAGTGGGAAGGGATATGAGGGCCCATCTATGCCTGTCGACACATCACCCGTGCAACCTGAAGTTGTACAACCTGCTCCTGTTCTTCCTGAAGAAGAACAGACTCAGAAGAGCAAGGGAACCTGTCCTGAAGACAGTCCCAAGCCAGCTGGTCCCGTCGCTGTCCCCTATCCACAACGATTTGTCAAGAAGCAAAAGGAGGAGAGATATAAAAGATTTCTGGAGCATATGAAGAAGATCCACATCAATCTCCCTCTGATTGAAGTTGTACAGGAAATTCCTGGGTACATGAAGTTTCTGAAGGATATGGTTACCCAGAAGAAGCCCTTTGGAGCATTCGAAACTGTGAATTTATTCGAAGAATGCAGCGCCATTATTCAGAAGAAAATGCCGGTTAAAAGGGCTGATCCTGGCTGTTTTTCTATCACCTGCGTAATTGGTGGACAGACTTTCCAGAAAGTCTTATGCGATTCAGGGGCTAGCATTAATCTGATGCCCCTCTCTATTTTTAATAGATTGAGAATCGGCGACATTAAACCGACCACCATTCGACTTCAGATGGCTGACAGGTCGGTGAACTACCCTAAAGGGGTAGTAGAGAATGTATTAGTGAAGGTTGGGGAATTTATTTTCCCTGCTGATTTTGTGGTCCTAGATATGAAAGAGGACAACAATATTCCACTGATACTTGGGAGGCCCTTCCTCAATACTGCTGATGCACTGATAGACATCAAAAAGGGAGAGCTCACCTTGAGGGTGAACGATGAGAAAATCACTTTCTCTATCTACAAGGCCATGGAGCGACATGATTCTGATGACTGCTATGAAGAGTGTGACATGGTCCAGGTTTTGTATCCCTTCGACTCTTCTATTATTTCCACTGATTCTTTAGATTATGGTGTGCAAAACTCTGTTTATTCTTGCGATGATCTATATGATGTTTGTGATGAGCTGCTAGAGTCTGTTCTAGCACTAGATGATGCAGGTGAAAAGAATCAGATGGAAAGCGCAAATTTTCTGAAGTTGAGGAGTGAGGAGGAAGAAGAAGAAGCCCGTAAGAAAGCTCTACAGCAAGAGGAGAAGAAAGAGCCACCTGTGCTAGAGCTGAAGCCCCTACCGGACCACCTGAGGTATGCATACTTGGGGGAAAATGACACTTATCCGGTAATCGTATCTTCTACCCAATCTACTAGTCAATTAGATAGATTATTGAGGGTATTGAGAGACCACCAATCTGCTATTGGGTGGTCATTATCTGACATCAGGGGTATTAGCCCTTCTATCTGTATGCACAGGATCTTACTTGAGGATGGATATAAGCCCAAGGTGCAACCGCAACGAAGGCTAAATCCAATTATGCAGGAGGTGGTGCGGGAGGAGGTGATGAAGCTTCTGGATGCTGGCATGATTTATGCCATTTCAGACAGCGAATGGGTGAGTCCCACCCAAGTGGTAGCCAAAAAGGGGGGGACAACCGTCACTAAAGACGAGAGTGGCCAAGAGATCGCTCACAGGCCTGTCACAGGTTGGAGGATGTGTATCGACTATAGAGCACTTAACAGTGCTACACGTAAGGACCACTTTCCCTTACCTTTTATTGATCAGATGCTGGATATGCTAGGGGGTATGAATTTTACTGCTTCTTAGACGGTTATTCTGGATATAACCAAATAGCGATAGCCCCAGAGGACCAGCACAAATCTGCTTTTACATGTCCGTATGGTGTATTTGCTTATAGACGCATGTCTTTTGGGTTATGTAATGCTCCTGCTACATTTCAAAGATGCATGATGTCTATTTTCAGTGGACTTGTAGAAAATATCATGGAGGTTTTTATGGATGATTTTTCAGTGTTTGGTCATTCGTATGATAATTGTTTAGAAAACCTGACCACTGTTTTGCAGCGCTGCCAAGAAACTAACCTTGTTTTAAACTGGGAAAAATGCCATTTTATGGTAAGAGAGGGTATTGTTCTTGGCCACAAAGTTTCTGCTGCAGGTTTAGAGGTAGATCGAGCCAAAATTGTGGCGATCTCAAAGCTGCCACCGCCCACCAATGAGAAGTCAATACGAAGTTTCCTGGGCCATGCAGGCTTCTACCGGAGGTTTATCAGGGAATTTTTGAAAATTTCTAAACCTCTTAGTGCTTTACTTATAAAAGATGCCAAGTTTGCTTTTGATGAAAATTGTCTGCAGGCTTTCGAGAAACTGAAGTTGGCCCTAACCACTGCTCCAGTTCTCATTTCACCAGACTGATCAGAGCCATTCGTCTTGATGTGCGATGCCAGTGATTCAGCAGTTGGAGCTGCTTTGGGGCAGACAAGGAACAAGATTTTTCGAGTAATTCACTATGCCAGCAAGACCTTGGATGAAGCTCAGGTGAACTACACCACTACTGAGAAAGAACTACTAGCTGTGGTCTTCGCATTTGACAAGTTCCGGGCATACCTGGTTGGGGCAAAGACGGTGGTGTACACGGATCATGCTGCGATCCGATATCTGTTTGCGAAGAAGGAGGCAAAGCCGAGGCTGATCCGGTGGATTTTACTGCTGCAAGAATTCGACATGGAAATTAAAGACCGGAGAGGCTGTGAGAATGTGGTAGCAGACCACCTGTCAAGACTGGAAAATCCGGTGGAGGGAGATGACCCAAAGATCCGGATTACTGAGGTGTTTCCAGATGAGCAACTGTTAGTTTTGGAGGAAATAGATCCATGGTATATGGATCTTGTGAATTTCCTGGTTGCAGGTGTCTTGCCACCTGATCTGACGTCCCATCAGAAGAGGAAGTTCCTACATGACTGCAAATTCTACTACTGGGACGAGCCATTCCTCTACCGCCGATGCGCTGATATGGTGATCCGGCGATGCATTGGGGCGCATGATCGAGAGAAGATAATAGAGGAATGCCATTTATCCCCCTACGGAGGCCACTGTGCGGCAAATAGGACGACCGTAAAAATCCTCACCAGTAGATTTTACTGGCCTACTATTTATCGCGACTGCCAGAGATTTGTGGCCAGCTGTGATAGATGTCAGAGGACGGGGGGCATCTCAAAGAGGGATGAGATGCCACAAAAATTTATGCTGGAGATAGAGCCATTCGATGTGTGGGGTATTGATTTCATGGGACCATTCCCTAAGTCCCATGGATATCAGTACATCCTTTTGGCTGTGGATTATGTGACCCGGTGGGTAGAGGCTATCCCCACTGTGACTAGCGATTCCAAGGTGGTGCTGAAGTTCCTACAGAAAAATTTCCTGACCCGTTTTGGAGCACCACGCGCACTGTTGAGTGATGGAGGGTCACATTTTAAAAACAGATGGCTGGGGAGTTTACTGGCGAAATATGGAGTTCACCACAAAGTCACATCTCCATATCATCCCCAAGCCAACGGGCAAGCTGAGTTGGCAAACAGAGAGATAAAGCAGATCCTAGAGAAATCTGTGGTCTCTAGGAAAGATTGGGCCATTCGTCTGGATGATGCTCTGTGGGCATATAGGACCGCATTCAAGACCCTAATTGGTATGTCACCTTACCAATTGGTGTTTGGAAAGGCATGCCACTTACCAGTGGAATTAATTGGGCAGTGAAGAAAATTAATTGGGACTTGAAGACTGCAGCTGAGCAGCGATGTCTACAATTGACGGAGTTGGAGGAGTTCCGGGCTGAGGCATACGAGAGCTCCAAACTGTACAAGAAGCGCGCCAAGAGGTTTCACGACCGGCGTATTCGCAGCCGCAGTTTCAATCCGGGAGACCATGTTAGTCCCGGATAACAGGGTATACTTTGGCAGCGGAAAATACGTAAGTTTGTTTCTTGCACTCTGCTGGTTACACAGCTGACTGGGACCTTGTCAGCTGGTAAGTCAACTGGCAACTGAGTATTCAGCTGACTGGCAACTGGCTGGTCAGCTGATGACTCAGGACTTAGCTAATTTTAGAGTCGAGTTTGCACAGTTATAAACTGGTTTCAGTTATACTCCAGCACTTGGGTGCTGGGTTTTAAATCAGTAAGTAAATGCTGAAAGCAGTAAATAACAAGGATATTTTATAGTGGTTCGATCAACTGATCTACGTCCACTCTCCAGTCGAAGCACTGGAAATTCACTAAAGAGAGCAATCTGGTACAAGATATCCTACGATCTATTTCCAGCTGGTAGATGCCTTGTCTACCAGTCCACTGGATCAACCGCTCCCGGGTCTTGTCCTTCTTCAACTCTTGTCAGCTGGATGGAGTGCGAGCACGTCACTTTAACCTCCACCGGTACCACTGACGACGTGGGTGTTTAGTTCTCCCAAGAACTTGACTCTTGCTGGCGGCAAAACTGCCCGTAATAACTCTGGAGCTGGCTGGCTCAAGAGCTGCTATGTTCTTCCTCGGAATGAGAAAGAACACCAAGTGAGATCAATAACTCACAAGCTAGAAGCTTGGAGTCTCGTGTTTGAATAAATCAACACACGGATAAGCTTTAAGAAAAGCCTCGAACGATTTGCTTGCTTGCAATAAAGTTTATGACTTTCGGTAGTTGAGCGTTCGGAGTAGAGTAGCTAAGAGTGTCAAGAGTATTGAATGCTGTTGGATCTCACGTATTTATAGACGTGAGATTCAGATTCAAATACTAGCCGTTTGGACACATCCGGAAAAGTCTCTGTCCTCGCATGTCCTTCTGCAGGCGGCAGGTAGGAATTTCCGGAAAGCGCCATACCTTTGATCGCTTTATCTGACACAGATCTCTTTGTGTCAGAACGACTCTATTCGTCAGTACGAGGAATCGGAACTGGTGTCTTGAACTGATAGACTTTAAGGCATCCTCCTTAAAGTCATACACTGTCAGTTACTTCCTCAGACGAATCTTCTTTTTGTCTCTAAGTCTTCGGGAGAGCGAATCTTGAATTCTGCTGATAACCTCCGACTGGTAGATCATACTGGTGATCTTTGTGCTGGCAGTCTCTGCTGGTGACTTTTCTTAGCACAATCAAGGTCTACCAATTCGTCTGATGTTATCTCTTGGAATCTCCCGTGACTGGTGGCTTCACCGCTGGTGAATAGTGTCAGCCAGAACACATATTCTGCTGGTAGATCTGTCAGCCTCCTGCTGATGAAATCTTCCCACTGGTGATCAGTAGCCAGTCGATAGCTCAACTCTATGCTGATGAACAGTGTCAGCATGAGTCTTCGTCAGTCGCTTGCTGGTGAGACTTCTCTCAACTGGTAAGCACATCTCATGCTGGTGAACAGTAGCCAGCATGAGTCTTGATCAGCTGCGACTTATAACTCAAAATACCTATACAGGACTTTACATTTGAGACTAGAGCTATTCTAGAGACAAACTGACGCTGGTTGGACTTAGGATTTGATCCACCAAAACACCAAACTAGAATCTAAGCAAGTATCTACTGGGGAAGGGAAACTTAGCCAAATTTCCCAACAGACCAGATACTTGTCTTTAATGCTCGGCTTCGATTATTTCCTGGAAAACTCAAGCCTAGATGGTCTGGTCCCTATAATATTGAAAAAGTTAATGCTAATGGCACACTAGACTTAATAGGACCTAATGACAAGCACTTCACTGTTAATGGTCATATGGCGACGCACCACAGTGAGGTTATTGAGGTTGCACACACATCTCCGTGATCTTCTTCCCACAAACTTATTCTTTCCTTTGTATCGAATAAGTTTGGGGAGGGCGAGGGGATCAGTCGATGTGTGCGTCTCCTATTTTATTTTCTGCTTCATTCTTACCTGCTCTGATCTACTGCTGATTTGTACTTGATTTGGAGATTACCGCATTATGAACCATTTAATTTGCTTTACTTTCTTCGATGTACTTTAATTGCTCTTAGTTATGTGTTTTAGTTACTTCTGGATTTGTAATTGTTTATTTATCGTACGATTGGGTCCGTAATTGGGAATCAATATTGTGGAAGGGAATGAAATCACTTGACTGCTTTATCTGCATTATTGATCAAGTTTATGATGACAACATTTTCTTTCTCGTATGACCTATACTGATAACTTGCACATGAATTGGTAAGGTGTGGACTGTTACGAAATTGATCTTGGTCTCTGAAATAAGCTTATAGCCTGTGAGAATTGAGCCTGTGTTTTGTTTCACTGTGAGTATGTCGCTGTGCACTTTACCTCTAGAACTTGCTCTGGTTTCTTGCTCAAAACTGTATAGGCGAGTGTCAAGGATTTAGAGATGATCTTAGGCCATCAGTTCATAAGCCACAATGAACCCAAACACTAACCCGATACATACTCCTTTGTTAGCCTAGTTGAGCCTGAAAACTTTTCTTTCTTAACCCGGATGATAGGAGGTGTGGATGGAATTGTAAGGGTATCCAATGATGCTAGGTGGTGAAAGTAAAGTCGTTATATGCAAGTAGTTCAGGCACTATTGATGAACAAGTATGTAGTATAAGTACATTACACAATGAGTGCATCAGTAATTGTGAAGAGTCAGTGTAATTTATGTTCAAAAAAAAAAATCGAGTTCTGTGCGGAAGTGCAGGGTATTATCTGTGTTAGAGTGTGCATAATCATCTGTAAATGAGTAATGCACAAGAGTTTTCATATTAGTAGCACTGTTGAGTTAGAATCCTATTAAATTGTTTGGTGGGATGCGTTTGTTTCAGTTACTAGTATATTGTTGTTTGAGTCGGTTGATTCCTTCGAATGGTATGAGATGAGGAATAGTCGAAGTGAAGGGAGTTACAAGGTTGTAAATAATTAGTCACTTTAGCCAAATTTTCCATACCCATCACCAATGTGCCTACATTAGAACCCAAGATAAAGACCTTTTTGATCTTTGTCCTAGCACTCCCACAGTCAGTAGAGAGTCTAGACGATGAGCAAGCCTATGGTAGGAAAGTTGTGCAGCTGATAATTTGAGAGTATACACTTGCCTTTTCTGCAATTTGAGCGAAATATGAGTGATACACTATCTTGTGAGAAGCAGACTTTTAGAGGCCTGGATTGAAATTGTTGGTTTGCACTAAACTGATGAGTGATGTAGTGTTGGTGTGGGAATTACAACCCCAATATGTGTCTGAAACAGCTGATGATCAAGTAATGCACCCCCTCGTGTTTATTCTGTTTTTGTTTTTGTTTCTCTTCATTGTTCGAGGACGAACAATAGCTTAAGTTTGGGGAGTTGATAAACACTCACTTTGTGCATTTTACTGATACAAATTTGCTCACTTTTGACCTCAGATTGACGTATTACGTGATAGTTTCATGCATTATCTTTATTCTTTAAGGAAATATTACGTTTGGTTTGGTTTGTGGTTGTTTACGCAGATTTTATGCACAATTGAGCTGATTTTCGAGATTTAATCAAGTACCCTGGGGGACAATCGATGCTAACTTGCATCGGGAAGAGGAAGGAGTCAGAAAATACCATAAGGCTCGTCGATTTCACATTCGTGGAGTAATTGGGGACCCAAATGACGCACTCGGCGATCACCGAGTTTGCCAATGGGTCGCCGATGTGGGAAAAATCATTTTATCCCACGGCATGAACTCGGCGACCCAATGACGCACTCGACAATCGCCGAGTTTGCAGACGGGTCGCCGAGTTCGTAAATTTTTCAGGTTGCTTTGGCGCGATTTCGGCGACCCGCGCTGCACAGACGGCGATCGCCGATCGGGCAGATGGGTCGCCGAGTTTGGCGCATTTTTGACGTATTCTGACGAATCTGAGGCCCAAAATCATATCTTTTCAAGATATAAAGATCCCCAAGTATAAATAGGACTTCCGAAAATGAAAAAGGCTCCTTCACCAAATTTTTACTTAGAGAGAGACGAAAAATCGCAGGGGCATTCAGAGAAGATTTGAAGAGCAGTCCAGAATTTGAAGATTGAAGATTACGATTTTTGGTTTTCATGTTCTTGCTGTCTATGACTCTTCACTTCTTTGTTTTCTTAGAACTTAGTATGATTGGCTAAGTTTCTTGTGGATTCTAGGGTTTGAACCATTGTTGAGTTTCATTCAATATATTTATGTGATTTGATTTTCCTTTTTCATTGATGTTCTGATTTCATTTGGGATTTTCATTAATTACGAGATACTGGCCATTGATTGTAATTCGAATTGATAGTTTTTGAACCGGGAGGTCTAGGTTATCAATTAAGATGCAAATAAATTGGATTTATTAGAACAATTGTCGGGGAGGAAATTGCGCTTTGAAGGGTTGTAAAAATCTTAGGGTGTAATCAAGAGTAAAAGTCTGTTGTACGTCCGGGAGGAGTCACATGATCTTTTATTTCCATGTTATGGTTTAGAGTCCGGGAGGATCACCTGATAATACTTTCGCGATTAACTCACATATTTGGAAATTAAACTTGGAATTGAATTGCATAAATAATTATTTGATTACTCTTCAATGTGGATTACCCTGGAATCCTAATCTCTCATTAAAGTTTACAAATTCTTATTTTAATATCGCTTTATCGTTATCGTCTAGGAAATTAATAATCAAACTCATTTACCGGTTTATCTAGATAGTAGTACGATATTCATGTGTTAGTGCTCGATTGTACTTCGATCCTGCAATCTTCGAGATCGATAATTTATTACTTGCCCACTGCATTGGTCTGTACACTTGTAGTTTTAGCACGTTGAAAAACGGGCTATCAGTCATCTCTCACACAAAATCTCTTGGAGTTTTTCCGTGTTGTAAACACGAAACTTGAGTCTCCGACTCAAGTTACCAACCATGCTATCTTCTCCTAGCACGAGGCTGAAGTTTTAAGCTGAGGCTCTTCTTGGTGACTATATCTTTCTGAGATATCTTCACAGCAAACAGTTTCCTAGTCTGGGATTCTGATTCTCACGGGCATATGTGATAAGTTCGTGTTTTCACCAACTTATCCATTTGTTTTTTGACTGTTTTGGTCGATGTTAGAGTAGTTTAACGTATTTTATCGTGCATGAAATGGATTTGGTGCTTGTAATGTCGTGGTTAATGAATTATGCAGGATTATGAGTCGAAAATAGGGAAGAATCAGAATATATTTGGGTTCCAGACCTACGTCGATCGACACAGACCCGTGTCGATCGACGCAGCGTGCTTGAGGAGTGATCGACACAAGGGATCGACGTAGACCAGCAAAGGCCAGTCCACGTCGATCGACGCACAACCAGTGTCAATCGACGCAACTCATTCAAGTGTGTTGATCAACGCAAGTTCTGCATCGATCGACGCAAATCCAAGAAAGTCCAGATTTGATCCTATTTGAAGATTTAGATAGATCTAATCCTAGATATGTTAGGGTCTCTACCACATTTATATAAAGCCATGTAAATTCGATTTTTGAGACATGCCATATTCCAGAGTTTAGTTTTTAGAGATTTCAAGCAGTAATCGTGTTTTTATTGAAGACAGATATTGTAGGAAGACTTCTACAGACAGTTTTTGATTATGCAATTCATGTTTTATTTATCTTTGATGATTTTTACCATGAATATGTGTAACTAAATTCTTTTCAGATTCTAGGGTTTCGAACTATCAAGTATGCATGTTTGATTAATTTAATTAATTTTCCTTTCCCATCGTAGTTTGTGAATTTTGTGCTTATTTGTAATCTTGAGTTGCTTGCCACATCTAAGGATTAATTAGTTGAGAATTAGAGACTCAAAAGTAATAAATTTCAATGGAAAGAGTTTTCACAATATAACCTAATTTCTTGTATGGAAAGAGGGAAATAGATTAAATGAATAGATCTGTAGGGCTTTGGAGTTAATTAATTATTCTTAAGACTGAAAGGATAAGAGATAATTGGTTAATCAACTTTGTGAATTGTCCAACCAAGAAATTCATAATACTTTTCTGATGTATCACTACGAATAGGAATTAAATTTGAAATTGATCAATTTATCCTTACATGTAATACTTGATAGGTAGATATTCCTGGAATCTGTGTTTCTCATATATGAATTTGCCAAGCTTCTCTTTATTTTTCGTTTAAATTTTAATAGCAAAGTATTTTAAATTTTGAAATCTATCCAAACCAAAATTTGATTTTCCCTAACCAGTATTTCATGAAACTACGTTTTAATACATAAGGTTTTTCATTATTTCATTCCTCTGGGATTCGATAATTTTATTTGCTGCTATATTATTATCTTTGCTAAGTCGCTAGTAAATAATTTAGCGATCAAATTTTGGCGCTGTTGCTGGGGACTGAATAGAATTTATCTTACTATTATTTTAGTGATTGAGATACTGAATTAGGTTGTAATTTTCGCACTTTTTGTAAATTTTCGTACAGTTGTCGTGTCGCATCGATAGATATACAAATCGTATTGATCGATGCAGGTTGTTGAGTCACGTCGATTGACACAGCCTCTGCGTCGATCGATGCAACTCTATTTTTTTTAGTTTTTCAAATTTTTCTGTTTCGTTTCTTTTTCTTTTCAGTTTTACTTCACTACCTCTTTTGCTGTACAGGTAGTCTATGATTATACGAGCCAGTGGAATACGACCCGAAAATCAAAGCCACTTGCCGAAGGAAGAACCGCAGAAGGATTCAAGAATCAGGAAGCTTAAGTAATCAACCAATGGCTGAAAACGTGCACCCATTGGGGAATCCACTGCCCCCACCGCAACTTACTCCAGAGGAGCAGGCTGAGCTTCTTCAGGAAATGTGAGTCATGAGGGAACAACTATAGCAACTGAACCTGGAAAGGAACAACCAGAACAACCGAAATCTTTGCCGGAACCTACTATTTGAGGATGATGATGAAGACGACGAGGAACCGCTAGAGGAACCTTGTGATGAAGAAGATGAGGATGAGGATGCCATCCAAAAGAGGTACCGTCCTCGATTCCAGGAGACAGACTTCAGGATTGACATCAATGCTAATAACTTTGAGTTGAAGTCCGGATTAGTGCAGATGGTGCAACAAAACCAGTTCGGTGGAACAGCCACCAAATATCCATATGCTCACCGCGACAAGTTCATACTACTCTGCAACACTGTCAAAATTAGTGAGTCAGCCACAGCGCAATCCAAATGCTTCTGTTCGCATTCTCTCTTCGGGATAAAGCGCAGTCATGGTTTTCTGCACTAGACAAGACCAGCATCAACACATGGGCAGAACTTAGGAACGAGTTCTTGGAGAACTTCTTCCCCCTAGCGTCATCAGACAGAGGTGTAAGGAGATCACACGGTTTGCTCAACGGCCAAATGAGAGCTTCTACGAGACATGGGAGCGCTATAAGGAGCTACTGAGATCTTATCCTGGACATGGAATGTCATTGGGAGAGTAGACCAAGACTTTCTACGAGGGGCTGAACGACTGGACCGTTGAGTTGGTGGATGCTACACTAGGAGACACCATTATGTCAAAGAGTGATAAGGGAGCTATGGAATTCTTCCAAAAGATGGGCAACAACAATCATCGGTGGTCTTCAGTTCGCCATCAGCCTGTGAAAGTTGTGGAGAAGGTCACTGAAGAACCTGATCTGGCAGTCGAGATGAAGAAGCTACGTGAAGACTTCGCTGCACTGAAAGCGGAGCAGACAGTTGCAGTGGTAGAGCTGATTTAGGCTCAAGTTGAGGGGGATTATGTAGATGTCAATTTTGTCCAAAGGGGTGTCTATCAAAATAACTATCGTGGAGGATGTCAGCAGAACAACCAGCCCTACAACTATAATCACGCCAGAAATCACCCATGGTTCTCATATGCAAACCCTCAAGCTGCGGAACAACCACCTCCTGGATTTGTAGTGCAAGATGGAGCTGTGGTGGAGAAGAAGAAGCCAAACCTTGAGGATAATCTGGCTAAGTTTATTCAAGGATCAACTGATAAGGTCAGAAAATTAGAGCAGGGGATAGCTGGAGTGAATACCAAGGTGGACTGGGTCGAGAAACACATGCAGATCATAGAGACTCAGGTAAGTCAAATCGCCAATGCTCTTGGAGCCCAGCACAAACCCGGACAACTGCCTAGCAATACTCAAGTTAATCCCAAGAATCAAAGGAACGAGGTCAATGCTATAACTCTCAGAGGGGGAAAATCATACGAGGGGCCAAAACAATCGGAAAAAGACTCGCAGGAGGACAAAGACGTGGAGCAGGTCGAGGAGGTAGCAGCAGATTCATCCACATCGATCGACACATGAAGTACATCGATCGATGCAGCAACAAAAGCCACGTCAATCGATGCAACTCCACATCGATCAATGCAGGCTCCTAGGCCACCTGTGAAGAAGCCCCTTATGCCGTTTCCGTAGTGTTTTGCTAAAATCAGGATGAACGAGAGGTATGCACGCTTTTTGGAAAATATGAATAAGGTGCACATCAACATTCCACTGGTAGAGGCATTGCAAAAAATGCCTGGATACATCAAGTTTTTGAAGGACATGGTCTCTCAGAAAAGACCCTTCCTGGAGCACAAGACAGTCAACTTGTTCAAGGAATGCAACACGATTATTCAAAAAAAGATGCCGCTGAAGAGAGAGGACCCAGGATCTTTCACGATTTCCCGCATGATTAGAGGAGAGACCTTTGGAAAGGTCCTTTTTGATTCTGGCGCATCCATCAACTTATGCCGCTGTCAATCTTCAAGCGGCTAGAGATCGGGAGCATCAAGCCAACGATCATATCACTACAAATGGCTGACAAATCTGTATCTTACCCGAGAGGCATTGTGGAGGACGAACTCGTGAAGGTGAAGGACTTCGTCATTCCAGCAGACTTTGTGGTGCTTGACATGGAAGAAGACCACAACATTCTGCTGATCATGGGAAGGCCTTTCTTGAAGACCGGTGGAGCGCTGATTGATATTCGAGACGGCAAACTGACGTTCCGAGTTAATGAAGAGTCGGTCACCTTCTCCATCTACAAAGCAATGCAGAAGCACAATGAAGGGAGCTACCAGGAAGAATGCTACATGGTCAATTGTTTCAATCCGGTGATTTCCTCCCCCTTCTCTTCTCTTAAAACTGACCCGGATTATCTGGAAAATTGTTTACTGCACTCTCTGTTTTCATCTTCAGATTTGGATGAGGCAGAAGATGAGCTTGTATATCTAGTGATGGAGCTAGATGTGGTTGAAGAAATAACACGGGGAAAAGAAAACAAACGGGAGCAGTTACCAAGCCGATACAGCCAAAGCAAGAAGGAAAAATGTGGAAGTGCACCCACGTCGATCGACGCAGCAGCAAAAGCCACGTCAATGACACGGGGAGAAGGATCGACACAAAGACTCCATCAATCTAAATGGCACGATGCGGAAAAAGAATCGTTGCCATCTCATCCACATCGATCGATGCACACCATGCGTCTATCGACGCAAGTTTGGAACAACAGCCATCTAGCTCCGATCCGCTTGTTTTGGAACTTAAGACACTCCCGACACATCTAAGGTATACTTTTCTGGGATCTAACAACACTTACCCTGTTATCATTTTCTGCTTACCTGACACAGGGTGAGCTGGATAAACTACTTCGAGTCTTGCGATAATACAAGTCCGCCATTGGGTGGACTTTAGGCGACATCAAAGGGATCAGTCCTTTACTATGCATGCACAAAATCATTTTGGAAGAAGAGGCCAAGCCAAAGAGACAGACACAGCGACGACTGAACCCAAGCATGTAGGAAGCCATGAAGAAGGAGGTTTTGAAGCTCCTAGATCATGGCATGATCAACCCGATTTCCGACCGCAAGAGGGTAAGCCCCACTCAAGTAGTAGCCAAGAAAGGGGGGATGCAAATTGTAAAGAACGACGATGGAGAAGAGGTCGCAACAAGACCAGTCACTGGATGGCGATTCTGCATTGACTACCGGGCTCTCAACACCACCATGTGCAAGGATCATTTCCCTCTCCCGTTCATTGATCAAATGTTGGATAGATTATCTGGTTACCCTTTCTATTATTTTCTTTATGGTTATTCAGGGTATAACCAGATTGCTGTGGCACCGGAGGACCAACACAAGACCACATTCACCTGTTCGTACAGAGTGTTCGTATACTGGCGGATGCCATTTGGACTGTGCAGCGCACCGGCGACCTTCCAAAGATGCATGATGGCCATCTTCCACGACCTAATTGAGGATGTCATGGAGGTATTCATGGATGATTTCTCAATTTTTGGAGCTCATTCGATGTTTGTTTGCAGAATTTAGCTACTGCACTAGAGAGATGCACCGAGACCAACTTGTGTCTCAATTGAGAGAAATATCATTTCATGGTGCGAGAAGGGATTGTGCTAGGAGTTAGAGTGTCAGCTGAAGGACTGGAGGTGGACCGAGCCAAGGTGACAGCCATTGAAAAGATGCCACCCCCAGCGAGTGTCAAAGCGGTCCGGAGCTTTCTCGGTCATGCCGGGTTCTACAGGAGGTTCATCAAGGACTTCTCGAAGATATCTAGGCTATTGTGCAACCTGTTGGAGAAAGATTTCTCCTTTGTATTTGATGATGAGTGCTTGCAGGCTCTCGAGAGACTGAAGAAAGCCTAAGTGACTGCACCGGTCCTGACTTCTCCAGATTTGAGTGAGCCCTTCATCTTGATGTGCGATGCCAGCGACTACGCAGTAGGAGCAGCTTTGGCGCAGCTGAAGGGGAGACTCTTCCATGTCATTCACTACGCCAGCAAGAACATGAACCCGGCGCAGTGCAACTACACCACAGAGAAGGAGATGCTCGCGGTGGTCTATGCGTTCAACAACTTTCGGTCCTATCTAATAGGTTCGAAGACAATTGTCTACACTAACCATGTCGCCATCATATACCTGTTCGCGAAGCAAGACGCCAAGCCCCAATTGATTAGGTGGATACTGTTGCTACAGGAATTCGACTTGGAGATCAAGAACAAAAAAGGGAGCGAGAATTTGATCGCGGATTACTTATCACGATTAGAGCCACCGATCGAGGGGGATGACCAGTAAATGAGGATCCGAGAGACATTCCCTGATGAGAAGATCTATGCTCTTCGGGATCTGCAAGAGACGTACGAGTCCAAGACACCATGGTATGCAGACTACGCCAACTACTTGGTGAGTGACGTTCTTCCACCGGACTCTTCCCCTTATGCTAAGAAGAAATTCCTGCACGACATCAGATTTTAATACTAGAAGGAAACCTACCTGTGGCATTGGTGTGCTGACGGCATCATCCGCCGTTGTGTCCCCCCAGTTCGAGTGGCAGCAGATTTATGAGGCTTGCTAATCATCTCCTAGTGGCGGTCACCATTCAGCAAACCGGACTACATTCAAGATTCTGACGAGTGGATTTTACTGGCCTTCTATCCATAAGGTATGTCGCGGGTGGATTACAGGCTGTGATCATTGCCAGAGGACCGGCAACATCTCACGGAGGGATGAGATGCCTCAGACCCCGGTGATAGAAGTCGAGATATTCGACATTTGGGGGATTGACTTTATGGGACCTTTTCCGCCATCCCGTGGGTTCTCATATATTCTACTCGCGGTGGATTATGTGTCGCGATGGGTGGAAGCAATTCCGACGACCACCAATGACTCAAAGGTCATCATCAACTTCCTGCAAAAGCTCGAGACCAGATTTGGGATGCCAAGAGCCCTGGTAAGTAATGGGGGATCTCATTTTTGTAACAAATTGCTTGCTTCTCTTCTTGCAAGGTACGAAGTCAAGCATCAAGTTACTACCCCATATCACCCTCAAAGGAATGGCCTGACGGAGCTGTCCAACCGCAAAATCAAGCAGATCTTGGAAAATACGGTGAAACAAAGGAGGGATTGGGCTGTGAAGCTCGATGATGCGCTTTGGGCATACCACACTGCCTACAAGACGCCCATTGGGACGTCCCCATAACAGCTGGTATTTGGGAAATCCTGCCACCTTCCCGTTGAGATGGAGCATAGGGCCTGGAAAGCAATCAAGGAGCTCAACCTGGACTGGAAGACGGTCGTTGCTGATAGAGCCATGGCGCTGAATGAGCTCGAGGATTTCAGGGATGAGGCATACGAGAACAACGTCATCTAATAGACATGTGCTAAGAGGTTCCGCGATAGAGGGATTCGCACGCATGTTTTCAACTCGGATGACAAAGTTCTTCTCTTCAATCCCTGCCTCCGCTTCATGTATGGCAAGCTGCAATCGAGGTGGACTGGTCCTTACACCATGGTCTACCAATTTCCAAACGGTGTGGTAGAACTGGCCGGTCAAGATGGCATGAATTTCAAGGTCAATGGGCAGAGGCTTAAAAAGTACTACACCCCACTTCAAATTGGTGTCGTGGAGGTGTACTATTTGGACCGCCCATGAAGTTCTTGTCGAGCTAGCGACATAAAACCAAGCACTTGTTGGGAGGTAACCCAACGATTTACTATTTTTCTTTCTCATTTTTTTAGTCCAGTTGAGTTAATAGGAAATAGTGATTTTAGATTTATTTTCGAGTTTTTAGATTTAATTTTCAGTCTGTTCAGGTCTGCGTCGATCGACACAGAGGTGTGTTGATCGATGCCACTTTTTGGTCCGCGTAGATCAACATAGAAGCCACATCGATCGACACAAAATTCCATTTATATTTATAAAAAGAAGGAAAATCAGGCCTGCGTCAATCAATGCAGAACCTACATCGATCGACGTACGCGATTCAAAGCCGCGGGTAAGTGGGTTTAAAACCCAGTTTTCTTTCAATTTTCAACACAAAAACACACACGCACGCACGACACACTCAACCAAAACACCCCCCTTCGAAAAATTTCTCATAACTCGCCACTCAAACTCAAGGTACGAATCCTAGACGCTTCCCCTTCAATTATTTGGCGATTTATTAAGTTTTGTGCATTATTTTGATGATTTTTGACCATGGTGTTGAATATCTCAAATTTGATTGTATTGACGATTTCCTTGCAACTCTTGCTTGATTGTTCGATATGGGTTATAGTTCTAGTTGATGTATTCGTGGTGTGGGAGTTTGTAGTCATGGGATTGACTAACTTCGATTCTAGCGTGTTTGGGATTATCCTATTTTGCTAGTTTCTCTACTTGCACATGAATTAGGTTGAAATTATTTCGATTGGTGATGCAACATGGGGGAAATAGGTGTGAATTCATTGATGGTTAGGCCAATTTTACATGGGTAGCTGCAACATGAACTTAATTGAGGGATTTTTGTATTGTTGCTTGGAAAAGTTTGTGAAGTAAACCTGAAGCTATGTTAACATATTTCCTTCTATCTCTGCAGATAACTATGGCCTTCTGACCATATTTTGCCAATCCAGAATTAGAGGAACTGTATCAGAAATTATGTGGTCCAATGTTTAGAGTCAGACAGACTTTCTACCCTTGCCCAGAGACCATGAACCTGCTAGGGATTCGGGCTGATGTTGAGGCCCTACTCGAGAGAGCCGGATGGGGAAATTGGATGACTGAGCGGTGGCCCACGTACCCATCGCTTGTACTGAAGTTCTTCGCTTCACTCCAAGTTCACGAGGTCCAACCAGAGTCCGAACCAACGACCATTAGTTTCCAGCTTCTCAACCAAAGTTTCCAGCTTTCGAGGGATGAGTTGGATGGCTTATGGGGAGTTCCAAGAGATGGAGATGGCTTCCTCCCCGAGAGTTTCAACACAGTACAATTTTGGCAGCAGATCGCGGCTGAGGCAGAATTGAATGTGAAGGAGTTTGATGCAGGAGGCATGAAAGCCTCTTCCATTGACAACCCCGTGTTCCTATATCTTCGGCGGTGCATGGGGGTGTCAATCACAGGCCATCATGAAAGTGCAACAAAGGTGAGATTTGGTGAGCTCTACGCCATCTATTGCATGTTGACGGGAGAGAAATTCAGCTTCGCAACACTGATCATGGACCACTGGAGACGGCAAGTGAAGGCCACGAAAGGGAATATTTGGAGCTAGGGATTGATCACGCTGATTGCGGAGCATGTGGGTTTAGGGTTTAGGGTTCTGTTCTGTGTAGGGTTCGATCGAATGGGGGAATGAGATGGGTATTGGGGAAATTAAATTATGGAATATTATTATTATTCTATATATATAAATATTTAATTTATAATTATTATTTATATTAGTTCGGTCGGTTCGGTTCGGTTTTTGGTTCCGAAAGGCAGAACCGAAAATCGAACCGAATCTATTCGGTTTTCATTTTCCAGAACCAAAAACCGAAACGAAATTTGGAGAACCAAACCTTACCGACCAAATTTGAGCGGTTCGGTCGGTTCCTGCTCACCCCTTGGATAAAGAAGCTTGTGAGGCTTTGCACACTTGTATCTGCATGAGATTTGATTTCTTATATGTGATTTGATCGAGGACGATCAATAGTTTAAGTTTTGGGGAGTTCATAAGTTCGTGTTTTCACCAACTTATCCATTTGTTCTATGACTATTTTGGTCGATGTTAGAGTAGTTTTACATATTTTATCGTGCATGAAATGACTTTGGTGCTTGTAATGTCGTGGTTGATGAATTGTGTAGGATTTTGAGTCAAAAATGGGGAAGAATCAGAAGATATTTAGGTTCCAGACCTGCGTCGATCGACACAGACCCGTGTCGATCGATACAGCGTGCTTGGGGAGTGATCGACACAAGTGATCAATGCAGACCAGCAAAGGCCAGTCCACGTCGATCGACGCATAATCCACGTCGATCGACGTAGCTCATTCAAGTGTGTCGATCAACACAAATCCGTGAAAGTCCAGATTTGATCCTGTTTGACGATTTAGGTAGATCTTATCCTAGATATGTTAGGATACCTCTACCACATGTATATAAAGCCATGTAAATTCGATTTTTGAGACATGCCATATTCCAGAGTTTAGTTTTTAGAGATTTCAAGCAACAATCGTGTTTTTATTGAAAACAGATATTGTGGGAAGACTTCTACAGACAGTTTTTGATTATGCAATTCAGGTTTTATTTATCTTTGATGATTTTTACCATGAATATGTGTAACTAAATTCTTTTCAGATTCTAGGGTTTCGAACTATCAAGTATGCATGTTTGATTAATTGAATTAATTTTCCTTTCCCATCGTGGTTTGTGAATTTTGTGCTTATTTGTAATCTTGAGTTACTGACCACATCTTAGGATTAATTAGTTGAGAATTAGAGACTCAAAAGTAATAATTTTCAATGGAAAGAGTTTTCACAATATAACCTAATTTCTTGTCTGGAAAGAGGGAAATAGATTATAGGAATAGATTTATAGGGCTTTGGAGTTAATTAATTATTCTCAAGACTGAAAGGATAAGAGATAATTGGTTAATAAACTTTTTGAATTGTCCAAACAAGAAATTCATAATACTTTTCTAATGTTTCACTATGAATAGGAATTAAATTGGAAATTGATCGAATTATCCTTACATGTAATACTTGATAGGTAGATATCCCTGGAATCTGTGTTTCTCATATCTGAATTCGCCAAGCTTCTCTTTATTTTTTGTTTAAATTTAATTACAAAGTATTTTAAATTTCGAAATCTATCCAAACCAAAATTTGATTTTACCTAACCAGTATTTCATGAAACTACGTTTTAATACATAAGGTTTTTCGTTGTTTCATTCATTTGGGATTTGATAATTTTATTTGTCGCTATATTATTAGCTTTGCTAAGTCGCTAGTAAATAATTTAGCGATCAGTATGCCAGCAACTTGTGTTGTGGGAAGAACCTCTAAACATCGAACCATTCTGGAAAGAATTAGTAAACATCGACCCACTAGGAAGGAGACTGCGGGGTGAGTCCCCACTTCAACCTAAAGACTGAGTCTACAAGGAGTTCTTAGGCGAGTGATGACGGTGAAATGCAACACTATCTTGACGTTAAATTTATCAATCCGAGTCCTTTTCAATTCGCTCTAGTGAAGATCACTTACTCGTTTGAAGGTTCAAATAGCTAGGCAAATAATAGTCGTTGGTAATTGTTTAACAAGGAAAAATAAAATATAAACCAAGCATACAAGTAACAAATCAATAACCAAACATGTTTAATTTAACTTCTCAAGCCAAAACAATTGAGTAACATGTTTAGGTAGATCAAAATCTCAAGTTCAACAATAAGAAGATAGTGAGTGTTGATTAAATTTCTATTGATCCAAGTTGAATCAAACTATGTTGTAAACCAAGTTAGCCCCTTGCTACGGTGAGCTAACGGTAGATGACACTAGGAATTGCAAACAACTATGTTATTAACCCCTAGATCACTCCCAATCGACAGTCAATTATCGCCCTACGACCTAGCCCCGCACAGGGATTGGAACTAAAATCGTAAGAATATACACTTTTCACGACGATTCCGCCCGCATGATGGCTGCAACGTTCACATCAACTACCTCAAAAGCTGGCTATTACCTACACCTAAGATATAAGGAACAAGCTCAAGTGCAATTTAATCCCTCAAAGGAAAGTAAACAAGCAAATTTGATATCAACTCATCACAATATCCATTCTACAACACTCACATATGAATTTAGTTCTTCATACCTTGAATTGAGTACAAATCAAAAAGAGAAATGAGAGAATCCATTACAAAATTGCAAGGTCAAAGTGTGATCTTCCTTGATTGCCTTCCTTGGACTCAATCTACCTTCCTTCCTTCCTAGATCTTCACCAAGTTGGAAGAATTTAGCTTGAATCTCCTTGAATGTGGATGGGGAATGGTTTGGAGATGAATCTAGAGAGAACTCTCGTGACGGTTATTTGAAATCTGACCAAAAGTTCTTTTAAAATGCAAAAATCCCCCTTTCATAGACGAGCTCCCAGGGCCTCGGATCGCCCGAGCCACCCATGGCTCGCCCGAGCTAACTGAAAAACCGCCATATCCGCAAATCCCATAATGGCTCGGCCGAGCGAACCTTCTGAAGTGCAGGCTCGGTCGAGCATTGCAGGGTCGGCCGAGCCAAGCCTCTGTTCCAATTGCTCGGTCGAGCTTGCCTTGGCTCGGCCGAGATATCCCTCTGAAATTAGGTTTCTTCCTTCCTTTGCTCCGCTCGGTCAATCCAACTTCCTTCAAACCTTCGGCTCGGGCGATTTACCTCCAAAACTCACCCAAAAGTGCTGATTTATGCTCGAAACACGTCCTACAACATTCAAAATAGAAAAACACGAAAACACGACAAAAGAACAACAAAAACATATGATATGAGGGTAAAATGGATGCAAACATGACGCTCACACATCGAAATATAGGTCATTTTACACACATATCAGCGAGTGCCACAGCGACCGGAGGACGGAGGCGCCACAGACTGTTTATAGATCGTAAGGAGGCTTGTATTAACTTAGTAAATTTTCCAGACCTTGGGTCTGAAGAGTGGATGTAGGATATTGAAATCCGAACCACTATAAAATATATGTGTGTTTCTTTAATGCTTTCCATTTACTTGCTCTGTTTTCTGTTTGTCCAAGTATTGAACCAGTGTTTGTGCTTACATTTACTTCCGCTGCGTACACAATACCTTCCGCTACACATATTGCACTCTGATTTCAAGACCAACAAGTGGTATCATGCGCCAAGGTTCTTACAGACTACGGTTGTGTTAAGTCACTTAGGACCAGATCTCTGTTTTCTGTGCTTGGTTCTGTTTTTCTGCACTTGGTTTCTGTTTTGTATGTTTTAAGCTTAGGTACAAAGAGATGGCTCAGATCACGTAACTTCCACAGTACTCATTAGAAGACTTTCAGATCTGGAAGAAACGTTCGTTGATCATGCTGAAGAAATTCCATCCAGAAATGGAAGAGGTTTATCTTTCGGACCAATAAAGATCACTAAGGTGAATACTCAGCTCGGAGGAGCAGAAGGTCAGGAGATAGTGGAGAAGCCTTATGCAGAATGGACAAACAAAGACAGAGTTCATTTTCAGCTGGATGCAATGGCCATGGAGCTCATGTTACAATCCTTACCAGTGCCACTAGTTGTTGAAGATTTAGAGCACAACAACGCCAAGAAGATGTGGGAATTTCTTGGCTCACTCAGTCATGAAACTTCTCAAATGAAGCAAAATAAGCTTCAAAATTGTGTGGATAAGTATGAATCTTTCCAAATGCTTCCTGGTGAAAATGTCATATCAATGGAAGCAAGATTCTATGTTATTATCTACGAACTGAAGAACTTGGGGAGAACATATGAAGTTGCTGATATGAATGCAAAGATTCTCTCCAAGATGCCCAAGGAAGATTGGTTTGTCAAGGCTACAAGCCTGAAGGAGAAAGATCTCTCTCAGATGATGACCAAGGATGTGTTCGCCCAGCTCCAAGCCCATGAATGGGACATCCAAATGGCGAAAAGAAATGAAGCAGTGCGAAGTGTCAGCACGCATCCAGAAGGAGTTGCTGCCTTTTTCGCAAAGAGGGAGTTCAAAAGAAGACCTCAAAAGCCTTATCAAGCGGATAGAACTTCTGGACAAACGTCCACATCTAAGTCAGCACCAACACCTTCCTACCAGAAAAGGGAGGAAGAGAGCTCAGTTGCAGAGCTTGAGGAGCAAATGAGGAAGCTGACTAGACTTCTTGAGATAGCCAAATCCAAGATGGAAGGTTCATAGTCAAGTGAACTGAAGTTCAGCGACAGACCTCCCAGAGGTTGCTTTGAGTGCAACTCTTTAGATCACCTCAAGTATGAGTGCCCATTAGTTTCCAAAGTGGAAATGGAGCGCTTGAAGAGGGTGTTCGAAAAGAAATCCTCCAGAGCAGTTGCTAAGGCCATGCTTACCAGAACTGAGGTGCCTGACATCTCATACAATGATGATGGCTACTTTACATCAGACGATGAGGCTGCGGAAGAAGCTTTCCTTGTGCTGATGGCAAAGCATGGAGAATAGGAAGAAATTAAAGCAGAGTCTAATACTTTGATACACATTTCGAACTCAGTTTCTATTCCTATAGCATGCATAGAAGACAACTTTGAATCTTATTGCTCAGATTTAGAGGATGTTACTCTTGAAACTTTGAATAGAGAATTCGCTAAGTTTTATGAGTTAAAAAATGTCTTGGCATGTGAAAATGCTTCACTGAAACTGAAAGTTTCAAAACTGATTGAAGAGATCCAAGGATTCAAGTCAGTAAGTGAAGACTTAGCTAAATTTAGAGAAGAGCATTCTATGTTACTTGAATCGTTTAAATCTCTATCTGAAGAATGCATATCTCATAAACTGAAAATTGTTAGTGATCAAAATCTTACCTGTCCACTATACTCTAGTACTAGCAAAGTTTAAGAAGCTCTAAGTTTACAAAGACATTCATCTGATAAGTCAGGTTTAGGCTTTACAGAGAATAACTTGAGCAATCAGACTTCTTCTTCCGAAACTGGGAATATCTCGAACCATCACTTTAAGAAGAATTCTAGTTTAGAAGTCAAGCTGCTAGGTAAAGGAGTAGTCAGTATGGACAAAAACTCCTCTGAGGCTGATCAGGAAAGAATGGGACAATCAGTTTCAAAACTGACTTCAACACCCAAATATATAAAGGATTTGACTTTCAAGTCAAACAAACTTGAGATGAAGCCCATCTTACCTAGGAAGTGGAGTAAACGACATGCTTATAACCCTAGAAAACCCACTTCGACAGCTAAAACAGAACTTTATAGAAAGTCAGTTTCATTTCCGGACTCTAGGAATTCGAGGTTCTCAACTCATGAGAACATAACTTATCCGTATAGAAAGAACATCTACGCGAGGTCTCAATCCAATCTTCATTCTAACTTTAGGGCTAGAGAGACTACATACTCCAGACCAAGTTTTCGAGAACCTAACCGATACTCAGTTTCCAGGAAGTCAGTTTTAAGAAACTCAGTTTTAGGTTAGGTTTCTTCCCCTCACCTTCTCTTACCAAGCATGCATAGAAATAGCTTGAATCATTTGAAAAGGAAGAGATTGGTAGAGGAATGTGCAACACCAAGATATAAAGTGAAACAAGTATGGATTCCTAAGGAATGGATCCATAACACTAACTCTGCAGGACCCTCTGAAACACAGGTACCTTTTGTCTAACCTGTTGGTCCCAGATCAGAGTGCGTATGATGTGCAGCGGAATTAATAAGACAGTTATTTGCTGTCTTGAATTGCAGGGGTTCAGTTATAACACACGTAGTTTTTACTTAACAGTTGAAAATTACAGTTTTTCATAGCCAGCAGATTAGTTTATCAGTTTACAGATATGAGCAGTCAACAGTTATACACTTTAACACTTTTCAGACAAGTGTTGAAGGCTTCAAAACACAAATGTAAACTGTAAGGTGTGTAAGTACGTAAACTGTAAACGACACAGGATATTTATAGTGGTTCTGAGCCTTAAGTCCTACGTCCACTCTTCGGAAATTGATCCGATATTTCACTAATTAATGAAGATACAATCCTCACGATCTATAGCCAAATTCTATACAGACCTGCATCGACAGCAGAATGGATCACTCGCCCAGGATGCTGTTCTTCACTCCTTCTTCAGTTCCTCGAAGCCAGGTACCTCCTCGAAGTCTCCTTAGAAGTGGAAGTCATCGGAAATGGATTGAGGACAAACCTTCCTTCTCCTTCTCTGGTGGGTGGATGGTTCAATTCTTCCCAGAACGTAAGCTGGTTGGCAGTTGCCTGTGATAACCTTCTTTCCCTCAGAAAGGAAGCCTATTGTGTTCTCAGTTAGAAAGTAGGAACACCAAGAAAGTAGACTAAGTCAAGGGACTTAATGCCTCGTGTTTAATAAATGAACCATGAAAATAATGTCATTCGGTTGAGAGCTTTCAATGTGTTTGAGTTTTTAGTTTGGTAGAGTAACGACTAGCTTTTAATATGTTCGAAGTTGTTTTATTTGTCTCTGAATATCCTGCTATTTATAGTTCAAGATTTGAAAATAGCCGGTAGAGACATTTTGAAGGAGGTCCAATCAGAGTCCATCCTTCTCTCAAAAGTAAACCTGCTCCTCTGCCTTTTCTGAACCATTGCCGTCCTTTTGGCAGGGCAGTTTGTACGTGATGTGTCAGACGCCAAACAACATTGTACGCTAGTCACAACTGAGTGTTTCCTTTGACTTCTTTAATGACTGATCGACATCTTTGCTCTTCACTTACTTCTTTGACGTGAAGCTGTCCTGATCAGAAATTGTGATCGCCTCTCAATAGTTTCTTTTATGAAGACTGTATCCACAGTTTTTCTTGATATAGCAATCTTTGACAGTTGGAATAGTGTTTATACAGTTTTCCATATTCGTTACTCTGCTCAGTTTTTCTCATCAGGACGGTTTCTACTTCAAAAACTATTCCACAGTTTTTTGAAAGTTTTCTTCTCCTAGACTATTTCAACTCAATCATCCTTTACCAGAAATACATGAGGTAATAACTCTATGGCCAAGACTTTGGTACACAGTTTTGACACATCAAAACGTCAATTTTAAAGGTGGGTTTTCTAGATCAACAACTAACAATTCCCCCCTTTTTGATGTTGTAAAAACCATACCTCTATTTCAATTTAAGTCGGCAAGAAGATGAAGTAGATCTGAGTTTACAGGTTTTGTCAATCTAACACTACTCAGAACTGTGCTTCTTCTATACTCGACCTACTCTAATTGATCTTCCCCCTGAATGGGAGAGAACATTCTCGATTAAAATAAATCAAATTAGAGCGATAAGAAAACAAAGTGCTAATCACACTGGAACATGTGAATTCAACCAGTCAAGAATCAAGGTAGGAGACAATGAGTAGTTGTCTTCAAACCAACAGTTTTTCACTTTTCACTTTATCTATGTTCGATACTAGTACATGAAAAGTCTTAAAATTGCGGTAACAAAAGAAGACACACACACACAAAAAAAAATCAGATCAAAAGAGCTACTCTTTTTGCTTGTCCTAATCCTTGTCCTTTGGCATTGAGGAAGTTGCGGCAAAAGTGGAAGATCCGGCTTGTACATAACGATTTGTAGCCATTTACATGAAGATTTTAATCTCTTGCTCTCTAGAAGCCTTCGTTGCTTCTAGTTGCCTTTTTATCTCTTCGTCCCGCAGTTTTTGCTCTACTTCTCGCCTTTTTGCCTTCTCTTCTCGCCTTTTCACCTCCTCTTCTTGTTTCTCAATCAGTTTCAACTGCAGCTTCATAATTTCATCTCTTCTCTCTTCCCCCTTTTTGACAAAATCAAAAATAGTAAAGTAACGCTTATCCATTTCCTATTTTAGAACATCAATTGGTAGATGAGGAGCAGCCACATAGATGGGATCGGGAAACATTGTTCTTTCAAATGTAGCTAGTGCTCTAGAGTCTCCGCCAGTTCTTTCAAATGTTGCTAGTGCTCTAGAGTCTCTCTTCCTCGTTTTGCTTGGCTATAGCTGCTGCTGCAATTCTTTCGCGTTCAGCAGCGACTTCTTGTTCCATTCTATTTGCTTTAGCAGCCGCTGCTTCTTCCTCTTTCCCTTTGAGTTCAAACTGCTGCTTCTTCTTCTTGCTTTCATTTCAATTCAGCAGTTGCGTCTTCTTCTTGCTTTTTTTTTTTCAGTTTAGCTGCTGCTTCTTCTTGTCTGATCCTTTCTTTCTCTTCTTCTCTTAACCTTTCTTCTTCTTCTTCTTCTTCTTTTCTTATCTGTTATTCCTCTTCTTTTTGAATTTTCTGAGCTTTCGTGATAGCAAATGCTTCGATAGATTTGATGCGGAATAGTCATTGAAAATGCTATTTAAGAAATACCTTTGCTTCTCGTTTACGTACAAGCTCAACACCTTTCTCGGCAATTTTTGCAAGAGTTATTGCTTGAGAAAGTCTGATTGCTTGAGCTAAGTTCTCTTCATCTTCTTTCCTGAGTCTTTCTTCTTCATCTTTTCGTAGCCTTTCATCAAGCTCCTTTGCCTTTTCTTCTTCAAGCTCTAGAAGATTCATTTGGATCTCATCTGTCTTTCTATTGAGCCAAATTTGAAGATTTTGTACCATCACAAGAGTAGCATGATTCTTATAAATTCTATGGAGAATGAATTCGAGATTGGTTTCTCCTACTGCTTGTGTAGCCGATTCTGAAAGATGCAATCTATTAGCAATAATTTTTTACAATGTCTGTTGCTTGGCAGTTCGTTTAACTGGCACCACAACAATTTTTTGGACTTGTTCTTTTTGTATAGCAGTAGATTTTTGAGGAGGTGGATCTTGATTGGTAACAGCTGTCATTGGCAGATCCTGGGTTACTGTTTCTTGAATTGGCAGTTCTGAAATTGTTCCCCCTGTCTCTAAGACCGTCTGGTATTCTGCATTACTATTTTAGGCGTGGCCTGGTGAGCTTTAATAAGTGAGCTTCTAGAAGATGTTGAAGGAGTAAAAGGTTGCCGTGGAGGAGAGTTCTTCTCTACAGGAGTTGGACTTTGTAGGTCTACAATAGGCACTGTACCATCCTCTTAATTTCCTTCAGGAGGTGCAGTCTGCTCCCCCATTCTACTCGTTTTTTGTTCTTCTTCCAAGATGCTCGTAAGCACCAACCTCCATGTTGAAGCAGCTTCTTCTTGTACATGTTTCCCTTTAGTAAGCTGTGAATTGGACTCATCAACAAAGTCTTCCTGTTGATTCACATTAGTATCATCATCATCTCCACCATTATCATCATTAACCCTTTCTTCTTTTTTGTCATAAATTTTATCATTTTGTGGTAGAAAATCAGTTGGGACTAGGTATTCCCCTTCTTCCCTATGACCTATCAGTTTCTTTATCAGGTAACTAATTTTAAATCCGAAACCAACACCGGACTTGAATTTTTTGGTGTCCCGAATGGTCTCATTCTTCCTAGCATGCTCAAGAATACGACCAAAAATAAATTAAACTCAGTTCCCTCCTGGACTATCATCCAGTACCATCATAACAATGTACTTCGGTTGGCTTAGTTCCGAGAAGGATCCTGCACCGCAGTAGATCGTCCTAAGTGCTATGTCACTTAGAGTCTTGTAGAAAGGCTTTAATTATGAAACTTTGGTCGGTAGATTAAACTAGTCTTTATGCTCTGGCTTCTTCCAGATCTTCCAATGCCTCTGTCGTGCCCCATCGTCACTCTTTTGGTAACTGGTGATGCGTTCACCAGTGTTTGTTAGGTGGAAAAAGTTTGTAATAATATCGGCATCGATACGCATCAGAATTTTGTTGACCCTTGTTCTGAAGAGTTTTCCGTCCTAGTTAACAATGACATTCTCATAAAATTCAGCGACGTGATGAGGCATGAACTTGTGAGGGTGTAAGCGCAGAAACCGTATAAGCTTTTCTTCATGTAGCTTCTCATAAAATGATTCATAGGAATATAGATAATCGATTTCCTTCAAATTCAGAATTTTCTCCTTAAAAACTTGACTTACTTGGATATCCTTGTTGGAGAGGTTGGCGGCATCGACTGATCGTTTGATCGACGCTATCATTTTTTAAAAGAAATTTCCTTTACTGATGCGTTCTTTCATGAATGTTTTGATGCGCTCAGACCTTCGCATGATGGAATCTTCCTTTTGCCCATGATATCTCAAATAGTATGGAGGGTAGAAAGTTTCAAGATTGGGGGCTCTCCGTATTTGAGATAAAGGGTTGTAGAAATCAAAAGTGGATGATGAGTGATCGCAATAGGGTTTACATGAGGTTTTGACCCTGTGAAATCCACGGCTGAAATGATCTATCACTTTATGTGATATTCGGTTGTTATGAAGGCTGACGTAGGGGCATCTGTTCCTATTCTATCATGATGTGCGCGAAGCGCGTGGGTGTGGCAACGTGTCTCCGTCTAATATGCCATGACACCGTTCTTCATGAGTGTTGCTTTCAGTCGACTGCTTCTTAAAATTTTGAATCCCGCTCTTGAGAATTTGGACAGTTTTCCTTTTGATTTTTTCTTGGCAAACTATTGAAAAAGTTTCCAACTGTTGTAAGAAGGAAAAACTGAAGGTTTATGAAAACTGTTAGGACAGTTTTGTTATAGCTTTGTTTCGCACATCCTTAGATAGGATCCTAAGGGGTCGTATTTGCTGAATCATGACCTTTTACTGATCCCTGTACTCATAAATCTTCAGTCTGCTCGTCCACGTGTCCATGAGCAATTGAATCATGCACTTGTCGGGCATTCAATACTGTCATCTCAACTCTTGAACCTGTTTGCGGATCATCGTGTCGAAATTTATGAGTCGTCGAATGCGCTAGATCATGTCCGAGATGTTGTCTATAAATTGCTTCTCCTTGCGAACAAGGAAATGCACAATACTCATCTTTTCTTAATATCCCAGAAGTAACTTCTCTTTGATAAAAATGGCTAACCCTACTGAAATCGAGATAATACGAGGTAAGATCCCGAACCTGACTGGGTTGGTCATAGAGCATTGGGAGAATCATTTTCTTCATAACTCTGTTATAAGCGATCTGAGGGCAAATCAACTTAAGTCCTTTGTAATCCGAAAGCCTATCGGATTTCATGAGGACATGCTAAAGGTCATTGCGAACGAATGTTATGTGGCGAATCCGAAAGCCTATCGGATTTCATGAGGACATGCTAAATGTCACTGCGAACGAATGTTATATGTCGGAGGGTTATGAGATTCACGCCAATCTCCTTGATTAGGAGATATGTTGGTCTCCAGAGTCCTTTTCTCTCAATTTTGGACTGTCTTATGGTAGAACTCCCGTGATGGACTATCTGAAAGATGAGACAGCACTGGACTGGTATGCATGGCAAACTTGGAGAGATAGCACCTATGTCTTCCATCCAACAGTTTCTTCGAGGCACTTGTCGCCTCAATATTGCATGATTTTTGATATTATCAATCAAATAATCATTGGGAACTCTTCATGGGTTACGGACTTCTCCCCGCCGGTATGGAGAGCGATGATGGCCTTCATTGGTGAAGCTGAAGTTGACTAGGCCTCCTTCGTCTTTGATCGAGTGAGATATGCCGTTGAAAATCTACCAGCGCTCCTTGGTCCTTATGGGATGCAACTGAGCTGGCTTCTGGAGTGGCATTTTTTGGAGTTCACTTGAGGTGACTGGTCCAACATTGAAGATTCTGACTTTTATCCGCCACAGCGTTTTCCCATTTGCTGATCTCGTCTACCCTCTGATAAAGTATTTTCTTTGTAATCTCCCCTTTTTGTAAGTTAGGGGTGAACTGTCCCCCTTCTTTAGATTTATAAAAATGTATTATGTATGACTCGTCAGTTAATGAAATCTCTTTTCCTTCTCCAAGCAATCGAAATCACATTACGATCATAAGAAGAACTGTCTGAACTGTATATGTCACTCAGTTCTTTGACATCTTATATTGCTCTTTATCCTTGTAGTCTCTTGCACGTTTGTGAACCTTTCCTTATGATTTAATGCTAAGTCAGAAAACCGTACTCTTATAGTCTGACCATTTTTAGACTCTGATCCCTTAGTCTCCAGACCTAATGGCCACACATCCGGTCCTGGATGGCTAGTCGTAGTTGTTGGACATTAAATGGAGACTTATCGGCTTCGGATTTTGAGTCACGAGGAGTTGTGTCTTTGAGATGACTTAGTATCCTTCTTGAACGTCGAGTAAGATCATCTATAAATACTCTTCTGCGCCAACTACTAATATATTACTCATCTGATAACCTTTCGCTGAAAATAGTCTTGAGATCTTTCCAAAAACAAATATAACTTCTCCTCTTTCTTCTCCTTTTGGTGTCACTATACCAGATCATGTGACGAATATCGGATGAATCACCATCCAAAGAAACAAAATCCTGGATAGGATAGGAATTCAGGCGCATACTTGGCGATCTCCATGCATCTATCAAGGATTGATAGGTAACCTAAGGGCTAATGGACTAGGACAATTTGTGACCATCGAGCCCCATTATTTTCATGAGAAGTTACTTCTTTGCTTACTATTCGACAATTTCAGATGATGAGATTTTCTGTAATCTCAATGGAAGGGAATTCCGTTGGTCTGCTGACTACTTTGCAGCAGAGTTCGGATTATTTCGAAGTGGCAAAAGAACTCCTGTCATACAATACCGAAGCGAGGAGACTGCACCTGAGTGGTCAATTTGGCAAGACTGGAGAGCAGGAAACATCAGCTTCCATCTGACTGCCCCATGTGGATACCTTAATCCGACCTACAAGTTGTCTTTCGACGTGATTAACCAGATGGTAGTCTGCAATCCCCTCCAGGTAACTAAGTTCACACCACCAGTCTGGAAGGCTATGATGGCGTCTGAGGAGCACGGTGAGGTCGACTGGACAAGATTCATCTTTGATCGCTTGAAGAGGGCCCTTCAAAATCTACCGGAAACCACTATCCCTTATGACATGCAGTTAAGCTGGCTCATTGAGTAGAGGATCCCTTATCTCCAAGGCGGTCCTTCAAATCTGGTTGGATCAGACTACTACTCCTCCCGTCCAATCAACTGGACACTCATCCCTTGATTGTTAAACAGTCATTACTGTATTTGTAAACATTTCTTTTAAAGCTTTTGTCACAATGTAAGGATGATTTGTCTCCTCATTTTCATATCAACGAATGAACTCTTTTGCCTTATCTTCATGCGTATGACTTAAATATTAGACCATACTGTTACACAACTGATCATTGTCCATCTCCTTCTCTTGAGATCTCATCAAACTCCAAAAGACCTAGTTTCATGCATAGCTCTTTAAAACGAGCCTCAGGTAGGGGTTTGGTGAAGATATCCGCTAACTGGTCCTCAGTTCTAATATACTCCAACGAGACATCCTCCTTTCCAATATGATCTTGAATGAAATGATGATGAATATCAATGTGTTTCGTCCTGGACTGTAAAACTTGATTCTTCGAAATAGAAACTGCATTGTTGTTGTCGCAGTAAATAGGAACACATCCAGTGTCTATTCCATAGTCCTTAAGCTGCTGCTTTATCCATAGCACTTGGGCGCAACTACTAGTTGCTACCACATATTCAGCTTCAGTGGTTGACGTAGCCACGGAATGTTGTTTCTTGTTGAACAAGCTGATCAGTTTATGACCTAAAAACTGACAGGTTTCACTTGTGCTTTTTCCGTCGATTCTGCAGCCTCCAAAATCTGAATCAGAGAATCCATTCATCATGATCCATCAGTTTTGGGATACCAGATACCTAAAGACTCAGTTATCTTAAGGTATCTCACGATTCTCTTTGCTGTTTCCATGTGGGACTTCTTAGGATTCGCCTGAAATCTTGCGCAGACTCCCTCAGCATAAGATATATCGGGTCTACTGGCTGTTAGATATAGTAGAGACCCAATAATTCCTCTATAAGCAGTTGGATCAATAGGTTTTCCTTCTTCATCGAGAGTGATCTGAGAACTGGTGCTCATAGGAATCCTGAGTGACTTCGTCTTCTCTAGACAAAATTTATTGATTAAGTCTTGAGTATACTTCTTCTGACTAATAAAAATCCCTTCGTCAGAGTGATCAACTTGTAAACAAAGAAAATATGTCATCTTGCCCATCATACTCATTTGAAATTTATTCTGCATCAACTGGGCAAACTTTTCACATAACTTGGTGTTTCTGCTTCCGAAGATGATGTCGTCCACATAGATCTGAACAAGCAGGATGTCCTCTCCATCCTTTATCGTGAAAAAAGTGCGGTCAATTGCACCTTTTTCAAATCCATTCTTGAGCAGAAACTGAGAGAGAGTCTCATACCATGCTCTAGGTGCTTGCTTCAATCCATATAGGGTTTTCCTTAGTTTGTAGACTTGGTTTCCTTGCTCGAAACCTGAGGGCTATTCGACGTAGACCTCTTCCTTTAACTCGCCATTAAGGAAGGCACTCTTCACATCCATTTGAAGAACTTTGAAGTTGTAGTAAGCTGCATACGCCAGGAATAGACGAATAGCTTCCATTCTGGCAACCGGTGTGAATGTTTCATCAAAGTCTATCCCTTCACATTGCGCATACCCCTTAGCAACCAGTCTTACTTTGTTTTGAACGATGGTACCGGTCTCATCTTTTTTATTCTTGAAGACCCATTTGGTACCAATCACAGACTGATGTGTAGGTCGATCCACTAGATACCGCACATTGTTGCGAGTGAACTCATTTAGTTCTTCCTGCATCGCATTTACTCAGTCTGTTGATTTATAATCTTCGAAATTCTTCATAGGTTCAATCTGGGAAAAGAAGCAAGACATTGTCTGGTTCGAACAAGATTTCCAATATCATCCAAGATGGCTTCAGTGGGATGATATTTTAACCAACTAGGCTTCTTTACTGGTGCGACTTCAGCAGGAGCAGCTGGATTCTCAGAAGTTTCAGGACGTTCCTCATGAGATGGTTCACCTCTCAGTTCTGGAACTGCTTCGCCTCTTTGTTCTAGAACTGCTTTATCTCCTTGTTCAGGAGCTGCCTCATCTCCTTACTCAGGAACACCATTCTGATCAGCATCTAGATTCCGATCTGTAACTTTCTCTTCCGTTGTGGCTGCATCATCTACGATCTCAAGGTTGACCTCCTTGGTATCAGTTTGCTCCACTTCAGAAACCGTTGCATTTATTCCAGGGGGCTTCTTTTCATTATGGTCTTCGATGTTAATGAACTTTAAGGTCTCAGCAATGACATTAGCATCATTGGCCCTCCCGGCTGCTTGGGATTTAGCCGAGGCTATTGGAATCTCAGAAATTTCATTCATAGATCTAGTCAGAGGAACTGTCTGATTATGATCAAGACCAATTCTAGGTTCCTCATTGACAGCCTTGATCTCATGATTTTCCAGACCCAGCTCTTGAAGTGTCCATTGTAGATTTTTTAGGGAGTCTTGTGCATCCACGTGTTGAATGCACTTCTATTTTGCGTGTAGCAAGCTGTCATCAAGGCTTCTCCCCAAAATCCTTTTCCAAGGTTGGTGTCGACCATCATTGTCCTTACTGCTTCCTTGAGTGTTCGGTTTCTCTGCTCAGCAAGACCGTTTTGTTGAGGAGTTCTTGGAGTAGACTTCTCATGAACGATTCCAATTTCAGCACAAAAATCCATAAGGGGTCCATTGCAAAACTCTGTTCCATTGTCTGACCTTATCCCTTTAACTATCACCCCTTTCTCATTCTGAAGACGGGTAATTAGTTCAGGCAGAGGAGTTTTAACTTCATCTTTGGATTTGAGCAACACTACCCACGTATATCTTGAGTAGTCATCAACTACCACCAAAGTATACTTCCTTTTTCCAATAGTAGGTGAAGTGACTGGACCAAACAAATCCATGTGGAGCAGTTCCAAGATCCGTTTTGTGCTAGCTGTAACTGGCCTGTTCTTGAAGGAGGCTCTTGTCTGTTTTCCAAGCTGACAAGCTTTACAAACTCCTTCTTTCTGGAACTTCTTCTGTGGCAATCCTTCCATTAAATTATGTTTCGCCAAATGCCTGATAGAGTTGAAGTTCAAATGACTCAGTCTTTAGTGCCACAGCCAGTTTACTCCTTCTGAGGAACTGTGCACCAGGAGGCAAGTTCCCCCTTCTCCACTGGAGCAATCAACAATGTACAGACCTCCTTTCCTGATTCCTCTGATTATGGTCTTGTGAGTCACCGTGTCTATGATGTGGCATTCTGATTCTTCAAACCTGACTATATAGCCATTCTCACTCAGTTGGCTTATACTTAGAAGATTGTGTTTCAGATTTCTCACTAAGGACACATTCTGAATAATGATTCCATTTTGCTCCACGCATCCTTTTCCCATCACTCCCTTGGCCTTGTTCCCAAAAGTGACTGATGCTCCTTTGAACTTCACTAGATTCTTGAATAAATCCTTTTCTCCTGTCATTTGTTCCGAGCATCCGCTATACAATATCCATGATTTTGCTTTCTTTTGACAACTCGATTCCTGCAAGATAGAAGAATTATTTAGGTCCCAGTATCCTTTCGGGTCCTGCAAAGTCAGTTTTCTGGATCCATCTTTTTGGTATCCAGACCTGTTTCAGTTTTACAGTTCGTGAAACCCGATTATTCTTTAATGAATGATCAACCCTTCTTCTAAAGTAATATAAGATGTTTGAATGCTTGTTATGAAAGGTTGTGGTGTGTGAACTTTTCCTGGAACGATTGCTCTGGAAAGAGTCTCAAAAAACTGTTCTCAGGTGAGTAGACATCACAGTCTTTTGAGAGTAAAACTGTCTTGACTCAGGCCTCGAATAGGTGTTTCCCTTATTTGGATGACTGTTATACTAGAACTGTGGTCTATCATAACTTCTAGGATTTCTATCCATTTGTCGAACGGACTTCTTTGCAACATTTACATGTTGCTTAGTCGTTCTTGTTGGTAAAACTGGATTCTTTGCATATGAAACACTACACTTGTCCAGCTTTGAGGAAAGGTGATTTCTCCTCTCGATAGTTGGTTTAGACAGTTTGCGAACTGTGTTATCATACTATTGAGGTGCTAGTTTTGCATCAGTCTTTGACCAACATTTGGTCTTGACACTTTGCTTTACTGGTTCTTTGAGATTTACATTACCTTTCTCCAACATATGACTTGGACTAAGAAGGGCTTTGACAGAGCGCAAAAGTATTTTCTTAGTCCCAGAAGTGGATGCATGTATGCTCATGGATGTTCCATTTTGATGTTCTGAAAATCCAATTCCACGTTTATCAAATGATTGTTTTTGAACACTCAGAATTTCATCTAATTTCCTTGAACTCCTTTTCAAAGTACATTCGCATTTGACGGGTTCGGTTTTCTTCAAGGAATCACATTCTTTTGAAATACTTTCAAAATCTTTAAGAAGTTTTGAATGTTCTTCCTTTAGTTTTTCTAGTTCCTCATTGATTGAACTTGTTCTTTCGATTACATTGGTCAAAACTGGAATTTCTGATTTCTGTGAGGCATTTTCACTAACTAATTCATCTTTAATCTCATGAAATTTTTCTACTTCTTTAATAATATTTTTAAGCGAAACATCTTCTGAATTTGAATGACTAAATTCAGAGTTTTCTTCAAAGCATGTAGATGCAAGTGATTAGGGTAGATGGGTCGTTACCACTATTTTGCAATTCGAGGCACTGTCTTCTTCGTCGGTAGCATCTCCATCAATTGCCGCCATAAAGGCAAGAAGTGCTTCCTCATCATTCTCGTCCTTAGACAAGTAGCACCCATCATCATAGTCTGGTACGTCTGGCACTTTAGTTCTTGTGAGCATTGCTTGGGCCACAGCTTTAGATGCTCTTCTTTCAAACAACTTCTTCAGTCTATCTCTCTTCTCTTGAGAGACCAGAGGACATTTGTACTTCAGATGGTCTGGAGGGTTGCATTCATAGAAGGTGTGTGGCTCTCTCTTTGTTAACCTTTGCTCACTTAACTAAGTATCTTTCCCTTTTCCCTTGGCCTTCTCGAGAAGTATGGCCAGGGTCCTCATTTGTTCCTCCAGTTTGGCAACTGAAAGTTCAGTTTCCTTCTTTGGAATTGAGGTGGAGGTGTCCTTCGCTGGTGAGGATTGATAGGCAATTTTCTCGAAGTGAACAGACCTCTTTGCTTGCCTTTAGAAGTCTCTCTTTACAATGAATGATGCATCACCCTCAGTTGTTTAATTTAGAGTTCTAACAGCTTCATTCCTATTCACCATCTGAATGTCCCATTCATGGGCTTGAAGTTCGGCGAACCGTTCTTTGGTTGACATCTTCGAGAGATCCATTGTCTTTAAGCTGGTGGTTTTTACAAACCAGTCTTCCTTCGCTAGTCTTGAAAGAATTTTTGCGTTCATGTCAGCCACCTTTTCCTCTCTTCCAAGATTCTTCATTTTGCCGACAATGGCATTGAATCTTGTTTCCATCGATTTGATTGTTTCGCCAGGCAGCATCTGGAAGAATTCATATTTGTCAATGCATATTTGTTTCTTGTTACGTCTCATGGCTTCTGTTTCCCTGTTAAGCTCGTTGATCCAGTCCCATAACTCTTTAGCGCTGTTGTTCTATATGGCTTCATCCATAAGAGATTCAGGGAGAGATTGCATGATCATTTCTTGAGCAATGGGATCCAGCTGATGGCGTTTCCTGTCATCGAGTGTCCATTCTTCCAGTGGTTTATATATCATTTCAAAACCACTTGGACCATCTATTCCTGCGAGCTGGATTTTCGGCTTCTGGATCTTCAGGGGTCCATTGTTCAAGACATCATCCATCTCTGGATGTTGAGCTCTCAATTGAATGAGACACCTCTTCTTCCATACTTCGAACTTCTTCGGGTTGTACTTGGGAAGGCTTGGGAAATTCATCATTATCTTATGATAACCTGCTTACTAATCACACTTAACAAACAATTAAAAGTGCTAGGAAGTACGAATCCGGTCTTAAGCGACTCAAAATAGGACACTCTAGAAAGACCGACCTGCTCTGATACCACTTGTTGGACCCAAATTAGAGTGTGTATGATATGCAGCGGAAGTAATAAGACACTTATTTGCACTTTTAAATTGCAGGGAGTTCAGTTATAACTCACACAGTTTTTACTTAACAGTTGAAAATTAAAGTTTTTGATAGCCAACAGATTAGTTTATCAGTTTGCAGATATGAGCAGTCAACAGTTGTACACTTTTACACTTTTCAGACAAGTGTTGAAGGTTTCAAAACACAAATTTAAACTCTAAGGTGTGGAAGTACGTAAACTGTAAATGACACAGGATATTTATAGTGGTTCGGAGCCTTAAGTCCTACATCCACTCTTCAGTACTTGATCCAATAATTCACTAAGTAATGAAGATACAATCTTCATGATCTATAGCCAAATGTTGTAGAGACCACTGTACACAGCAGAATGGATCACTCTCCCGGGCTATTGTTCTTCACTCCTTCTTTAGTTCCCCCAAACCAGGTACCTCCTCGAAGTCCCCTAAGAACTGGAAGTCGTCGGAAATGGATTGAGGACAAACCTCCCTTCTCCTTCTCCGGTGGGTGGATGGTTCATTTCTTCCTAGAACATAAGCCGGTTGGCAGTTGCCCATGATAACCTTCATTCCCTAAAAAAGGAAGGCTGCTGTGTTCTCACTTGGAAAGTAGGAACACTAAGAAAGTAGACTAAGTGAAGGGACTTAATCCTCATGCATACTAGGTCACACGGTGAATCTCAGAATATTCTTTAAGCAATAATGCCTCGTGTTCAACAAATGAACCACATAAATAATGTCGTTCAATTGAGAGCTTTCAATGTATTTGAGTTTTTAGTTTGGCAGAGTAACGACAAGCTTTTAATGTGTTTGAAGTTGTTTTATTTGTCTCTCAATCTCCTGCTATTTATAGTTGGGGATTTGAAAATAGCCCGGTAGAGACATTTTGAAGGATGTCCAATCTGAGTCCATCCTTCTCTGAAAAGTAGACCTGCTCCTCTGCCTTTTCTGAACCACTGCCGTCCTTTTTGCAGGGCATCTTGTACTTGAAGTGTCAGACGCCGAACAACGTTGTACGCCATTCACAACTAAGTGTTTCCTTTGACTTCTTTAATGTTTTTTATGACTGATCGGCAACTTTGCTCTTCACTTATTTTTTTGACGTGAAGTTGTCCTGATCAGAAACTGTGAGCGCCTCTCAACAGTTTCTTTTATGAAGACTATATCCACAGTTTTTCTTGACAGTTGGAATAGTGTCTGTACAGTTTTCTGCATTCCTTACTCTGCTCAGTTTTTAACGTTAGGACGACTTCTACTTCAAAAATTATTCCACAGTTTTAACAGTTTTCTTCTCCTAGACTATTACAACTCGATCATCCTATACAAGGAATACATGAGGTAATAAATCTAAGGCCTAAACTTTGGTACATAGTTTTGACACATCAAAACATCAATTTTAAAGGTGGGATTTCTACATCAGTTTTTTATGTTGTCAAAACCATACCTCTAAGTCTATCTAAGTCGGCAAGAAGATGAAGTTGATATGAGTTTACAGGTTTTGACAATCTAACACTACACACAATTGCGCTTCTTCTATACTCGACCTAATCTTATTGATCTTCCCCCTGAATGGGAGAGAACATTCTCGATTAAAATAAATCAAATTAAAGTGATAAGAAAACAAAGTGCTGATCACACTGGAACATGTGAATTCAGCCAGTCAAGAATCAAGGTAAGAGACAATGAGTAGTTGTCTTCAAACCAACAGTTTTTCACTTTTCACTATATATATGTTCGATTACAAGTACATGAAAAGTTTTAAAACTGCGGTAACAAAAGAAGACACACAAAAAAAAAAATCAGATCAAAAGAGCTACTCCTTTTGCTTGTCCTAATCCTTGTCCTTTGGCATTGAGGAAGTTGCGGCAAAAGTGGAAGATTCAGCTTGTACACAACGATTTGTAGCCATTTCCATGAAGATTTTAATCTCTTGCTCTCTAGAAGCCTTCGTTGCATCTAGTTGCATTTTTATCTCTTCGTCCCACAGTTTTTGCTCTACTTCTCGCCTTTTCGCCTCCTCTTCTCGCCTTTTTGCCTCCTCTTCTCGTTTCTCAATCAGTTTCAACTAAAGCTTCATAATTTCATCTATTCTCTCTTCCCCCTTTTTGACAAAATCAAAAATAGTAAAGTAACAGTTATCCATTTCCTGTGTAGAACTTAAGCGGTAGATGAGGTGCAGCTACATAGATGGGATCGCGAGACATTGTTCTTTCAAGTGTAGCCAAGCTCTAGAGTCTCCACCAGTTTGGTTCTGAGATGTAGCAGTAGAGGGCTCTAGTTGAGGGTGAGCTTTGCAGTTTGCTTCCTTTTCCTCTTTTTGCTTGGCTACAGCTGCTGCTGCAATTCCTTCTCGTTCAGCAGTGACTTCTTGTTCCTTTCTAGTTGCTTCAGCAGCCACTGCTTCTTCCTCTTTCCTTTTTAGTTCAGTTGCTGCTTCTTCTTCTTGCTTTCTTTTTTGTTCGGTAGCTGCGTCTTCTTCTTGATTTCTTTTCAGTTCAGTAGCTGCTTCTTCTTGTCTGATCCTTTCTTCCTCTTTTTTTCTTAACCTTTCTTTTTCTTCTTTTCTTATCCATTATTCCTCTTCTTTTGGATTTTCTGAGCTTTCTTGACAGCAAATGCTTCGACAGACTTGATACGGAATGGTCACTGAAAATGCTTTTGAAGAAATAACTTGCCTCTCGTTTACGTACAAGCTCAACAGCTTTCTTGGCAGTTTCTGCAAGAGTTATTGCTTGAGAAAGTCTGATTGCTTGAGCTAAGTTGTCTTCATCTTCTTTCTTGAGTCTTTCTTCTTCCTCTCTTCGTAGCCTTTCATCCTCCTCTTTTCTTAATCTCTCAAGCTCCTTCGATTTTTCTTCTTCAAGATCTAGAAGATCTATTTGGATCTCATCTGTCTTTTTATTGAGCCAAATTTGAAGATTTAGTACCTTCACAAGAGTAGCATGATTCTTATCAATTCTACGGAGAATGAATTCTAGATTTGTTTCTCCTACTGCTTGTGTAGCCGTTCTGAAAGACGCAATCTATTAGCAATAATTTCTTGAAATGTTTGTTGCTTGGCAGTTCATTTAACTGGCACCGCAACAGTTTTCTGGACTTGTTCTTGTTGTATAGCAGTAGATTTCTGAGGAGGTGGATTTTGATTGGTAACAGCTGTCATTGGCTGATCCTGGGTTACTGTTTCCTGAATTGGCAGTTCTAAAACTGTTCCCCCTATATCTAAGACCGCCTGGGTATTCTGCATTACTGTATCAGGTGTGGTCTGGTGAGCTTTAATAGGTGAGCTTCTAGAAGATTTTGAAGGAGTAAAAGGTTGTCGTGGAGGAGAGTTCTTCTCTCGAGGAGTTGGATTTTGTAGGTCTACAATAGGCACTGTACCATCCTCTTGATTTCCTTCAGGAAGTTCAGTCTGCTCCCCCTCTCTACTCCTTTTTTGTTCTTCTTCCAGGATGCTCGTAAGTACCGACCTCCTTCTTTTCTTTGACTTTGTTGAAGCAGCTTCTTCTTGTACATGTTTTCCATTAGTAAGCTGTAAGTTAGACTCATCAACAAAGTCTTCCTGTTGATTCACATTACTATCATCATCATCTCCACCATTATCATCATTAACCCTTTCTTCTACTCTGTTATAAATTTTATCATTTTGTGGTAGAAAATTAGTTGGGACTAGGTATTCCCCTTCTTCCCTAAGACCTATCAGTTTCTCTATCATGTAACTAATTCTCAATCCAAAACCAACACCGGACTTGAATTTGTTGGTGTCCCGAATGGTCTCATTCTTCCTAGCATGCTCAAGAATACGTCCAAAAATAAATTCAGCCCAGTTCCCTCCTGGACCACCATCCAGTACCATCATAACAGTGTATTTAGATTGGCTTAGTTCCAAGAAGGATCCTGCGCCGCAGTAGATCATCCTAAATGCTATGTCACTTAGAGTATTTTAGAAAGGCTTTATTTCTAAAACTTTGGTCGGTAGATGAAACTTGTCTTTATGCTCTGGCTTCTTCCAGACCTTCCAATGCCTCTGTCATGCCCCATCGTCACTCTTTAGGTAACTGGTGATGCGTTCACCAGTGTTTGGTAGGTGGAAAAAGTTTGCAATAATATCGGCATCGATACGCATCGGAATTTTGTTGACCCTTGTTCTGAAGAGTTTTCGGTCCTTGTCAACAATGCCATTCGCATAAAATTCAGCGACACGATGAGGCTTAAACTTATAAGGGTGTATGCCTAGAAACCGTATCAGCCTTTCTTTGTGTAGCTTCTCATAAAATGACTCATCAGAACATAGATAATCGATTTCCTTCAAATTCAGAATTTTCTCCTTAAAAACTTGACTTACTCGGATGTCCTTGTTGGAGAGGTCGGCGGCATCGACTGCATCGTTTGATTGACACTTTAATTCTTTAAAAGAAATTTCCTTTACTGATGCGTTCTTTCTTGAATTTCCTGATGCGCTTGGACCTTTGCTTGATGGAATCTTCCTTTTGCCCATGATATCTCGAATAGTATAGAGGGTAGGAAGTTTCATGATTGGGGGCTCTCCGTATTTGAGATGTAGGGTCACAGAAATCAAATGTGGATGATGAGTGATCGCAAAAGGGTTTACATGATGTTTTGACCCTGTGAAATCCACGGCTGAAATGATCTATCACTTTATGTTATATTCGGCTGTGATGAAGTGCTCCAGATGATGAGGTTAGCCCATCAATTGATCATTCAAAAGCCTTTGGGTCATTGACGATGCTCCCAGAAAATCAAAACAGAGCACAATTTGAGGATCAAGCTGGAACAGTGTTGCCAACTGATGCGGCTAAAAGTTCAATCAAATTAAACTCCTAGCTACTCAAGAATAAAATTTTTCAAATCCAGGTCCTTCTTCCCATCGCCCGCTAGATTACCGGGATACTATAGCAAAGTCTAATAGCTAGGAAAAAATAAAGTCGTTGAGTGATTTCTATCAACTAGGCAATCAATTTAAACCTATGCTAACAACATATAACAAACAATGAATTAAACCAACAAACAACATTCAACCAATTCTCTCCACACCTTGGTAAACCAAGACAAGCAAATACTCAAATGAGGTAGATAGGATGTTGAAATAAACGTAGATGTAATCCAATTAGGTTAATCATTGATGTAAACACATTTTAATCCCTAGGAGATTGAGCAATCGAACCTACACTCGTCAACCCCTTGTCACGACGAGCTAACGGTTGATGATGCTAAGACTTGCAAACAGCTACGTTATTAAGCCCTAGACCACTCCAAATAGAACGTCAATTATTTCCCTACGACCTAGCACCGCACAGGGATTGGAACTAAAATCGTATGAA
>JAPKLW010000025.1:162384-216211 GCA_026898455.1 Plectranthus barbatus | reverse complement strand
GGTAATTTCCCTTTGGATCCTCCAAAAACTAACATAATAACCGTTTTCCCCCTTTTATAATAAGGAAACAGGGCCTCGGATCGCCCGAGCCAAAGCTGGCTTGCCCGGGCGAGCTCAAAACTTAAAAATCGCCAAAACCGCTCTGGCTCGCCCGAGCCAAGGGTGGCTCGGCCGAGCCACCTCTCTGAAGTGCATGGCTCGACCGAGCCAAAGGTGGCTCGACCGAGCCACCCTTCTGAAGCCCTCAAACATCATTTTTTCTCCGCTCGGTCGATCTTGCTTCCCTTTAACTCCTAGCTCAGGCGATTTTCATCCAAAACTCATCCAAAAGTGTTGTTTTATGCTCAAAACACAACCTACACCATTCCAAACACAAAAACACAAAAACACAACCAAAGAACAACAAAAACATATGATATGGGAGTAAAATGGACACAAACATGCAAGTTCACACATCGAAAAATAGGTCATTTTACGCACATATCATCAACTCAAACTAACCTCGCGGAAGGAGAAAATGTTCACTCTAAAGATGCCCATGAAGGGATTAGTGAACTGAATCACGAAGTCCGTTTGCCCGGATCGTTAATTGGAATATCAAAAATAAATTGATATGCCTATGATTCCTCCTAGCATGCTCTTATTGATTATGCATAAAGAAGGTTTATGTGGAATACCTGGATTGCGAAACCCTGAAGAACGAGTGCGCGAAGATTCCTCTTGATCTTTTTCCCACGCACAAAGATTAATTCCCTAACAGATAAAAGGAATTAAATCTGATGAAAATATGATAATATTTTAGAAACAGAAGAGGGAAAGAAGAAAGAAGATCCTCCAGATCTGATCTTCTGATCTGTATCCCAACCTAATCTGAATATCTGGTGAAGATTCCATTCAGATTCCTTGCCCGGTTGAGAAGCAGAATTTCCTCCTCGTTTCTCAAATCTAGTCGATCACCACAACTCCCAAATCCTAGTTTTTTGTGTGCAACTTATGATCTTGTGGTGTGTTGAGATCTGAGGAACTGAGGTCTATTTATATGAAAAATCCTGAACTTCTATTGGGCCTAAGTTTCATGGGCCAGACCAGGGACCAGAATGCAAATAGAAAATAAGGCCTATCAATTAATTAATTACCATATTCAACCCAGAATATAATTAATTAATTAATATTGATTTATTCCACCAGAGATTCAATACTGTCCTACCTATTTGCTACCACGTTTTGAGGTACGGGTTGCACGGGCTCGGTTTATCCCCACATTTAAGGTTACAGACATTCGTTAATTTATTTAAGCTCTGACAAGCCATTTAATTAATTAACATCTTATATTCCTGAGTCAATCCACTCAAACCTTTTCACTTATGCTTGAACTTAATCAGCCTGCAAGACTTTAGCATAACGAACCTTTTGAGCTGTTTAGGGAATGTCACCATCCTATACTGGATGTGGTTAACTAGTTCCAGTACCAGACAGTCATACACAAACTGCTATTACCCAAGATACAGATATACAAGCTCAACCAGAGCCTTTCACTGCAACTCAAAGTAATATACAATCTGCATATACTTTTGTACCTTCATATAGGCTTAGGATCTAATCAAGCCATAGAGATCTAGATTCTTTTAATGTCCGATAAAAGAATCGATCTCGACTTAGGTCCTTATCAATGTGTGCCCCACACCAGCATACCAAGCCATCCAAGATAAGATGCTTATTACCGCATATGCTGCAGCCTACACCGATAGTTTATCTTGGAACTGTCTCAGCTGTGATAACCATTTATATATCCCTAGGTCAAACGATCCATACGATCTTCCGTGATCTATTACACACCGTATGATCTCCCTATCGACGAGATAAGAGGATAATTGTGTTTGCGACATATGTTTGTTAATTCAGACAGGAGATGAACATACAACATTTATGATTCGCAGTATATTAACCAATCGACCTTGTACATAATATACCAATCATAATGCTTTCAGTATATAAATCCATCAATCTCCCACTAATACTCAAAGCATTATACAGGTGCTTTCTAGAGTATAAAGCGTCTAAACTAATCTAGCTATTACATCAATCATTCTACGTGGCTGGCTCTGCCCTAAGCCCAAGGTTACGTACATGCATCTCGTAGACCTTCTGGGGCAGAGCTTTTGTGAATGGATCCACTAGATTATCTTTTGTATCAATCTTCTCTACTAGCACATCACCCCTTGCTACGATTTCTCGTATAATATGGTACTTCCTTTCAATGTGTTTTGTTGCTCTGTGAGTTCGTGGTTCCTTTGAATTAGTCACAACTCCCGAATTATCACAATATACCGTGATGGTCTTGGGTAGCTTAGGAATCACGTCCAACTCCAGAAGAAAGTTTCGAAACCATACTGCTACTTTCGAAGCTTCAGAAGCTGCCACATATTCTGCTTCCATGGTGGAGTCAACAATGCACTTCTGCTTTGCACTCCTCCATGATATGGCCCCACCTCCCAATGTAAACAGATAGCCAGAGGTGGACTTCTTTTCGTCTCGGTCTGCCTGGAAATCCGAATCAGTATAACCCACATGGCACAACTCCTCACACTGATAGATGAGACAATAGTCTCTAGTCCTTTTCAAGTATTTGAGTATGTGTTTTACCATGGTCCAATGCGCCTGTCCAGGGTTAGACTGGTATCTTGCTACCATACCTACAACAAAGCAGATAACTGGCCTCGTACATAGCATTGCATACATGAGGCTCCCCATGGCCGATGCATATGGCACGTTCCTCATCTCACCTTTCTCTTTTTGTGTCACCGGACACTGATCCTTGGAAAGATGTATGCCAGGTCTGAAGGGTAACAGACCTTTCTTGGCAGTTTGCATGCTGAAACGGGCAATCACAGTATCCACATATGATCCTTGAGACAAGGTCAGCATCCTCTTATTGCGCTCCCGCAATAATTTTACCCCTAGGCAGGCCTCCCCAAGGTCCTTCATATGAAACTGCTCGGATAACCACCCCTTTATGCCCGACAATACTTCCACATTGTCGCCAAATAGGAGAATATCATCTACATAAAGTGCAAGGAACACCACGCTTCCGCTGACACATAGACGGTACACGCAACTCTCGTTTGAACATTGTGAAAATCCATAGGATTTAATCACTTCGTCAAAACGTAGATTCCATGACCGTGAAGCTTGTTTAAGTCCATAAGCGACTTCCTTAGCTTCTAGACCAAATGCTCTTCGCCCTTCTGCACATAACCTTGTGGTTGTTGCATATAGATGTCCCTACCTTCTTCAAGTTACCCGTTTAGAAATGCGATTTTGACATCCATCTTCCAGATTTCTAGGTCCTTATCTGCTGTTATGGCTAGGAGAATTTGAATGGACTTAAGCATAGTCTACACCTTCTTTCTGAATATAACCCTTCGCCACCAGCCTTGCTTTGAAAGCTGTAGTTTCACTATTCGCTCCTTTCTTACTTTTGTATACCCATTTGCACCCTATGGCTCGATAGCCATCTGGCAAATCAGTTTTCTGGTATACATCCATAGCCGTAATGGATTCTATTTCCGAATCCATGGCGATCAGCCATTTGTCTGCATCTTTATCAGATACCACCTCGTCGTATGTCCAGGGATCGGTATCATCCAGTCCGTTTTCTGGGATTAAGTCAGAGGACTCTACCAGGAACATATACCTCTTGGGTTGGTGGACAACCCTCCCACTACGACGAGGCATCTGAACCGTGTCAGTAGTTGGCACAGTACCCGTTGGTCTCATGCCTTGCATTAGTATTGCCTCACTTATTTCAGGTGGATTTACCATTACACTGGGCTTTACTGATGGAATCTCTTCCTTATCCTCAAGCTCGTGGAGGATAATTTCACTCTTGGATCTGTGGTTTCTTACATATTCGTCCTCCAAGAATCTTGTGTTGGTACTGACAACCACTTTCTTATTCTCAGGACAATAAAAGTAATCACCTTTCATTTGTCTGGGATATCCTACGAACAACATCAACTTACACCTACTTTCTAACTTATCAGGTTCCTTTGTCAGTCCATATGCTGGACAACCCCAAACTCTCACTATGTTCAAACTTGGCTTTCGCCCATACCAGAGTTCCAGAGGCGTTTTAGGAACTGATTTAGAAGGTACCAGGTTAAGAAAATAGGCCACTGTCTCCAAGGTATATCCCCAAAACGAAATCGGCAAGCTTGCATAACTCATCATCGACCTGACTATTTCCAAGAGAGTTCTATTTCTTCTTTCTGCTACACCATTTTGTTGAGGGGTTCCTGGTGTAGTCCACTGGGATGTAATCCCGTTGTTTGACAAGTACTGCAAGAACTCGTTATTGGGGTATTCTCCACCACGATCTGATCGTAGTGTGTTGATAGTCTTACCTAGCTTCTTTTCTACCTCAGTCCTAAACTCTTTGAATTTCTCAAAGCATTCAGACTTGTGGCGAAGCAAATAGACATATCCGAATCTTGAGTAATCGTCCATGAATGTGGCGAAGTACTCATAACCTCCACGAGCTTGCGTGGACATTGGTCCACATAAGTCAGAGTGGATCAATTCCAACACATCCTCTACTCGAGACTGACTTGCCTTAAAAGGCCTGGTCGTCATCTTTCCCTCTATACAGGATTCACAGATTTGATACGGTACCACTTGAAGAGAATCCAAGAGCCCATCGCATGCTAATCTTTTAATCCTCTTTAGATTGATGTGACCTAGTCTCAAGTGCCAGAAATATGTTTGATCCTCATCGGAAGAAAACTTTCTCTTTAAATGATTATTATTATTGGATGAGTTTGCAACATTCGCAGAAGATTTATGCATAGAATCAATGATATAGAGAGAGTCAATCAGTTTGCCACGACAGATAACACCGTTATTACCAATGATAGAAACTCTACTATCAAAAATAACTGAATATCCATCACTTAATAATTTGGAAACTGAAATTAAGTTCCGCCAAAAAACCGGCACATATAAAACATCTCTCAAAATCAAAACATTATTTTCAAAGCATAAAGTAAAATCTCCAATGGCTACTGCTGAGACTCGCTCTCCGCTGCCCATTGAGATGGTAATCTCGTCATGCTTCAACTGCCTTGTCAGCCTGAACCCCTGCAAAGTATAACAAACATGATCAGTAGCTCCAGTATACACTACCCAAGAATGGGTAGAAATTGATGCTAAACATGTTTCCGTTATAAATGCACATGACGTACCTTGTCTACTCGTGCTAGGCACTAGACAATCTAATTCACTTCGCTTGCGTTTGCATGACTTGATGACGTCTTGTGCCAAGATCAGCTTCATCTAAACTTTTAAGCATTTCTTTTGCTTCAGCAACTGTCTTGTCAAAAGTTGACAAAGTTGGAGCAAATTCTAATGCTATCAGGTCAGATTCCTCTCGTATCAGTGCCGAGAGTAACTCAGGAAGAGTAAACTCGCGCCTGGTACCGAGGGACTCGATGAAATCATTATAAGAATCAGATAGAGAGTGCAGGAAATTGTTTATTTCCGCCCGCTTGCTAATTCGTCCACCTCTCTTTCTGTACTTTCTCATAATTCTCATCATACTGACAAAGTGCAGAATCAACGAACTCCCATCAGTCATCCTCTTGCAGACCAGGTCCTCCACAAGATCATAACTGACAGTTCGTCTCACCTTCCCATATACTTTCACAAGGTCCCTCCATATCTCAACAGTGATATGTGTGTAAAATGACCTATTTTTCGATGTGTGAGCATGCATGTTTGTGGCCATTTTACCCTCATATCATATACTTTCGTTGTTCTTTTGTCTTGTTTTCATGTTTTCGAGTTTGAAATGTTGTAGGATGTGTTTTGAGCATAATATGGCATATTTGGTGGAGTTATGGAGGAAAATCGTCCGAGTTTAGAGTCCGAGGAGGTTAGGCTCATCCGAGCGGAACAAAATGAGGGTTTTGGAAGCTTGGAGGATCCGCCCGGCCGAGCGAGGCAGGCTCAGCCGAGCTGAGCCGGGCAGAGGGCTCGCTTGGCCGAGCAGTGCAGGCTTGACTGAGCCTGGCTGGCAGAGAGCAGGCTCGGTCGAGCGGTTCTGGCTCGACCGAGCCGGAACGTGCTTCCCAGATTTGCTGTGGTTTCCAGGATGGCTCGGGCGAGCGATGGGCCGAGCAAGAACATGCTTCCCAGATTTGCTGTGGTTTCCAGGATGGCTCTGGCGAGCCATGGTTGGCTCGGGCGATCCGAGGCCCTGTTTGCTCGCCTATAAAAGGGGGAAAATTATTTAATTGAGGAACCTTTGCCCAAATTAGAATTACCCTCACGATACTTCTCCCTAGATTCATCTCAAAACATCTCCCCAACCAAAATCAAGGGGAATCAAGCCACATTCCATCCATTTGGTGAAGATTGAAGAAGGAAGAGAGGTAGATTGGATTCAAGGAAGACAACCAAAGAAGATCAATCGTTGACCTTGATGTTTTGTAATGAATTCTTTCAATTCTCAATTTGTATTGTACTTAACACAAGGTATGGAGAACTAATTTCATTAGTGAGTGTTGTAATACGGATATTGTGATGGATTGAATTGATTATGCTTGTTTACTTTTCTATGAGGGGTTGATTTGCACTTGAGCTTGTTTCTTACCAATTAGGTGTAGGTAATAGCCAGCCTTTAGGTAGTTGACGTGAACGTTGCAGCCAGCACGCGGACGGAATCGTCGTGATAAGTGTATAATCTTACAATTCTAGTTCCAATCCATGTGCGGTGCTAGTTTGTAGGGCGATAATTGACGGTCGATTGGGAGTGAGCTAGTAATTAATAACGTAGTTGTTTGCAATTTCTAGTTCATCTACCGCTAGTTATCCGTAGCAAGTGGCTAGCGACATTAGAGTCGGTTGCTCAACCTCATAGAATTAAAATTTGTTTGCAACATAACTTGATTTAATTTGGAACAATTGAAGTTTACAATCACTCACTATCTTCTAAGATTGTCGGAATTGTTATCTTAATCTACCTATACAATTGATTGAATTGTTTGCTTGGAGAAGTTGTAATTAGTTTACTAGTTGATTGATTGCATTTAATGTTTTGTTACAATTCATTGCCTAGATAGATAAAAACCAACGACTTTTGTGTAACCTAGCTATTGATACCCTTCAATGGAGTAGATGATATCCACTAGAGCGAATTAGAAAAGAGACCGGATTGATAATTTTAACGTGTTAATTGTGTGTGCTTCACACGACTACCACGTTTTTGGCGCCGTTGTCGGGGAATCTTTTAGTAGGTCTTGTGGAATTATTGAAAGTTGAAGTATGGTATGCTAGATGTTTGAGTAAATGCTTGTGTGAATAGTTTTACTAACATTGTTTTGTTTGTTATTTGTGTTTGTTTGTTTTTGTTGAATTGTTTATATGTAATTGGTTTTTTAGATTTTTCCTAGGTGGTTTATGATCACTCGATCAAAGGCTAGAGAGCTTGAGGCAAGGAAAAGTCAAGAAGGAAGAGAACATATTCAAATTGATTTTGAGATGGCTAACCATTGGGAAGACACGGTTAGGATAGAAGAGTTGGAAAGGCAACTCGAGTTGATGATAGCTATGAACAATGAGAGGAATGGTCCGAGGACACCATTACAAAATCTTTTTCGACCTCAAGGTGAACCGTTAACGGGAGGTTTTCGGTTAGGAGTAAATGCCATGCAATTTGAGATAAAGCCACAGTTGGTCCAAATGATACAAAACAACCAATTTGGGGGGCACATAACCGAGGATCCAAATGTTCATATCTCTCAATTTTTGGAGATTACTGATACTATAAAGATCAATCAAGTGCCTCAAGATCAAATACGACTGCGGTTATTCTCATTCTCTTTGGGAGATGGTGCTAGGAATTGGTTCGAAGGCTTGGATAAATCAAATATTGTCACTTGGGAAGAGTTGAGAGAGAAGTTTCTATTCAAGTTTTTCCCACCAAGTTTGACTTTGAAGAGAAGGGCTGATATCACATCATTTGGGCAAAGATATGATGAACCTCTATACGAGGCATGGGATAGGTTCTGAGAGCTTCTACGAAAATGCCCATGACATGGACTTTCTTGGAGTCAACAGATTTGCCAATTCTACGGGGGATTAAACTATGAAACGAAAGTGATGTTAGATGCTTCATCGGGAGGAGCATTTCTTGATCTTGAAGAGGAAGAAGCTTGGAGGAAAATTGAGAAAATGGCTGAAAATAGTTTCCATTGGCCTAAGGAACGCAAGGACTATCGATCGGTTAAGTCGGTAAATGAGGCCAAGGAAAGTGAAGAATTGAAAGAGCAAATTGCGATTATGCAAAAGAAGTTTGATGCATTGTCTACATCGGGAACTAGGAATGAGGATATGATGGTAGTTCGGCATGAAGAGCCGCATCCGGAGAGTTTGAATTTTGTGAATCAAAGAATGGGGTTCAATGCTCGTCCCCAATACAATCCACAGGGGAACATGTACTATCATCCGTCCAACCGTTTTCAACCGAATTTTTCCTATGCTAATCCAAACAACGCTCTCAATCCTCCATTACAAATTGAAGGGGGAAGTAGTGGTCAAGGATATGCTGGGGGAAATAGTAGGTACGCAAACCAAGTACCGATGAGGAATTTTAATGAAGAAATGGATAAGAGATTTGAGAAGTACGATGGCATGTTTTCGAAATTCAACTTCAAATTTCAACTATCGCTAAACAATTAAGCGAGAAACTTCAAGCTGGAAAGTTTCCGAGTGATACGGAAGTGGTGCAAAAGAAAGGTTGTAACATGGTGGAAGGTGAAAGTAGGATGGAGGAAAACTTGGAAGTAATGACCCCTAAGATTGAAATGGGGGAAGTTGAAGAAGAGTTGAAAGTAGACATTGAAGAAGAAAAAGAAGTTGAGGTAGAAATTGAGAACAAAGAATCGGAGAAGGATGAGCAAACTAAGAACGTGAGTTTCTTTGATTACGTGAAGAAAGGTGACATCGAAATGCCTTTACCGGAGGAGATAGAAAGGGTAACTATGTTGGATAAGTTAGTTGGAGGAGAAGAGATCTTGGATAGTGGTACTTGTGAGCTTGGAGAAAGGAATATTGCTAGTAAGAAAGAAGATCCCGGAGGTTTTGTAGTTGGATGTAAGATTGGAGATAAATGTATTGAGAAGGCATTGTGCGATTCCGGAGCGAGTGTCAACCTTATGTCATGGGACTTGTATAAGGAGTTGGAGGTTGGGAACGTTAAATCTACAAGTGCTTCAATTGGCTAATCATGCTTTGTTTTGCCCAAAAGGGGTGGTTGAAGATGTCCATGTTGAAGTGTTGACGTTTACCTTTCCGGGAGACTTTCTTGTAGTTGACATGAAAAATAAGGGGGGTATACAACTAATCTTCGGGAGGCCATTTTTGCACACAGCCGATGCTTTATTTGACATGAAACATGGTGTACTTACATTCCGTTGTTGTGGCAAGGAAGTTGTATTTTCTTTACCTCCGAAGAATGTGGATGCAAGTGAAGTTGAGAAAGCTGGAAAAAAGAAAAGGATGAAGGATGTGCGTGATCCGGGTTTAAAACTTATGAGTGAGGAGAATGAAGTCTACAAAGATTCAGGGATAAAGAGGAACTTGAATTCGTATGAAGAAAGCTCGAGTGGATACGAATCCACTACGCGAAGTGCAAGAAGAAAGCTTCTTTTCCCGGAGGAGTATGTGATCATTGATCGAGGTATGAGTTCCGGTTCAGCACCTTTTGACCACGATTGACATGAGGTATGATCGTCGAGCTTTCGACGTTAAACAAGCGCTTATTGGGAGGCAACCCAATGTTTAAATTTTGTTACTTTGCATTTTTGAATAATGGTTTGTTTGTGATTTTTGTTGAATAATGTGGTTTGTTGTTGTGAAGGGTTCCTAATTGTTTGTGGTGCTACACTTTCATTTGACAATGTGTGTATGAAGGATAGAAAGGATGGAAGGCAACATTATCGGGAAGATGCCGAAAAGAGGGCAGAAATAGACGAAAGCAAGGGTAACTCGGCCGAGCGGTGCAGGCTCGGTCGAGCTGGGTCGAATGCCTCGGACAGAGGCCTCGCTCGGTCGAGCGAGACAGGCTCGACCGAGCCCATGCGTGCTAGCAGCCACGCGGACAGACCTCTCGCTCGGCCGAGCCATCTCACGCTCGGCTGAGCCGTGCACAATTTTAAAAGCCTGGTTGAGCAATTGCTCGACCCATTGGCATCTCGGTCGAAATTTCTCTTCTAAAATTTTCTCCCATACTTTGGTGCATTGAATTGTTCTTATCTCACCATTCAATTTCTATTATGGCTAGCAAACGAGCACGGGGTGAGGGTTCTTCTTCAAGCGGGCGCCCAAAAGGATTTGATGATGAGGAGTTTGCCAAATATAAGAAATTGGCGACACGGCAAGTTGTTGGCACCAAGTATTTGTGCCAGGAGACGTTGAATGCAATGAAATTAAAGGAAGATGTATGGAGTCTACTCAAAGGTATTGGGTGGAAGAAGTTGCTCAAGGCAAATTAGCCCGGATACATGGATTTGTCAAGGGAGTTCTTGGCTTCGATCACTGTCATGAATGGTGCAGGGGGAATCCCATTGTCTATGAAGTTCAAAATCCGAGGTAAAGAGTATTTCTTTCAACGTGCTCAAGTTGATGAGATTTTTCGGTGTGATCCTGAATCTGTGTTTATTCATGAGAATGTGAGATTAGGAGATTTTTTGGAAGAAATTTCGGGTATTCCATCGGGTGAACATTTCAATATTAAGAATTGTCGTGCTACTACAATTAGGAATCCAGTGATTAGGTATATTCATAAATTTGTTGGTGGTTCTGTCTGTGGGAGGTATGAGTCTAGTAATGTGATTACGCCGGAATTGTCTATGCTGTATGCTCTTATGAATGGAATTCAATTTTTTTGGGGGGCAATGTTGATGGATGCATGGATTCGGGGTGCTAGTACAAAAACTCGTACTTTTAGTTGTGGAATGATTACTCCCATTTTTGAGAAAATTGGTGTCGAGTTAAGGGGTAATTTTGCTCCTGCTGTGTATCTTGACACTCATTCTTTGCTTGCTGGGAGGTTTCTTGTGCCTGATCCTCGTGGTAGTAGTTATTACTATAAGTTTGGGGAAAGGGTGTTAGAACTCCCTTGTGATGGGTTGACTACTGTCGAAGATTTGAGGGATCACTCTAACTGGTTACTTGATTCTGACGATCACCAATCTTTTGTTGGAATTCTTTCACCTGATGGATTTTTCAGATCTTTGGCCGAACTGAGAGCGCGAGGTGAGTTACAAGATGAAGGCCCAAGCACCCGAGCTCCTCCACAGCCCAGACAGTCTTTGGCCACAGAATGGCAGCAGCAGATGATGACGATGCTCACTAGGACTACTGATACAGTTGATTCTTTGTCTTCTTCTTTGCAGGGTTTGGATATGAGATTGAATTCTTTACATGATGATTTTGCTACTTTTCGGGAGGGTTACATAGTTAATCTAGCCACCATTGCATCGAGGTTTGATGGTATTGAACGGAATGTAGAGATCCTGCAAGGGGATGTTCGTGAGCTCCATCGCCGAGTGCCAGTTCCGTATTCTCGCCGTCCTCGTCAAACACCAGCAGATCAGGGGGAGTGAGAGCGCACCGTTTACCTTTTTACAAACTTAGTCTAACTTGACTAAGTTTGGGGGGATTGGTCGGTATCCGGTGCTCTACTCTGGTTCACTCTTCTCTCTCTATCTTTATTTCTATCTTAGTTTAGTTTAGTGTGAATTGAATTTGAATAATTTGGTCATTCTATTTGGTTGTATAACAATGTTGATTTACCTTTACTTTGGAGATTTGATTATGGATGATGTTTCGATGATTGGATGTCTATTGAATGGTTTGTGATGAATCATTTCGCGAGCTTGCATGAGTTGAATTCTTTCTATTCGACTTTGGTGTGTGGATATGTTTAATGGTTTGGTATGAATGGTTGTGCTAGTGGATGAATGTTATAATTTTTCTTGAGATGTTGGTTTGTGGAAAGATTGGTGGATATGAGAGCTTATTTGGTTTTATTATGCTTAAATTGTTTGGTGGTGTTGTGTTGATGTGTAATAGGTGCAAATAAGGAATGGAGAGCGGTTTGATCATGTCTACCGATGGGTAACACTTTCTATCATTTCTCCTACCATTTAGTTTCAATTTAATTGTTCATGGCATGTAGATTTTTAATTAGGTTGTTGAGTGCTTGTCGTATGTGTATGATGAACCCAAACAAGAATTGGAGATTTGAATCATGATCTACTTTGTAAGGCTTAAAATTTGCTTTGACCAATGATAGGGCATAATCTAGTTGTTAAGGCATGCTCGAATTGAAATTTTGAATTGTTGAGTTTTGTGTGAGGTTAATGCCTAGGACTTGACAAAAGCCGAGAGTTTTTGAGCCTTGATATTGTCATATTTTGATTGGTTGTGAGTGGCAAGTTTGAGAGAACAAAATCTAGAACTTGAATATATTCTCTATCTATTTGGCATGAGTATGGTAACTAAAAATTGATCTTAGGCCATCGATTTTTAGTCCTTCCTTTCACTTCGGGAATATAAGGTGGTTGATATCATAATTTTGCCTTCCATACCCTTGTTTCCCGTGATTGTGCTTAAATGGTGAATTTTCTTTGAAATTATTAGGACAAAATTTGGGGGGAATGAGTGTATGAGGGTGAATACCGAGATGAGAGTTGGGTTGAGAATCATTTGGTATCTTTGAGTAGTGATTGTTGAGGCAATAAAAGTATTGATTGAAGGATTGATATGAATCCTAGAAAGATGGGTACCCACAAAAATTTGGGTACTTAAAAGAAAAAAAAAAGAGAAAAGAGAAAAAGAAAAAGAAAAAGAAAAGCATCATGAATGAAAAAATGAAGATGCTAAAGAAAAATGAGAAAAGAAAGAAAAGAAAAAAAAAGAAGAGAAAAAATTTTGAGAGTTGTGATTGAAAAAGCCTCAAGGTTAGAAGTGGATTGAAGAGAATAAGTTTGGGGGTTTTGGGATATGGAGAAGTTCGTCACTTTAGCCCAAAACCACCTACCTTTTAGTAAGCCACGTTATAATCGAAAACAAAGACCTTTTTTATTTTAGGAGCCAACTCATTGTAGTATAGTGGTGAGAATTGTTTCAAGCCTATGGAAATTGTGCTCGATATCTTGTGAATGAGTGAATTCATCAAACCCTAAACACGTAAGGGAGTGCTTTCATTTCTTTATCCAATGTTGATGAGTGGTTTGAGTCGTTAGATTTAACCGTGTCACAAAGTTAGGTGATAATCTCGTTCGATAAGAGCATGCCAAGATGACTAAGATGAGCTATGAGGTTGTTTGAAGAGGATTATTGATTGCTTTACTTTGTTTTGATTGAGGACAATCAAAGGTTCAAGTTTGGGGGATTATGATATGTGTGTAAAATGACCTATTTTTCGATGTGTGAGCATGCATGTTTGTGGCCATTTTACCCTCATATCATATACTTTCGTTGTTCTTTTGTCTTGTTTTCGTGTTTGAAATGTTGTAGGATGTGTTTTGAGCATAATATAGCATATTTGGTGGAGTTTTGGAGGAAAATCGTCAGAGTTTAGAGTCCGAGGAGGTTAGGCTCGTCCGAGCGGATTGAAATGAGGGTTTCGGAAGCTTGGAGGATCCGCCCGGCTGAGCGAGGCAGGCTCGGCCGAGCTGAGCCGGGCAGAGGGCTCGCTCGGCCGAGCAGTGCAGGCTTGACCGAGCCTGGCTGGCAGAGAGCAGGCTCGGTTGAGCGGTTCTGGCTCGGCCGAGCCAGAACATGCTTCCCAGATTTGCTGTGGTTTCCAGGATGGCTCGGGCGAGCCATGGTTGGCTCGGGCGACCATGGTTGGCTCGGGCAAGCCATGGTTGGCTCGGGCGATCTGAGGCCTTGTTTGCTCACCTATAAAAGGGGGAAAATCAGTTAATTGAAGAACCTTTGCCCAAATTAGAATAACTGTCACGATACTTCTCCCTAGATTCATCTCAAAACATCTCCCCAACCAAAATCAAGGGGAATCAAGCCACATTCCATCCATTTGGTGAAGATTGAAGAAGGAAGAGAGGTAGATTGGATTCAAGGAAGACAACCAAAGAAGATCAATCGTTGACCTTGAAGTTTTGTGATGAATTCTTTCAATTCTCAATTTGTATTGTACTTAACACAAGGTATGGAGAACTAATTTCATTAGTGAGTGTTGTAATACGGATATTGTGATGGATTGAATCGATTATGCTTGTTTACTTTTCTATGAGGGGTTGATTTGCACTTGAGCTTTTTTCTTACCTATTAGGTGTAGGTAATAGTCAGCCTTTAGGTAATTGACGTGAACGTTGCAGCCAACACGCGGACGGAATCGTCGTGATAAGTGTATAATCTTACAATTCTAGTTCCAATCCATGTGCGGTGCTAGTTTGTAGGGCGATAATTGACGGTCGATTGGGAGTGAGCTAGTAATTAATAACGTAGCTGTTTGCAATTTCTAGTTCATCTACCGCTAGTTATCCGTAGCAAGTGGCTAGCGACATTAGAGTCGGTTGCTCAACCTCATAGGAATTAAAATTTGTTTGCAACATAACTTGTTTAATTCGGAACAATTGAAGTTTACAATCACTCACTATCTTCTAAGATTGTCGGAATTGTCATCTTAATCTACCTATACAATTGATTGAATTATTTGCTTGGAGAAGTTGTAATTAGTTTACTAGTTGATTGATTGCATTTAATGTTTTGCTACAATTCGTTGCCTAGATGGATAAAAACCAACGACTTTTGTGTAATCTAGTTATTGATACCCTTCAATGGAGTACATGATATCCACTAGAGCGAATTAGAAAAGAGACCGGATTGATAATTTTAACGTATTAATTGTGTGTGCTTCACACAGCTACCAAACAGCAGTTCGGTACTTCTTGTACTTAAGCTTTAATTCTCTAGATAGACTGTTCATGATGAGTCTGCGGACAAACTCATCAGAAGCTACCCATCTGTCATAGAATTCTCGCTCATAGCCAGTACAGTTTCAATACTTGGGAGATAGAGGGTCCATGTAAAGCACATGGGCATGTTTTGCAGTGCAGAGTATTTCCATGAAGCAAAACTTTCATTCAGGAAAATTCGGACCAGTTAAAGGGTTTGATATTAAGAGGTTGACAACGTGAGCAACAGACATGTCTGAAAACAATAAATTAAAGCAGAAATTAAAACATAGTCGCAAACAATTGAAACAATTAAATATTGAAATCTTATGATAAAACAATATTAATGTTTCCTCCAATTTGCCTAAGTATTACTATTACAAGTCACACATGTGGACGTTTACAACAAAACACTTAACCAGACTGCATCTTTCAATTCCAGTCCTTTAATTCCAATCCATGCCCGGGTTCCTTAGACAAATGGAATTAGTAATTGGAGACTAACTTAAGACCATATTATCCTACTGAGCAGGGACATCACAAATGAGTTATACTCTTGATAACATCTAAGCTAGCTTACCACCAAAGCCAACCCTCCCATATAAGGATCTACTACAACACACCTGATCCCTATAATAAGGCTATCTTATTTAATTGAATCCCTAGAGAACTTATGAAAATTCAATACGCAAGCTACACATGTAGACGTTTACGCATGAACTCCCACTTCTCATATGAAATAAATGTTTGTTTTAAGAAATCCTATCTATTAGAACTTATGAATAATAAATTAAGCAAGTTACACATGTAGACGTTTACCTAATAAATTACCCACTTCCAATAAAGGTTCGCTTTGTGGAGGTCTTACTAAATTATGAGCTTAGTAATTTTAAATTCATAAGGTTCAATTGCACAGATTATTTTATGTAGCCATAATTATAACATTGCTAAAATTCTTTCATGCATAGCATGAACCCCGAATTTATAGTTATAATTAATTACACAAAATAAATCACATAGCGTGCTTTAAAGCTGTAAATAAAAGCTAGTAAACGTGCTCCTATTATCTACAACATGCTTATATGCTGCGCAATTAATATAAACACATATATCATGCGAAGACAGATAATAAAACAAATAAAAAATATCCTCGTGGCCCCCATGATACTAAAATAATAATTCTAACTATTACACGTTGGAATCATTTTTACAGATCTTCGACTGGGCTCCCACTACTTGGACTGTGATCTTACTTTATTTTCTGAATCCGGGCCTCCAAAATTTGATTCTTCAGAAAATTGGACAATTGGGCCAGTTAACCAAATTGCAGGCCTAGTCACACATTGCAAGCCCAATAGCCCGCGAGAACTCGGCCCGACGAGCCACCTTCGGTGAACCACTGCCGCCGCGAGAGCTCCCGGGATCGCGCAACATCCATGCACGTATGTCCATGGTTGCAGCCCGCGATTCTGCCTCCTCCAGCCATCGCCCATTTCGCATGCCGCCGCCCCGGCTTGTCCCTACCATCGCCCGAATCGCCATCACCTTTCTTCTCCATCGTCGGCCTCCATGACTCGCCGGAATCGTGCAAGAGACGAGATCGGAGGCTCGCAAGAACCGCGTGCAAACCCTAGGGTTTGCCGCACCCTGGTTCGTGCGTCCACCTCCTCCGCCGCCGTCCCCAGCCCGCGACCCCGCTGCCGAGCCACGCCATCACCACCCTCGCCCTACCGTCGCCATCCGAAGGGGGGAAGAGTGTCGCCGATGCTGCGCACGCCTGCCGCGCGCACGCGGGGGGAACCTAGGGTTTTGCCGCTGTGCGCGCGCGCCTCGCGCCCCGGCCGCTGCACGCCGCCATCCCGACCTCCTTGCCCATCCCTCGGATTGCCAGCCTAGGGCCACCGTGCCGACCTGGCCGGCTGTGGCCGCGCGTCCTATGCCCTGCCTGCGGGCGCACGCTAAAAGACCTTAGGGTTTCGCAGTGCCGCCGCCGCCGCGCGCCGTGCTGCCGTGCGTCCCCTCGCCGACCATTGTGCATGGCGTGCTGCCATGCCGGCGCCGTCGTGCGATGTTGCGCGGTCCTTCGTTCTTCGTGTTCTTCGTTCTTCGTGTTGTTCGTTCTTCATTTTTCAGATTTAATTTTTAAAATAAAAGATTACATTGAATAAACCTAATTACAATTTAAAAATCTAAATCTAACCACAGATTTATCTCGTGGGTGAAAAACGAATCCTTATAAAGGGGCGGATTAACCCGAGAACCACGAGGACGAAAAACATAATCATACAATCCATAGCATTCAATCAATAATAATAATCATGCAAATCAAAGGCATTATTATTTTTTCCGATAGAGCCAATTAATGAACCTGGCTCTGATACCAATTGAAGGGATTCGTGAACAGAATCACGTAGTCCGTTTGCCCGGATCGTTAATTGGAATATCAAAAATAAATTGCTATGCCTATGATTCCTCCTAACATGCTCCTATTGATTATGCATAAAGAAGGTTTATGCGGAATACCTGGATTGCGAAACCCTGCAGAACGAGTGCGCGGAGATTCCTCTTGATCTTTTTCCTACTCACAAAGATTAATTCCCTAACAGATAAAAGGAATTAAATCTGATGAAAATATGATAATATTTTTGAAACAGAAGAGGGACAAAAGAAAGAAGATCCTCTTGATCTGATCTTCTTATCTGTATCCCAACTCAATCTGAATATCTGGTGAAGATTCCCTTCAGATTCCTTGCTCGGTTGAGAAGCAAAATTTCCTCCTCTTTTCTCAGATCTAGTCGATCACCACAGCTCCCAAATCCTGGTTTGCTGTGTGCAACTTATGATCTTGTGGTGTGTTGAGATCTGAGGAACTGAGGCCTATTTATAGGAAAATCCTAAACTTCTATTGGGCCTGAGTTTCATGGGCCAGACCAGGGACCAGAATGCAAATAGCAAATAAGGCCTATCAATTAATTAATTCATATATTCAACCCATAATATAATTAATTAATTAATATTGATTCATTCCACCAGAGAATCAATACTGTCCTACCTATTTGCTACCACGTTTTGAGGTACGGGTTGCATGGGCTCGGTTTATCCCCAGATTTAAGGTTACAGACATTCGTTAATTAATTTATGCTCTGACAAGACATTTAATTAATTAACATCTTATATTCCTGAGTCAATCCACTCAAACCTTTTCACTTATGCTTGAACTTAATCAGCCTGCAGGACTTTAGCATAACGAACCTTTTGAGCTGCTCAGGGAATGTCACCATCCTATACTGGATGTGGTTACCTAGTTCCAGTACCAGACAGTCATACACAAACTGCTATTACCCAAGATACAGATATACAAGCTCAACCAGAGCCTTTCACTGCAACTCAAAGTTTTACACATTCTGCATATACTTTTGTACCTTCATATAGGCTTAGGATCTCATCAAGCCATAGAGATCTAGATTCTTTTAATGTCAGATAAAAAAATCAATCTCGACTTAGGTCCTTATCAATGTGTGCCCCACACCAGCATACCAAGCCATCCAAGATAAGATGCTTATTACCGCGTATGCTGCAGCCTACACCGACATTTTATCTTTGAACTGTCTCAGCTGTGATAACCATTTATATCTCGCTAGGTAAAATGATCCATACAATCTTCCGTGATCTACTACACACCGTATGATCTCCCTATCGACGAGATAAGAGGATAATTGTGTTTGCGACACATGTTTGTTAATTCAGACAGGAGATGAACATACAACATTTATGATTCCCAGTATATTAACCAATCGACCTTGTACATAATATACCAATCATAATGCTTTCAGTATATAAATCCATCAGCCCAACCGTGTGCAATCAAAGAAAATCATGGAATCCAAGATATAGGAGTCTTCACTGGAGAAGGATGCTCCAGTCAAACTGACTTGTTTGGAGTTCCAGTGTCTGGAGTAGACGGTACTGAGTACCCTGAAGATTTCATCCAAGCTATTGAAGTCACCCAGCTCCAAAACCCGAAATGGTTAAGAAACCATCCTGAAGAAGTTGTGTTTGATAGTGTTACCAACTCAGTTCGCACGAGACAAAGAAGTGCGCTACTAACCTGCTTCATATCTCAGGAGTCAGAGACCACGAAAATTGGAGATGCTCTAAAGTCAACTGATTGGATCAATGCAATGCAAGAAGAGCTTGCTGAATTTAAGAGAAATGAGGTCTGGAACTTAGTAGACAGACCTGCTCATCAGGGCACAAAATGGGTCTTCAAGAATAAGAGAGACAAAACTGGGAACATAGTGAGGAATAAAGCAAGACTGGTAGCAAAAGGATATGGTCAATGTGAAGGAATTGGCTTTGATGAATCTTTTGCTCCAGTGGCCAAACTTGAAGCAATCCGCTTATTTCTTGCTTATGTTGTGTGCAACAACTTCACAGTCTTTCAGATGGATGTGAAGAGCGCCTTTCTGAATGGGGAGCTGAAAGAAGAGGTCTATGTGGAGCAGCCCCCTGACTTTGAAGAAGGAAACCAAGTTTACAAACTGAGGAAGGCTCTTTATAGGTTGAAGCAAGCACCCAGAGTCTGGTATGAGACTTTGTCTCAGTTTCTCCTCAAGAATGGTTTCCAAAAAGGCAAAATCGACACAACACTGTTCAAAATCAAGGATGGAGGAGACACCCTTTTGGTACAGATATATGTCGATGATATCATATTCGGATGCAGAAACTTGGATATGTGCGAGAAGTTTGCCAAACTGATTCAGAGCAATTTTCAGATGAGCATGATGGGCAAACTAACCTACTTCTTGGGTCTCCAAGTTATTCTGTCTGAAGGAGGAATCTTCATCAATCAGAAGAAATATACCAAGGATTTGATCAGCAAGTTTTGTCGTGAAAAGACCAAGCTCTTGAGGATTCCAATGAGCCCAAGTGCTCAGATCAATCTTGATGAAGAAGGCGAGGCAGTCAACCTAACAGCATACAGAGGTATTATTGGAACACTTCTGTACCTAACTGCCAGCAGACCAGATATCGCCTACGCAGTTGTGGTTTGTGCGAGGTTTCAAGCCAATCCATAGAAGTCACACATGGAAGCTGCCAGAAGAATAGTCAAATACCTGAAAAGAACTGAGTCCTTAGGTATTCGGTACCTAAAATCTGGCGAACTGACTCTCAATGCTTATTCAGATTCAAATTTTAGAGGATACAAAATCAACAGGAAGGGCACAAATGGAACATGTCAGTTCCTAGGTCATAAGCTTGTGAGTTGGTTCAGCAAGAAACAACACTCAGTTGCCACGTCTACAACTGAAGCTAAGTATGTTGCTATTGGAAGCTATTGTGCTCAAGCGCTTTGGATCAAGCAACAATTGCTTGACTATGATGTCAAAACTGGGTGTGTGCCGATCTATTGTGATAACAGTAGTGCCATGTGTATCGCAAAGAACCCAGTTCATCACTCCCGCACAAAGCACATCGACATGAGGCACCATTTCATCAGAGATCATGTTGAAAAGAAAGATGTTTCAGTAGAGTATATTCGAACTGACGATCAACTAGCTGACATCTTCACCAAACCCCTCCCAGAGACCAGATTCAAGGAGCTTTGCTTGAAACTGGGTCTACTGGAAGTTGATGAAGTCCTTATCGGAGAAGAGTAGTGGTAAAACTGACTCCAAACTCACAGTTTTCAAACTCGATGCTCCATTCAGTATGCTAAGGGGACTCATCACAGCAACCAAATAGCAGAAACTTGATTGCTAAAATTATTTAATAATATAGCGGCAAATAAAATTATCGAATCGTAGGGAAAAGAAATAACAAAAAAAACCTTAAGTACTAAAACATAGTTTCATGAAACACTGGTTAGGAAAATAAAATTTTGTTTTTGGTGGTTTTTTAAAATTAAACTAATCTTGCAATTTGAAATTCAAACGGAAAAGAAAATAACTTGACGAATTCAGATATGAGAAGCACAAATTCCAGGGATATCTACCTATCAAGTATTACATGTATGAATAAATCGATCAATTCCCAATTTAATTCCTATTCGTAGTGAAACATCATAAAAGTAATATGAATTTCTTTGCTGGACAATTCACAAAGTCGATTAATTAATTATCTCTCTCATTTCGATCTCAAGACTAATTAATTAACTCCAAAACCCTACTGATCTATTCCTATAATCTATTTCCTTCTTTTCAGACAAGATATCAGTTTATATTGTGAAAACTCTTTCCATTGAAAGCTATCATTGTTAAGTCTCTAAATCTCAACTACTTAATCCTAAGACGTGGCCAGCAACTCAAGATTACAAATAAGCACAGAAATCACAAACTACGTTGGGAAAGGAAAATTAATTCAATTAATCAAACATGTAAACTTGATAGTTAGAAACCCTAGAATCTGAAAAGGAGTTTAGTTACACATATTCATGGTAGAAATCATCAAAGATAAAGAAAACCTGAATTGCATAAAAAAACGGGGTGTAGAAGTATTCCCACAAAAATATGTCTTCAATCATAAAACATAAAAACTGCTTGAAATCTTTTTAAAAACTTGAACTCAGGAATCATACATACTAAAATTCGAAATTACATGGCTTTATATAGTGGTGATAGATATATCATACAGCATCTAGGATTAAATCTATCTAAATCTTCAAATCATGATCGAATTAGAATTTCCTGGATCCACGTCGATTGATGTGGGATTCGCATCGATCGACGCACTTAAATGGGCCCCGTTGATCGATGCGGGTTGTGCATCCATCAACGTGGACTTGGCTTTTGCGGTCTGCGTCGATCGCCCCTTCAAGTAACTGCGTTGATTGACACAGGTCTGTGTCGATCGACGCAGGTCTGGAATCCGAACATCTCAAAATTCTTTACTGTTCTTGACTCAAAAACCTGCAAAATTCATCAACCATGACATTACAAGTACCAAAGCCACTTCATGCACAATAAAACACATAAAACTACTCTAACATCAACCAAATAGTCAAAGAACTAATGGATAAGTTGGTGAAAATACTAACTTATCAACTCCCCCAAACTTAAACTATTGATCGTCCTCGATCAATTCACAGATAAGAAATCAAATCTCATGCAGATACAAGTGTGCAATGCCTCACAAGCTTCTTTACTATCCAAGTATCACCCATTCATATAAATCACGCAATCCAAACAAAATTCGAATTGTTAAATCATTGAGGAGGAACCTCACAGGGCAGTGTTTGCACTCATCACTCGAAAAGTAACGATTTCGTTTCGTGTTTCACTCACTCAAGGCCATAGCTCACCTCACACATGTTTGACAAGTTTCTCGTCTCTCCACTGCTTATTAGTGTAGCTTTTCAGGGAATCAGATAGGTCTTTATTTTGGTTGTAATGTGGCTTGCCTAAAAGGTGGGATACATTTGGCTAAGTGACTCAAAATATGACAACGAAAACTCAAAACCCAAACATACCACAACCACATAATTCTTCTCTTGTACACTCACATATTCTTTCTTGCTTTCCTCATGTGAACTTATAACCATATTAGCACATATATATATATATATATATATATTCTTTTTCTACTCATGTTCACTTTCTTATTCTACCGACGGAAGCTCTTATTTTAACACATGGAACTCATCATTTTTTTTCTTTTAGTTCCCACAACTTGTATCAACATCTCACACCCCACATTTTCCAATAAATCAAACTCTCATTTATCAACCCTACTAGTCAAAGAAAATTCATTCAAGGCTCAAATGGACTACAAGTGGAAATTAAAGGTTAGTGTATAGGAGATGGGCTATGAAAGAACATGCATAAAATTATTTTCACCCTATTACTACACTTAATGCAGCCTCAAGAGAGAAACTTGTCAAATTCTAGGAAGATATTGCTAAAAACCTTGTCTCTCATTAAACGAAAAAGGAGGCTCAAATTCTCACACAGGGTTAAAATTTTTGTTACTCCTCAACAATTACCCAATCTGAACAGTTATCATGCACAATTTATATTTCAAAGATCAACTCATCAAGCAAATAGCTCCTATCATTGACTACTCTATCACACAGATCTTCATTCTCAATCAATAAAAATCTTAATTATAAATCAAATATTCTCATTTAAGGGAGGATGAGTCACATTTTTCAACGCCAACATAATCAAAATAGTTCCAATTGTCCTATGTTCAAAAGCTCCTAGAACAATTCTCAAGACTCTACGGATCAGAACTAGTACCATAAATCAAGAATTCAAAGTACTACAAGTACCCAAAAATCAAGAGTTCAGAATGCTAGTTTCAATGAAAAGCCTTGCAGAGAGCAATTGCTCACATTGAAGCAAAAAAACAAGGATGGTGATGGTGCAAAAAAATACAAAAAACTAAAATAACCAAAACAAAACAAAAGCAAACAGTAAATAAAATAAAAATGTTTCCCTTTTCCATCCTCATCCCGCTAAACTTGTTTCACTCGAAGGAGTGGACAAGTTTGAAAGTTAGATAGGAAAAGAGAAACGGTACCTCATTCCTCCTCCAGAAGGTCCTCCATCTCCACATCGGCGGATGGCCAAACAAGGAGTCCCCGACGCATGTCCTGGCGCTCTCGAAGGCGGCGGGTGTAGACGGACTCAGGCTGGTCATCCAAGAGAAGGCGCTGCAGTTGATTGTCGATGGTGTCCAACATCGTGATCACATGCTGGCGAAACTCGGCCTGCTGGGTGCGCTCTGCCACATGCAAGGCAGGCTGCTGCTGGATGAACTGGTAGATCATCGCCAGATCCATAGCAGAGGAGGAAGACTCTCCCGCAAAGTGACTGGACGAGGCACCACCGGTCCAGCCTGGAATCTCGCCGGCTCTCTCCTCATGCTCCTCCTCCTCGGGGGCCTTTTCCCCCGTAGCAACTATTGGGGGTGAATCCTGCGGTGGCATGGAAATCAGACGACGACGCTGACGCCTCTCCTCTCGGCCCTCCTCACAGGCGCGAGTCTCCGATCGGTGACGGAGTCCCAACCATAAGCTGCAAGTGGGTAGGGGTGCTCATCAACCAGTTGTCGTGGACGTGGTAGTCCGTGACGTGAGTGAGATCCGGCTTAGGGAGTGGAAACTTGTACCCATTGGACATCCCCAACGACCAACCACCCTCATGTGCAGTGAGCATCTGCATCTGCACCAGCCGTGCAGTGTCGTGTCCCCTGCTGTCTTGAAGCATCTCAATGTCGGCCAAGTCGATTCCCAAATGCTCCGCAATCGGGGTGATCAATCCCCCGCTCCAAATATTCCCCTTCGTGGCCTTCACTTGTCCCCTCCAGTGGTCCATGATCAGGGCTGCAAAACTAAAGCTCTCGTCCATCTGCATGCAATAGAGGGCGTAGAGCTCTCCGACCCGCGCCTTTGCACTCTCATGGCGGCCGGTGATCGACACCCCCATGCACCGCTGAAGATATCGAAACACGGGGTTGTCGATCGCCGAGGCTTTAATGCCTCATGTATCAAACTCTCGCACATTCTCCTCTGCTTTAGCCGCGATCTGTTGCCAAAACCGGACTATGTTGAAACTCACAGGAAGAAAGCCGTCTTCAGATTGTGGGACTCCCCAAATGCCATCCAACACATCTCTCGGAAGCTGGTAAGGTCGGTTCAGAAGCTGGAAGCTGATGGTTGTTGGCTCGGACACTGGTTGGATTTCTTAGACTTGGAGTGATGCAAAGAACTCCAACACAAGCGATGGATATGTAGACCACCGCTCTGTCATCCAAGTGCCCCATTCGGCTCTCTCCTGCAGGGCCTTAACATCAGCCCGAATCCCAAGCAGGTCCATTGTCAGTGGCATGGGTAGATAGTATGTCTGACTCTAAAGTTCGATCCACAGTATTTCTGGTAAAGCTCCTCTGCTTTCGGGTTGGCAAAAGTTGGTCGAAAAGTCATTTTTAGCTGCAGAGATAGAAGGAAAAATGTAAAAATGTATTCAGTTTACTTCACAAATTTTCAAAGCAACAATTCCAAAAAAAAATTGCAATTAACTTCATGTTGCATCTACCCATGTAAAATTGGTTTCACCATCAAGCAATTCACCCCTATTTCTATCATAATACATCCCCAATCGAAATAATTTCAACCTAACTATGTGCAAGTAAGAAAACTAGCAAAATAGGATAATCCCCAAACACGCTAGAATCAAAGTTATTCAATTCCATGACTACAAACGTTCACACTACGAATAAATCGACTAGAACTACGACCCATATCAAATAATCACGCAAGAGTTGCAAAGAAATCATCCATAAAAGCAAAAATTGAAACTAGGGCACCATGGTCCAATTTCATCAAAATCATGCTCAAGTTCTTCAAATATCACAAAATAATTGAAGGGGAAGAGTCTAGAATTCGTACCTCGAGATTTAGTGGCGAGTTATGGGAAAATTTTTCGAAGTTGGGGGTTTTTGTTGGGGAAGTAGTGTGCGTGTGTGTGTGTTTGTGTTGAGGGAATGAAAAAAAAATTGGTTTTAAAACCCACTTATCGCGCCTCTAAAACCCGTGCATCGATCGACGCAGATTCCACGTTGATCGATGCGGGAAATTTTTTTTTAAATGCAAATTTTGCATCGATCGATGTGGAATTGGTGTCGATCGACGCAGACCTGAACAGACGGATAATAAAATCCGAAAACTCGAAAATAACTGTAAAAACTCTAATTTCTATTGACTCGACTGGACTAAACAAAAATAAGAAAAGGAAAACAGTAAATCATTGGGTTACCTCCCAACAAGTGCTTGGTTTAATGTTGCTAGCTCGACAATACCTGTGCTTCATGGGCGATTCAAATAGTATTTCTCCACAACACCAATTTGAAGTGGGGTGTAGTATGGTTTAAGTCTATGCCCGTTGACCTTGAAAGTCATGCGGTCTTGATCGGCCAATTCTACCACGCCGTTTGGAAATTGGCAGACTACCGTGTATGGACCAGCCCACTTTAATTGTAGCTTTTCGGGCATGAAATGAAGACGAGAATTAAAGAAAAGAACTTTGTCGTTCGATTTGAACACATGCGTGCGAATCCCCCTGTTGTGGAACCTCTTGGCACGCTTCTTGTAGATGACGTTGTTCTCGTATGCCTTATCCCTAATGTCCTCCAATTCGTTCAGTGCCAAAGCTCGATCTGTTGCAGCCATCCTCCAGTCCAAATTCAGCTCTTTTACCGCTCTCCAAGCCTTATACTCCATCTCCACGAGGAGATGACAGGATTTCCCAAAAACCAGCTGGTATGGGGACGTCCCAATGGGCGTTTTGTAGGTGGTGCGGTATGCTTATAATGCATCGTCGAGCTTTACAGCCCAATCCTTCCTTTGTTTCACCGTCTTCTCCAATATCTGCTTGTTTTTGCGGTTGGACAGCTCTGTCAGCCCATTCCCTTGAGGGTGATATTGAGCAGTAACTCGATGCTTGACTCCGTACCTAGCAAGAAGAGAAGCAAGCCATTTGTTACAAAAATGAGATCCCCCATCACTTACCAAGGCTCTGGGCGTCCCAAATCTTGTTACAAGCTTCTGTAAGAAATTGATGACGACTTTAGAATCATTGGTGGCTTTTTGGAATGGCTTCAAGCCATCGCGACACATAATCCACCGCGAGTAGAATATATGAGAACCCATGGGATGGCGGAAAAGGCCCCATTAAGTCAATCCCCCCACATATCGAAAATTTTAACTTCAATCACCGGGGTCTGTGGCATCTCATCCCTCTGCGACATGTTGTCGATCCTCTGGCAACGATCACAGCTCGTAATCCATCCATGACAGACCTCGTAGATGGAAGGCCAATAGAATCCACTTGCCAGAATTTGGAAAGTTGTTCGGTTGGCTGAATGACGATCGCAACTAGGAGATGAATGGCATGCCTCGTAAATCTGATGCCACTCGGACTGTGGTACAACAGCGAATGATGCCATCAGCACACCGATGCCATAAATAGGGATCCTCCCAGTAGTAGAATCTGACGTCGTGCAGAAACTTGTTTTTTGCATAAGGAGAAGAGTCCGGTGGAAGGACGTCGGCCACCAGATAGTTGGCGAAATCCTCATACCATGGTGTCTTGGACTCGTGCATCTCTCCTAGATCCCGAAGGGCATAGATCTGCTCGTCAGGGAATGTCTCTCGGATCCTTATCTGCTGGTCATCCCCTTCGACTGGTGGCTCTAATTGTGACAAGTATCGGCGATCACATTCTCGCTCTCTTTTCTCTCCTTGATCTCTAACTCAAACTCCTATAGCATCAGTATCCACCTAATCAATCGGGGCTTGGTGTCTTGCTTCGCGAATAGGTATCTGATGGCTGCATGGTCAGTGTAGACAATTGTCTTCGAACTTGTCAGATAGGACCGAAACTTGTCAAATGCATAGACCACTGCGAGCATCCCCTTCTCTGTGGTGGTGTAGTTGCACTGCGCCGGGTTCATGCTCTTGCTGGCGTAGTGAATGACATGGAAGAGTCTCCCCTTCAGCTGCCCTAAAACTGCTCCTACTGCGTAGTCGCTGGCATCGCACATCAGGATGAAATGCTTACTCCAATCTGGAGAAGTTAGGACCGGTGCAGTCACTAATGCCTCTTTCAGTTTCTCGAAGGGCTGCAAGCACTCGTCATCAAAGACGAAGGATACATTCTTCTCCAACAAATTGCACAATGGCCGAGATATCTTCAAGAATCTTTGATGAACCTTCTGTAAAATCCGGCGTGACAGAGAAAGCTCCGGACTGCTTTGACACTTGCTGGTGGTGGCATCTTTTCAATAGCTGTCACTTTGGCTCGGTCCACCTCCAGTCCTTCAGCTAACACTCTATGTCCGAGCACGATCCCTTCTCGCACCATGAAATGGCATTTCTCCCAGTTGAGGCACAGGTTGGTCTCGGTGCAACTCTCTAGTACAGTAGCCAGATTCTGCAAACAAACATTGAATGAGCTACCAAAAACTGACAAATCATCCATGAATACCTCCATGACATCCTTGATCAGGTCGTGGAAGATGGCCATCATGCATCTTTGGAAGGTCGCCGATGCATTGCGCAGCCCAAATGGCATCCGTCAGTACGCGAACACTTCGTATGGGCAGGTGAATGAGGTCTTGTGTTGGTCCTCTGGTGCCATAGCAATCTGGTTATACCCTGAGTAACCATCAAGAAAACAATAGAAAGGGTAACCAGATAATCTATCTAACATTTGATCAATGAATGGGAGAGGAAAATGATCCTTGCACGTGGCGGCGTTGAGGGCCCGGTAGTCAATGCAGAATCACCATCCAGTGACTGGTCTTGTCACGACCTCCTCACCATCATCGTTCTTTATAATTTGCATCCCCCCTTTCTTGGCTACAACTTGAGTGGGGCTCACCCACTTACTGTTGGAAATCGGGTAGATCATGTCGTGGTCTAGGAGCTTCAAAACCTCCTTCTTTATGGCCTCTTGCATGATTGGGTTCACTCGTCGATGGGCCTGTCTTTTTGGCTTGGCGTCTTCCTCCAAAATGATTTTGTGCATGCATAGTGAAGGGTTGATCCCTTTGATGTCTCCCAAAGTCCACCCGATGGCTGACTTGTATTTCCGGAGGACTCATAGTAGTTTATCCAATTCTCCCTGTGTCAGGTAAGCAGAAATGATAACAGGGTAAGTGTCGTAAGATTCCAGAAAGACATACCTGAGATGCGCCGGAAGTGTCTTGAGTTCTAAAACAGGCGGATCGGAGTTAGATGGCTACTGCTTCAGACTTGCATTGATCGAACCGTGATTTGCATCGATCGACAAGGATGATATGGCAGCAATCCCTTTTCCACGTTGCGCCATTTTGATCAACGGAGACTTCGTGTCGAGCTTCCTCCTTACGTCGATCGACGGGACTATTGCGTTGATCGACGTAGCTCCTGATGCTACGTCGATCGATGTGGATGAACTTCCACATTTTCCTTTCTTGTCCTGGCTGTATCGGCTTGGTATTCGCTCCCGTTTGTTCTCTTTTTATCGTGTTATCTCTTCGAACACATCCAGCTCCATCACTAGATCTACAAGCTCATTTTCTGCCTCATCTAAATTGGACGATAAAAATAGAGAGTGCAGTAAACAGTTCTCCAGAAAATCTGGATCAGTTTTAAGAGAGGAGAAGGGTGAAGGCATCACCGGATTGAAGCAATTAACCATGTGGCATTCTTCCTGGTAGCTCCCTTCATTGTGCTTTTGCATTGCCTTGTTGATGGAGAAGGTGACTGACTCATTGTTGACTCAGAATGTTAGTTTGCCGTCTCAGATATCAATCAGTGCTCCCCCGGTCTTCAAGAGTGGTCTCCCCAAAATCAGCGGAATGTTGTGGTCTTCTTCCATGTCAAGAACCACAAAGTCTGCTGGAATGATGAAATCCTTCACCTTCACAAGTACGTCTTCTAGGATGCCTCTAGGGTAGGACACCGATCTGTCGGCCATCTGTAGTGATACGGTCGTTGGTTTGATGCTCCTGATCTCCAGTCGCTTGAAGATTGACAGCGGCATTAAGTTGATGGATGCGCCGGAATTGCAAAGGACTCTCCCGAAGGTCTCTCCTTCAATCACACAGGAAATCGTGAAAGACCCCGGGTCCTCCCTCTTAATCGGCATCTTCTTCTGAATAACTGCGTTGCATTCCTCGAACAAGTTGGTTGTTTCATGCTCCATGAAGGGTCTTTTCTGAGAGACCATGTCCTTCAGAAACTTGATGTATCCGAGCATCTCTTGCAGTGCCTCAACCAGTGGGATGTTGATGTGCACCTTCTTCATATTCTCCAGGAAACGTGCATACCTCTCGTTCATCTTTGTTTTGGCAAAACGCTGCGGATACGGCAGAGGAGGTTTCTTTGCAGGTGGGCTGGGAACTTGCGTCGATCGACATGGCTCTTGTTGCTGCATCAATCTACGTGGATCTTGCGTCGATCGACGTGGACGTGCCTGCTGCTGCATCATCGGCCTGCTCCACGTCTTTGTCCTCTTGCGAATCCTTCCCTTCCTGTTTTGAACCTTCATAAGATTTTCCCCCTCTTAAAGTCACTTGATTCCTCTGATTCTGATTTTTGGGGTTAACTTGAGTGTTGCTCGGAAGTTGTCTAGGCTTGTTCTGGGCTCCGAGGGCGTCGACAATCTGGCTGACCTGGGTCTCTATAATCTGCATATGCTTCTGCACCTGATCTACTTTAGTATTCACGTCTGAGATGTCCTGCTCCAGTTTGCTCACTTTATCAGTGGACCCCTGCATGAAGTTAGCCAAAATCTCCTCGAGATTTAGCTTCTTCTTCTCCACCACCGCTCCATCTTGCACTGCAAATCCAGGTGGTGGCTGCTCTGTAGCTTGAGGGTTCGCATAGGAAAACCCAGGATGGTTCCTAGCGTGATTGTAGTTATAGGACTGGTTGTGCTGCTGGTATCCTCCACGGTAATTGTTTTGGTAACCACCCCTTTGGACAAAATTCACATCGGCACAATCCCCTTCAAATGGAGCTTGCACAGGCTCTACTATAGCAACTGTCTTCTCCAATTTCAGTGTAGAGAAGTCTTCTCGCAGTTTCTTCACCTCGGTTGCCAAATCAGGTTCTTCAGCAACCTTTTTCTCCACTACTTTCTCAACAGCCTTCACAGGTCGATGTCGACTCGAGGACCAACGCTGATTGTTGTTGGCCATCTTTTGGAAGAATTCAATGGCCTTCTTTCCGCTTTTCATCATGATGGTGTCACCTAGTGTGGTATCCACCAACTCAACGGTCCTCTCATTGAGCCTTTCATAGAATGCTTCTGCTTGCTCTCCTGGGGTCAGACCATGTCCTGGGCAAGATCTCAGTAACTCCTTGTAACGCTCTCATGCTTCGTAGAAGCTTTCGTCAGCCGGATGATCTCCTTCCTTCTCTGCCTGATGACGTTCGGAGGGAAGAAGTTTTCTAGGAATTGATTCTGTAGTGTTGTCCATGTACTGATACTCCCCTTGTCCAGTGCAGTAAACCAAGATTGTGCCTTATCCCGCAGAGAGAATGCGAACAGACGCATTCGGATGACACTCTTGCTCACCCCTCCAATCTTTACAGTACTGCAGATCATCAGAAATTTGTCGAGATGTGCATATGGATCCTCAGTCGCTCTTCCGCCGAATTGGTTCAGTTGCACCATTTGCACCAATCCGGTCTTTAGCTCGAAGTTATTGGCATTAATGCCAATTCTGAAGTCTGTCTCCTTGAACTGAGGTCGATACCGCTTTTGCATGGCTTCCTCTTCCTCGTCATCATCCGACTCCCCTAGCTGATCCTGATCTTCTTCATCTTCATCCTCAGGAATATCTTCAAATAGTGGGTTGCGGCGAAGATGCCAATTATTCTGATTGTTCCTCTCAAGGTTCAGCTGTTGAATTTGTTCCCTCATGGCTTGAGCTTCTCAGACAAGCGCGGCTTGCTCCTCCGGAGTTAGTACCGGTGGAGGCAACTGTTCAACTGGTGGTGGCACATTGTCTGGCGGTGGCACGTTGTCAGCCATCGTTTGGTTGCTTGAGCTTCCTTGTTCTTGCCTCTTCTTTCGGTTCTTTCGGCAAGTAGCTTCAATTTTCCAGATTGTAGTCTAACAGTTCATTTCCTTTAGCTCTTGTACTCATGCACTACCTGTACAGCAAAGGAGGTAGTGAAGTTAAACTGAAAATAAACCCAAATGAAACAAAACTAAAAAAAAAAAACAAAAAATTTGGAAAAATGTTTCTACGTCGATTGACGTGGAAACAAAATCTGCGTTAATCGATGCGATATGTATGTCGATCGATGCAAAATAGAAATTTACGAAAATTTACTAAAAGTACGAAAATTACAACCTAAATCAGTATCTCAATCACAGAATTAATAGTAAGATAATTTCTATTCATTCCCCAGAAACGGCGCCAAAATTTGATCAGTAAAATTATTTACTAGCGACTTAGCAAAGCTAATAATATAGAGGCAAATAAAATTATCGAATCCCAGGGGAAAGAAATAACAAAAAACCATAAGTACTAAAACATAGTTTCATGAAATACTGGTTAGGAAAATCAAATTTTGGTTTTTGTGGTTTTTGAAAATTAAACTAATCTTGCAATTTGAAATTCAAACGGAAAAGAAAATAACTTGACGAATTCAGAAATGAGAAGCACAGATTCCAGGGATATCTACCTATCAAGCATTACATGTATAAATAAATCGATCAATTCACAATTTAATTCCTATTTGTAGTGAAACATCATAAAAGTATTATGAATTTCTTTGTTGAACAATTCACAAAGTCGATTAATTAATTATCTCTCTCCTTTCGGTCTCAAGACAAATTAATTAACTCCAAAACCATACGGATCTATTCCTATAATCTATTTCCTTCTTTTCAGACAAGAAATCAGTTTATATTGTGAAAACTCTTTCCATTGAAAACTATCACTGTTAAGTCTCTAATTCCCAAATAATTAATCCTAAGATGTGGCCAGCAACTTAAGATTACAAATAAGCACAGAATTCACAAACTACGATGGGAAAGGAAAATTAATTCAATTAATCAAACATGTAAACTTGATAGTTCGAAACCCTAGAATCTGAAAAGGAGTTTAGTTACACATATTCATGGTAGAAATCATCAAAGATAAATAAAACCTGAATTGCATAAAAAACTGGGTGTAGAAGTCTTCCCACAAAAATCTGTCTTCAATCATAAAACATAAAAACTGCTTGAAATATTTTTAAAACTTGAACTCTGGAATCATACATACTAAAAATCGAAATTACATGGCTTTATATAGTGGTGATAGATATATCATACAGTATCTAGGATTAGATCTATCTAAATCTTCAAATCAGAATTGAATTAGGATTTCCCGGATCCACGTTGATCGATGCGGGATTCGCGTCGATCGACGCACTTGAATGGGCTGCGTCGATTGATGCGGGTTGTGCGTCGATCAACGTGGACTTGGCTTTCGCGATCTGCATCGATCCTGCGCGTCGATCGCCCCTTCAAGCAACTGCATCGATCGACACGGGTCTGTGTCGATCGACGCAGGTCTGGAATCCGAACATCTCCAAATTCTTTACTATTTTCGACTCAAAAACCTGCATAATTCATCAACCACTACATTACAAGTACCAAAGCCACTTCATGCACAATAAAACACATAAAACTACTCGAACATCAACCAAATAGTCAAAGAACTAATGGATAAGTTGTTGAAAATACTAACTTATCAAAAGTCACCTTCAGTCAAACTGACTAATGAAGATGCACTCAGTTTCTGGTTCATACTTAGAAGATCTCAAGAGACGGATGCAAAATTAAATTGAGTACCAACTCTCAGTTTAGAAACTGACTCTTAAGTCAATTCTTGGAATTTCGAAAGGCGGGATTCCAAATTCCAAAGGCAATTGCTTCGGTTACATCACAATTAATGCATATCTTGCATTGATGAATCAGTCGCCCAAGTCAAATCTGAATCACGAATCACGAGGCCACAAATCTCAATCGTCGCTGAAGATCCGAAAATCGAAAGGTCACAAGGTACACCTACCCAATTTAAATGACCTTTCTCTCTGCTATAAATAGGGTTCATTCTTTTTGTTTTTATTGTGTGTGAAAAATCTTCCGAAAAGAAACCACAAGAAACAAAACTTTTCTCCAAAATCTCCATTGTCGAACCCTTCCTTCCAAGTTTTTACTTTGTCTTCACCAAAACTTTCCTCAGTTTCGGGAAAATGGTGTTTGAACCCAAACCTCCAGACATAAACTCACCACCCTTTTTGGGTGCGGTCAAAAAGGGGGAAAAGAAGTATGGGAGGTGCACAAGATATCAGAAGCATGAGCCGAACAATCTCAAAAAACTACAAGCATGTCGATTGCTTGTTTGAGCTGCTCTAAGCTCACGTCATAAGAGAGCTCTTCGTGCTACATGATGTCGACAAACTATGAAAACAGATCATGCAGACGAATGAGAAAAGAAGCCCGGAGGAGATAAGACAATCATAGGGGATGTTTTTGTCACTGCTGATAGACTGATGGATTCCATGCCAAATGTCAGCAGACCTCCGAGGAGGCTAAGCTACTGAAAGCCAGCCTGAGAATGAAGAAAGCAGGTCAACATATCAAACCTACCACTCTCAGTCAACGTTGAGATATAAGTGGACAAGTTTTTCTTGCCACCAGGAGCACATCTCAATGAATGGCTTTCTAGTCTGAAAACTCCTGAAAGACAAACGGAAGGGAAAAGGCGAGTCAGCTACCCTCCTTGGACTAGGAGTTTTTAATAGACCAAAGTACCAGCCAGTTTGAAAACAGTTTGAAGACCGGAAGCAGCCTAGTATAGTTCTTGTAATAGATCTGTAATAGGTTTCTTTTTGTTAGTTTATCCATGTACTTGTAATGAAAATTATTAAAGGGTAAACTGACTTGTTGATGACAATCTCTTTTTGTCCAACAATGGTCTTCGTTCTTCAAACGCTGAACTTACATAATCCAGTGTAATCAGCAGGCTTTTAATTTCCCTTCTTAAGATTTCATTGCTCTAAAGTGACTTGAAAAAATCATTCGAGCAAATCTTAAGTGAAAAGCTGACATTGAGGGGGAACTTTCCTGAGTTTATGCGAGAAATTGTCAAAATTGTAAAAACTCTAAAGTTATCCACACCTCACCAGCTTAGGTTCCAGATGGCTTTGACCACACTAAAAAGGTGAGAATATACCAACACTGCCACTAATGCAAGGTATGGGACAAACGCGTACTGTGCCAACTACTGACACAGCTCAGATGCCTCGTCGCAGTGGGAGGGTTAGTCACCAACCCGAGAGGTATATGTTCGTGGGAGAGTCTTCTGACTTGATCCTGGAAAACGGACTAGATGATACCGATCCCTGGACATATGACGAGGCGGTATCTGATAAAGATGCGGACAAATGGCTGATCGCCATGGATTCTGAAATAGAATCCATTACTGCTATGGATGTATACCAGAAAACTGATTTGTCGGATGGCCATCGAGCCATAGGGTGCAAATGGGTATACAAAAGAATGAAAGGATCGAATGGGGAAATTACAGCTTTCAAAGCAAGGCTGGTGGCGAAAGGTTATAGTCAGAAAGAGGGTGTAGACTATGACGAGACTTTCTCACCGGTAGCCATGCTTAAGTCCATTCGAATACTCGTAGCCATAGCAACACATAAGAACCTAGAAATCTGGCAGATGGATGTCAAAACTGCGTTTCTAAACGGGTACCTTGAAGAAGGTAGGGACATCTATATGCAACAGCCAGAAGGTTATGTGCAGAAGGGCGAAGAACATTTGGTCTGGAAGCTAAGGAAGTCGTTGTATGGACTTAAACAAGCTTCACAGTCATGGAATCTCCGTTTTGATGAGGTGATTAAATCTTATGGATTCTCACAATGTTCAAACGAGAGTTGCGTGTACCGTCTGTGTGTCAGCGGAAGCGTAGTATTCCTTGCACTTTATGTAGATGATATTCTCCTATTTGGCGACAATGTGGAAGTATTGTCGGGCATAAAGGGGTGGTTATCCGAGCAGTTTCATATGAAGGACCTTGGGGAGGCAGGATACATCCTAGGGGTAAAAGTATTGCGGGAGCGCAATAAAAGGATGTTGACCTTGTCTCAAGGGTCATATGTGGATACTGTGATTGCCCGTTTCAACATGCATAATGCCAAGAAAGGTCTGTTACCCTTCAGACATGGCATACATCTTTCCAAGGATCAGTGTCCGATAACACAAAAGGAGAAAGATGACATGAGCAACGTGCCGTATGCATCGGCCGTGGGTAGCCTCATGTATGCAATGTTATGTACGAGGCCAGATATCTGCTTTGCTGTAGGCATGGTAGCGAGATACCAGTCTAACCCTGGACAGGCGCATTGGGCCGCGGTAAAGCACAAACTCAAATACTTGAAAAGAACAAGAGACAATTGTCTTGTTTATCAGTGTGATGAGTTGTGCCCTGTGGGTTATACTGATTCGGATTTCCAGGCAGACCGAGATGAAAAGAAGTCCACCTCTGGCTATGTGTTTACATTGGGAGGTGGGGCCATATCATGGAGGAGTGCAAAGCAGAAGTGCATTGCGGACTCCACCATGGAAGCCGAATATGTGGCAGCTTCTGAAACTTCGAAAGAAGCGGTATGGTTTCGAAACTTCCTTCTGGAGTTGGACGTGATTCCTAAGCTACCCAGAACCATCACGGTATATTGTGATAACTCGGGAGTTGTGGCTAATTCTAAGGAACCACGAACTCACAGAGCAACAAAACACATTGAAAGGAAGTACCATATTATACGAGAAATCGTAGCAAGGGGTGATGTGCTGATAGAGAAAATTGATACAAAAGATAATCTAGCGGATCCGTTCACAAAAGCTCTGCCTCAGAAGGTTTACGAGATGCATGTACGTAGCCTTGGGCTGAGGGCAAAGCTAGCCACATAGAATGCTTGATGTAATAGCTAGATTAGTTTAGACGCGTTATACTCTGGAAAGCAAATGTATAATGCTTTGAGTATAAGTGGGAGATTGATGGATTTATATACTGAAAGCATTATGATTGGTATATTATGTACAAGGTTTATTGGTTAATATACTGGTAATCATAATTGTTGTATGTTCATCTCCTGTCTGAATTAACAAACATGTGTCGCAAACACAATTATCCTCTTATCTCGTCGATAGGGAGATCATACGGTGTGTAGGAGATCACGGAAGATCGTATGGATCGTTTGACCTAGCGAGATATAAATAGTCATCACAGCTGAGACAGTTCCAGGATAAACTGTCGGTGTAGGCTGCAGCATATGCGGATAAGCATCTTATCTTGGATGTCTTGGTATGCTGGTGTGGGGCACACATTGATGAGGACCTAAGTCGAGATCGATTCTTTTATCTGACATTAAAAGAATCTAGATCTTTATGACTCGATGGAATCTTAAACCTAAATGAGGATACAGAAGTATACATATATTGTATATCACTTTGAGTTGTAGAGAGGGTTCTAGTTGAACCTGTACTTCTGCAGTCTTGGGTGATATCAATTTGTGTATGACTGTCTAGTATCTGAACTAGGTAACCACATCCAGTATAGGATGGTGACATTCCCTGAACAGCTCAATAGGTTCGTTATGCTAAAGTCCTGCAGGCTGATTAAGTTCAAGCATAAGTGAAAAGGTTTTGAGTGGATTGATTCAGGAATTAAAGATGTTAATTAATTAAATAGCTTGTCAGAGCTTAAATTAATTAACGAATGTCTGTAACCTTAAATGTGGGGATAAACCGAGTCCAATGCAACCCGTTCCTCAAAACGTGGTAGCAAATAGGTAGGACAGTATTGATTCTCTGGTGGCATGAATCAATATTAATTAATTAATTATATTCTGGGTTGAATATGGGAATGAATTAATTGATAGGCCTTATTTGCTATTTGCATTCTGGTCCCTGGTCTGGCCCATGATAACTCAAGCCCAATAGAAGCCAAGAATTTCCTATAAATAGGCCTCAGTATCTCAGACCTCAAAACACCTTCAACTCATAAGATCACAAGTTGCACACAGCAAACCAGAGCATTGGGAGCTGTGGTGATCGATTGAGTTTGAGATACGAGGAGGAAATTCTGCTTCTCAACCGGGCAAAGGATCTGATAGATAATCTTCACCAGATTTTCGGATCGAGTTGGGATACAGATCAGAAGATCAGATCAGGAGGATTCTTCTTCTTCTCTCTCCTCTTATTTTCGAAAATATTTGTTTATTTTCTTTAGATTAATTTCCTCAATCTGTTAGGAAATTAAATCTTGGTGCGTGGAAAAGATCAAAGGGCATCTCCGCGCACGCGTTCTTCATCGTTCATCGATCCAGGTATTCCGCATAACCTTCTTATGCATAATAATATAGGAGCATGCTAGGATTGTTCATAGGCATAGCAATTTATTTTGATATTCCAATTAACGATCCTTGGCAAACGGACTTCGTGATTCAGTTCACGAATCCCTTCAGAGGAGGCTTGTATTCACTTAGTAAATTATCCAGACCTAGGGTCTGAAGAGTGGATGTAGGATATTGAAATCCAAATCACTATAAAATCTTTGTGTGCTGCTTTACTACTTTCCATTTACTTGCTCTGTTTTCTGTTTCACAAATTGACTACTTGTGCCTTCAATACTTGTCCAAGTACTGAAGAATATATACTGTGAAACTGACTTAAGACGGAACAGAGACTTAAGCTTAAACTGACTGCACACAAAACTGACTCTGCCTTATTTAAACGAACTAGTTCTTGTGCTTACATTTACTTCCTCTGCATACACAAAACCTTCAACTGCACATATTGCACTGTGATTTCAGGACCAACACATTAGGATATAACTAGCAACATTTTGTAGCAAACATATATTTAGTTTTTATTCATCAATATTATATTTAATGTATTAGAATATAAATTATTTTTCACACTATATGTGAAACTATATATAAACAAATTTAATAAAAAAAAAGTATATTAAACACAAAGTGTATGGGATTTAATTTAAATTTGATCCCATAAATGATATTATATTTGTATTATTTTAAAAAAATCTACTAATATATTAAAGGGGATGTTAGGAATTATGATGTAATTCCCTCTTTAACTTATGTTTTGATATGTCAAACACCACCAACTTAGAATGTCTCTAGTGTTAGATTAGTCCGAAACTTGTAAAATTATGTTTAGAAATTTATCGACTTGTAAGGAGCTAATCGACACAAGTTTGGGAGAGACTGTCTACCGCTCGGAGTGTTTAAACTGGCAATCAGCTTGGAAGCATATTCAAAGAAATTGACTGACATATCATCACTACCAAGTGCGAATCTCAAACTCGCAAATAGAGACAAAGAGAAAAAGTTGATTGTATTCTTTTCAAGCTCAGGATTTAAGTAAGGAGGACTTAATGTCTACGGATCCATAAAGCTTGTTCGTCGAAGGAATCAACCAACAGATATTTCTCGGACTGGTTCAGAGTCGTTCTAACAAAAGCCTGCGAGTCCACCTGCTATTGTCAACAAAGGACACAGATTAAGAAGACACGCTGAATGGATGGATCCCTCGTGTCTTACAATGGCTCCCATTTTCAAACCTCTCTAGACTGCCTATAAATAGAAGAAGAATTCATGAGGAGAAAAGAACCAAACTTTTGGGAAAGCGCCGATACTCAGCGAATTTTACAACTCAAGCTTTCAAGCAATCCTAGCCAGCTTACCGTGTGCCAATATTTGGATACGAGACTCTTAGCAATCCTTACCAGAGTTCTTTCTAGGTTTTCGTACTGTCTAAGTAAGAAATCATATTGGAGTCACTGCATGTCCTTCAAGTGGCTATTATGTGTTTTCGCACCGCAAGCTTCACATTCAAGAGAAGAATAACCAGCTGGAGGTTGTGAGGTGTCTCCTCACTCCAGATCCAAAGAAGTGAAAAACAAAGGACTAGGCGAGTGCGTTTGGAGCTAGGAGACAGTGGCTTCTGCCAGCAAGCAACAAATCACTCAACATCTTTATAATATGTAACTTAGTATATTTTCATACGTGAGTGTGAAGAGAGGACGTAGGACATTTGGCTCCGTACCTCTATAATATTCTTGTGCATTTACTGTTTTTTTTACTTACTTGATTGGATTACAATCTACACTCTCAAAGTGTTGGAGTATAACTGAAAATTGTCTATGTAAAACTTATCGCTAAACGATAAGAATTTAGATACCCAAGTTGGTGCTTTGAACAACCAACTTGGAGAGTGCAAGCATACTGTGAAATTTCTACTGTGCATCTACTAACTCTGATTTTGGACCAACAGGATAATAGTGATTTTTTAACTTTTCCCACCAAAAACATAAATAATTTTTTTTATTTATTCTATTATTATATAAATATACAATAAACATTCATAAAAATAATTTGTCCATTTTTCTTTAAAATATTAAACACAAAGTCTATGGGATTTAATTTAAATATGATTTCATAAATGATATTATACTTGTATTATTTAAAAAATAATAAATAAAATAAATTAATGAGATATATAATTTTTAAAAAATTTATGAAATATAATTTTATTATATTTTTTATTGTTGTTTATTGTATATTTATGTGATAATAGAATAAATAATAAAAAATAAAAATAAAAATAAAACTTATTTTTGGCAGCAACAGTTAATAAGCCACTATTTTCATTAAATATATTACATTATGTATGTATAAATTTAATTATTTTTAATTTCTTGATAAAATAATTTTTGAAAATTTATCTATTTAAAGCTATGGACAATCTTTTAGACTACACACATTGATGCCCTTTTGATGGTGGTCATCTAATAAGACAAAAGAGTTTAAATTAAAGAAAAGAAAGAAAAACGAAAGTCATGTCTTTCCTTGGTGTATAACCCCTTACCAACCGCACTACGCCCTTCACTTTTCACATTAAATGCCTTTTCTCGGTATATAACCCCTTACTAACCGCACTACGCCCTTCACTTTTCACATTAAATGTTTCATTCAACTTTTGGTATATCCCAAATTCATTTCGACGCAACAAGCTCCATTTTCTTCTCATTGTTTTTGTTTTTCAACCCATAAAAAGAAAATTTCAAGCTATTTATTATGGATTCCAATCTACTAAATTATTCAAATTATTTTCAAAATTCACAATGGTCTAACTTTCCAAATCATCCTAATCTTGGATCTTACCTCCATCCTCTTAATATTTCAGAATCCAAAAATCTATTTAATTCAGATTTTCAAAGCTCTCAATACTCCCAAACCTCAATCAAACTCCTAACCTCCCAACAAGTTCCGCATCACAAAAATGGAGTGAAAAATATGGCTTCGAGGGTAAAAAGAAGATATAACTCTTATGTCTTCTTGAATTTTTTTTAGTGAATATAATATACAAGGAAGACATCAAAAGGGGTCAACTATGTGAGCTCGTATCCACATGTTGTATCACAAAGCTCAAGTAGAAAATAAAATGGCAAAAATTCTCATGGCTAGTATTATCATGCATAATAAGATAGTAGAAGATGAACGAGACACATATCATAACTACTATGATCCTTGAGAACTTTTAATAGATATACATTGTAGAGGCAATGCCGAATCTTTCCACTAATCTACTGAATACATTACTAATTTGTTTGATTATAAGGTTAATAGATCTCAACTTCGCAATAAAGAGTCTCACGGTCTTCATAAAGATTTGATTGAGCACATATGGGTGAAATTAGGGCCTTGTAATTAAATATGTAGTTTATAATTCATGAACTAGTAATTTAGAGTTTCATGTGTTGTATTTAAATTTGTATTAATTATGGTAATTATTGTTTGTCGAGTAAGTTCTGAATTCTTATGCATAATTATTTAATTATAATTTAAATTAATTTTTTAAGTTTTATATTATATTTAAAAAAAGAAATTAATAATTTGATTAAAAAATTAAATTGGATTGAAGTTACTGATAAATTATAAAAAAATATTAAATTATAGATTATGTGATGAATAATAAAAAAAATAATATTTTATTTAATAATTAGGTCACAATCGATCCTTAATGGAAATAACCTTAATCCTTGAGCTATACCAATTGGATTTTTTTTTAAAGTTAGTATAACATTTCAATTAGCATTCACTTTATTCTCGATTCAATTAATCCAATCCACAAATGTAAGTATGGATTAGCATTCTTAATAATTTATAATAATGCATAAATGTGACCATAGAAGATTTATAAAATATAGGAATAACTACTAAAGTGTCAAACTCAATTCGTACAAGATATAACTAATTTCCTCAGCTGAAACACAATATTTTTTAATTCTATGGAAATTTTTTTAAATGGATCCACCACGAATAAAGTTATAACAAATAAACATAAATAAAATATTTTAATACTATAAATATAATTCTTAAAAAAAATTAATCTCAAAAATGAAGACAGAATTGTGTTCATAACTTGGGTCACAAATGAAGACAGTCACAAGGTAACAAAGAGTTCTTCTATCTCAATGAAAATTATGCATTTCTAAAACTATAAACACAAAAAGGTTTTCTGTTTATGTTTCTTTTTGAATTATTTGTATTTGTTATTTAATCATAATTCCATCAATCGAGAACCATATCACTCTTGGAGCCGTTGGATTTTTCCAGCTTCGGCATTTTCCTCGCCTCGGAAACATCAGCAACTGATGAAAATCTGTAAATTACATTAATTTAACATTATCAACAATAATGATCATAAATAAAAATTATAGCAAATATTATCATGCTAGAAGAAATCAAATTTCGTACCCTAATCTTTTTTTAAAAAGTTTGATACTATACGAACTTATCATGACTCGAGAATGTTCTTGCTAATTATGAATTATGATCGATATCACTTAGTTATCGAAATATATGAACTTTACGTACCCTAGGCGCAAGGAAGTATCCGAAGTCCCTTCCTTCTTAGATATGCATTCGTGCATCGAAGATGAACGAAGGCAAGAATCGTTCAAACAATTCTCGTTGTTACTCAGCCTCGCATGTTGTCTGAGCTCCTCAATCTGCATTTTCTTTTAAGTTATTTTAGTAAAAAAAAAAAAAAAAAAAGCACATACAGACGAGAACAAATAAATTATATGATATGATGGTGACAATAATTAGATATGAATTAATTTCTACTTTTGGCTGATTTTTTTTTTAATACTCACTCACCTTTTCCAGTAGGGCCTCATTTTGCTGCACAATTTCATTTTCCTATATCCAGAAATAAAATAATCAAAATGGGGCTAATAATTCCATAACCAGGCACACTATTATTGAACTCAATAATAAATAAACAAAAGAAAGAAAGAAAGAAACCTGCTGCTTTGATCTTTCTATTAGCTCCAACACTAATTTATCCTGAAATCGGAAATAATTAAAAATCATCTTTCTTTTTAGGCGAGTTAAATAGAATAAAATAAAATACGAGATAAAAATACGATAAACGAATGGGAGAATGACCTTTTTATCCCTGACGGATGCAATTCCGGCGGCAAGCTGGACCTCTAAGTTGTGCAGATCCACGTACGTCAAGCCGTCAAGCTCTTTGCCCATCATTCGGCTTCACCATGCAAATAATATTTAATGATAAATAAAAAAATTAATTTATTTTTTTTATTATTATTAGTAACACAAAATAAAAATGTACAATATATTTCTAAATGAGATAATCCAAGATTATGATTAAAAAAATAATAAAAGAAAAGGATTAAAATGTACCGTTGCATCAATTGAAGTTTTTCGATCTCATCCTTGAGTGCATTGACATCTGCAGTAGCTGGTTCGTGCTAAAATAATTGAATTTATATGAATTAAAATTACATTTTTTAATAAAAAGATAAAAAAGCAAAAAGCATTAAAGAAAAGAAAAGAAAAAAACTCAATCAATGAAACACTCACATTCATTTTCTACATTAAAAATAAAAGCCCCAAAAAATATATTTAAAAAAAAAAAGAACCAATTTACCTGATCATGTGCTTGCTCAAGCTCAAGTGCTGCAAGTTGTACTTTACCACGGTTTTGATTGTACCTTGTCAGAATTTGCTCCATGCTTCAATCAAACATTTGAAACAATAATCATCACTATCCATTAATATTTCAACAAAATATGATTTTCAACCCCCCAATCCATATAATAACCTGTAAATCGTAATGCTTTTAAAATAAATAAAAAAACTCAATAGCATTTATCGCGACAATCTTGAACAAATAATCCATCGGAGTAGGGCTAAATCAAAATCGGACTAACAATTCATATTAGCATTATGTCATAATTATAATATCCTCATTTGCCATTTTTAGTTTTAAGGATTATAATTTTTAATTAAATTTTTGTTTATAATATTGTATTTATATAACATGAAACTAAAACATTAAAAGTTTTTGCTATCTTGAATAGATGATGAAGATATATTAATGGTGACATCGAATTAGAGAGATATGAAAACATTAAATATTGTATCAATCAAAAAAGCTGAAATACGTTCCGATATTTATGAAACAGAAGATGATAAATTTTAATTATTCAAATAGATGAATGCATAAAAAAAAATAAAAAATTCTTGAGGCATTATTTCTACTCCATGAAAAAGAAAAAACGATCACTTTAATAAAATAATAGATTCCAAATTCTTTAGTCATTCAAATATTTATAAAGAAACATAAAAACTACTTTTGCATGATACGAATATTCACAAACCAACAATTATATATTTTTATCAGACAAGATCAAATAATAAGTGCAATTACATCTAAAAAATAACTCAGAAAAAGAAAAACAATAACGATGAAGAAAATCAAACCGCCGGAAAATGGAAAAAAAAAAAGAAAGAAAGAAAGAAAATTACCAAGAACTGGCGAACTCGTAGAGTTTGCCGGTGCCGGAAAAGATGATAACGGCGATCTGAGCGTCGCACAAAACGGCCAACTCCTTCGCCTTCTTCAGCAATCCGCCGCGCCGTTTCGAAAACGTTACTTGACGGCTATTCACGTTTTCGATTTTTTTTATCTCGATTTTCCCCCTCCCCATTTGTCTCTCTCTCTCTCTTGGCCGGAAGTAATGCGATGAAGCCTACTAGTATATGAGTGATGATATGTATGAATATATTTTTGTGTTTAGAGATATATATAAAAGGTGGTAGAAATAATTGAGCGAAAAAAAGTAATTTTCCCAAATTTGGAGATAGAAAAAAAAGATGGGGTAGAAATATAAATGGTAATAGGAAATAGGAATTACTTCTTGGTTGGGGCCTTACTATGTATAAATATATTTCAAGAATTCAATGTGTATATTTTATGTATATTTTGGGAGGGTTGTGAAAATTTTCATGAGATTATGAAACTATTTTTATTTACTTTTTTCTTTGTTTGGCGTTGTAATTGTCACACGGACACTATAAATAATTATCTGATCTATAATTAGAAAGATATTAAAAGAATTCGAACACGTTTTGTTATAAATAACTTTTAATAACTTAATATTATATAATAAATAGATGATTTTTAATTATATTAATTTGATAGAAAATAAAGTTAATCCTATAAAAACAAGATATTTTAATTTATAAACAAAAAAATATAATTATTTTCTTATTATAATATTATCTACCATTATTTTTTACTCCTAAGTAGGTGAGAGGCTCGTGGCCGAACCATTACAATCTACTTTTGTCGTTTTAATTCAATTTCAAAAATAAATACAGTTGTACTCACCAAGGATGAAAGGTGCGAACTGTAGCCAATGACGAATCTAAATAAGGGCAAAGGGCTAGTCCCTTTAGTCGAGATTTTTTTTTTCATTTTTGTAGTGTAGTTATTTAATATGAGATAACGCTCCTCGCGAACAAAGACAACGGGATTGGAGATAATTAGGAAGAACAAAGTACAAGGGGTTGAGAATGAAGGAAAAAAAAAATTCATTACACTCAACTTTATACAGACTCCCTAAATCAAATTTCTGGATACACTAGGGTTGGGGCGCTTGCTTCTATAATTTGGTGTGTATATATATATAGAGAGAGTGTTATGATTAAGTCATAAAACTAAAGTTTATGTTAAATAGGAATGAATCTCAGCCATTAGATTGATAGCATCATTGATTGAGATTAAAACATCAAATATTGAAAAATTAAGCATAATTTTCGTTCGTGCTTAATTGCTTTATAAATCGTGCTTAATTGCATTAAGCATGATTTATAAAGCAATTAAGCATGAAATCTTGAAAAAAAGTTTAATCTCAACTATTGATATTTTTAAATAAATGGTGTAAATTCATTCTTATTTAGCACTAACTAACTTTTAACATGGGAATATATGTATATTTTAAAAAAAGGGAAGGTCTCAGGTTAGGCACGTCTAAACGGTTTAGGCGGGTTTTATCCATTAATCCAAGCCAAACCCGTCTAATATACCTTAATTGGGGATTAATAAACCCTATTTGGGATGGGTGAACCCATTTGGGTATTAATAAAACCCGCCTAAACCGTTTAGGCGTACCTAACGTAAGTTTTTGCCTTTAAAAAATATACATATACAACCCAATCTCATAAAATTGTGGTTGAACTCCCACATTACTCAAAATTTGTTCTTCAAAACGAAGTGAATATGACTCCTAACTGATGTATGCATGCACAGCACGTGTTGGTAAAAAGCCAAAGGGCTTTGTATAACCTAAATAAATGTCTTTTTACTTTTAATGGAGCAACCCAATCTCCACTATTTTCCTCTATTCGAACCAAAATAAAGTGATTTCATTTTTAAGTTTTTTTTTTATTCGGTTGGAAGTAATAAAAGTTCTAATATAATTAACAAGACTAGTGCACTATCAAGAAAATCTAATTAATTCGAACATTGCTCCCAAGTTCCCTATCAAGAAAATTTTGGAGCAATACTTAATATTTGTTCTCAATAATTGTTATAATTGAGGGGGAAAAAAAAAAGAAGTGGCATCATTCTGGGTGGTTAGACAAATAATCTAACTTCCCTCATGTAGACTATTGAAGGAATAAAAAGACAGATCATTAAAAATTATAAACATATTATCTTGTCCGTTACACGTTACTTGTACTGATCTGGTTATTTTCATATGAAATTTTCAAGTGTGATTTTCCTCAACTATACCAGTTGTAATTAAAAAAAATAAGTTCATGTTATGAAGAAATTATAAACTTGAAAAATGAAAAAGAAAACAAACGATATGAATGGAAAAACACGTCTCTTCGCTCGGGGTGTAGTAGTTGAAGCGCCTTATATATGGCTGAAAGGTTACAAATTCGAGCTTTCCCAGTAATATCTTAGTGTGTGTTTAAAATCAATGTATACCTATTTAAAAAACTAATTTGGAAATTGGGCATATTTCAATTCAAATAGGGTTTCCTATGTTTGATGTTATATTATTTTATATGTAAAGAATCATTTGTGTACCCTTCCTTTGTTAAGGGTTATGACCAAAAATGGCATAGGTTTAAACAATGGGATATTAAAAATGGAATGCTATTTTTGGGAATCACACATCATAATTGTGCCATAATTATATTATTTATGCGGACTTCCCTAGTTTGGAATGCCCTAATTCATTAAGATGCTATATTTTTTTATTATTTTATTTTATTATATGTGTGTCTAATTAACTTACATTGGATATATTAGTGTAGATCACTAGTGAAATGAAATCTATACATATTTAAAAGCAAGAATCCAAATATAATTGTAAAATAAATTAAGTAATTAATGAAAAATATAGTAAGTATGATACTGTTATAAACAACTACCTAACATAGTTTCCTCATTAAAATTATTGTTACAGTAATTAAAATGCTCATAAACAAATATTTTAATTATTTTTAGCAAGTTTGCAGTAAAACATTTATAGGGTTAGTGTTATTTTTATATTGAACATAAATTGAAATTATATTTATATTAAATTATTTAATAATTATTATTTGTTTTTGATGTTATTCTGATATTAAAATATTGGAGTTTTATCGATTCTGAACCCAAAAGATAGTTTAATTATCGATTTAGGACCCGAAAGATTAATTCTCAATCCATGACCCGAAAGATCATACAATTCGCAATTCAAGACCTCAATATCAGGTCCTGGATTAAGAAATGTTTGATCTTTTGGGTCCTGGATTGACAATTCATCTTTCAGGTCCTAAATCGATAATTAAACTATCTTTTGAGTCCTGAAACGACAATTTGAACAATAAACCATTAATAACATTGTATAAGTATGCGCATAGTGCTATAGAAGTATACAACCAATGATCATACTATTTTTATTAGTGGAAAAGTAGTATATATGATAATTATATTAATTTGATAAAACTTATTAAATGCAAGTATGCAGTGTTTTTAATAGGGCTATGTATAATAAATTGCAACAATTTATTTTGGAAACAATTTTCTCCAAAGGCCTACTAGGAGTAAAAATGAGCAAATATAGAAAGGAAAATATTGAAGTGGTGGAACTAATTTCTATGTATATAAATCATCTATCATTATTTGGAGTGAGCTTTTTTTGGAAATTTGTGATAACACATTTTCTATTTATACTTGTCTGGTAGGGTAAGCTAACAATTGCATTATTTATTTTTGCTTATTTTATTTGGTATTTAATTGACAATCGATAACAAAAACTTGTCATATTGTTTGGTAATCTTAATGAGGTCCCAATTTCATGATTTTTGAGGAAATCAATTCTCTCGATTTTGCTTCTCACTTTCGTAGACGTGGTTTAACGAGAATTTATCAAAGTATGAACCAAATCGAGTTGAATACACACTCAAGTTTAACTTATTTAATGTTGAATTTAAGTTTAAGCATTATTAGCAAAAATTAAAAAGTTCGAAAACTTACTAATTTTGAAATTATATTTTAGTATATTCATTATTTATTCACAAATGTAACTATATTTTCTCGATGCACTCTTTTCTAATGTTTAATAAATTTAATCAAAGACTTGGAATATTCGCATTACTAATTGAAGTATCAAAACTATAAGTTTGGTAAAATTTATTCATTTTATATTTTCAAAATAATTTACTTAAAGAGTTTGCTCACGAACTTAATATTTGTAAAATTCGTAGAATATTCATGAAGAGAAGAAAAAAATTTGGGGGAAATTTTCATTCATTCATCTAAAAAATGAGTTTTACAGACTAAGCACCGATATCTGCACTCAACAAAAAACTTACAAAGCACTTTACATGTGGCATAATCATAATGAATAAAACAAAAAAAAAAAAATGCAAAATTACAACAACTTTGCATGTCGACCATCTCATTCTTCACATCGATCGATTTTCTTTGAACATTAGAATGTGTGCACTTGGAGTGCTCTTTTGCTTCACTGGATCTTCTAAATTTAAACACCCCCTTCAAGCTGAATATCCCATAATATTCAACTTGGCTATAAGATCATGAAAGACAGTGGAGTTCAAAGCCTTAGTAAAGGCATCAATTGGTTGAGCATGGGTGTCAACATGATCAGGAATGATGAGTGCACTTTTGAATACCTCATGAACAATGTGACAATCGATCTCTATGTGGTTTTTTCCGCTCATGAAAAATAGGATTCACAGTGATGTGTAATGCAATCATGTTCTCACAGTATAGAGGAATAGGAAGTTGCACTGGGCACACAAAATCTCCAAGCATATAGACAATCTATTGTAGTTCATGAACTGTAGGGACCATGGCATGGTACTCTACCTCGGCACAAGAGCAAGAAATGGTAGTTTGTTTCTTGGTCTTTCAAGAAATAAGATTATCTCCTAGAAAAACTCAGAAACCAGTAATTGACTTTATGTGTGGCATGCCTCCCAATCAGAGTTACTATAAACCCGCAACTGAAAATTCAGTTGAGAAGAGTAAACAAACCTTTGGAGGGACATTGAGGAAGATACTGCAACACATGGTGAGTTGCTTGCTTATAAGTCAGCATAAGAACCTGAACAAATTGACTCAACTGCGACGTAATATAGACAATATCAGATCATCTATAATTTAAATAGAGTAACGTGCCAATGAGCCTTCAATACTGATTTGGTTGGCTAAACAGAGGATAAGTGTCTTGGTCAGTGGCTAAAAATTTGAAGCCTACAGATAATTGTGTGGGAGCAGGAACACAATCCAACATCCATGCATCTTGAGGATATATGTAATGTATTTTGTCTGACTAATAATCTCTCCTTCAAATGCTCTAGAAAACTTCATACCCAAAAAGTACTTTACTTGTCCGATATCTTTAATAGAGAAAACATTATGTAAATAATGCTTAACATGAGTAACTGCTTCTAGAGCGGAGCCAGTAATAAGAACATCATCCACATATACGTGAAGGAAAATAGAGCATTCAAGTTTGATGAACCTGAAGAAACAATGGTTGTGTGCATACTGTTGAAACCCATAAGCAAGCAACCTTTCGGTAAATCCCAAGTTACATTGCCAATAATTTTGTTTCAAACCATTAGAAGGTCTTTTTAGTTTGCGAACTTCTCCAACTTTGGCCTTAGTGTAACTTGAAGGGGGAAGCATGTATATGTCATCCTCCAAATAACCATGTAAAAATGTATTGTTTACATCTATTTGATGTAAACTCCAACCATAAGCTGCTGATATAGCAGCAATCAACCGCACACTCTCTATTTTCGCATAAGGAGAGAATACCTCTAAGTAATCTTCTCCCTCTACCCGTATGAACCCTTTATCCAAAAGTCTAGCTTTGAATCTTTCTACATTCCTATCAGCATTGTATTTAATCCTGTAAACCCATTTACACCCCACAACTTCCCTATCTTTAAGAAGATAAGTTATCTCCCAAGTGTCATTCTTTTCAAGGGCATTTAATTTATCTTGCATGGCAGCCTGACATTGTGCATTAGTTCTAGCTTAATTTAAAGGTTCTTAGTTCTAGAGAAACAAATAAAGGAGCAATTAAGCTAGCATGAGCACCTGAAATGGGTCATGAAAGTGAGAAGTCAATGTTGGATAAAGATGTAATGTAATCATTGAGGCGACTGGGAGGTTGTATGATTCTAACACTTATTCTAAGTGGTAGATGAGTGGAATCAGATACAGTGAATGACTCAAGTAAAGGAGATGAGATAGACTGTGGTATGTGGGGATCATTGGGAGAAGATGGAATGTTGGGCACAGGAAGAGAAGGATCAGGTTCATAAAATATAAGAGGAGTACAGAGAGGCAAAATAGTGGTTGTTCAGGACTCAAGAATGGAAGGAAATATGGATTCATAAAAAATGAGCTCCTTGGAGATCGTTATTTTCTTAAAAGAATGAACATATATCTTATAGCCTTTCTGAGCAACTGGGTATCCAACAAATATATCAGGTAATGATTTACCATCTAATTTGTCAGGGTGAGGAATTTTATTCAAAACAAATGTTGTGCAACCAAAATTATAAGCAATGAATGATTTGTTGTTTTGTTATGTAGGATGAAGTGGGGAGTTTTCCAAGAGACTATAGCTGATGGTATTCTATTAACGAGGAAGGTGGTAGTCAAGATAGATTCAACCCAGAATGTTTTGGGATGTTTAAAATGTATTAGATGTGTCCTGGCAAATTAAAGAAGATGCTTATGCTTTCTTTCAACCACTCGATTTTGTTGGAGGCATAAGGAAAAGCTTTTTTATGTAAATGCCATTATTATGAAACATGTTTTGACAGTTGTTGTTGGCAAATTCATTTCCATTATCCGTCCTAATGATTTTGACTCGTTTAGAAAATTGAGTAGAGACAAAATTAACAAAGGTTTATATGACAGAGGGAACTTGTGTTTCAAATTTTAAATGAAAGTCCAAGTAGATCGACTGAAATCATCAACAACAGTAAGAAAAAATTTGCAACCATCAAGAGACTTAGTTCGATAAGGCCCCCATAAATCTATGCGCAATAGTTCAAAACATTATTTAGTGGATATTTGACTCAGAACCATACATAGTTTGTTAGGAATTTTTTTAGAAATTTCCTTATTTTATTATTGTGTTTTGGTGGGTCAAAGTATGTAAAAGCAATCTTAGATAGTTTCAGCATAGTGGAAAAATGTAAAGTCCTATGTAAGATCTTTTATTGAGTTGTAAGATGAAGCTAATCTGAAGACTAGACTGACCAATCAGTCTAGTATGCGCAAGAGACTCAACACACAAAGGTTCGAGCCGAACTTTCAAGTCTGGATGATTAAAAGTCTAGTTGAAGAATTTGGATTTTGCCAGGTACGGATCCAACAAGTATAGTCTCATCGAATATTCCATGCTTACCAGCATAGGGACCAAGTATACATCAAAGGATGATATCATCAGCATGGACTTGCAAGAATCACGTGACCAGCATGAACTTTCTAGTCCATGTCCCAACGCATGAAGACAAGAAGAATCGGTTGATGAACGTACTGAAGAAGTACAAACTTTAAGGATTGGAGCTGCTTTAAAGTCTGCAAGTACGAAACTCCAAGTTTCGTTACATAGGATGATAAGTCGAGACTCCTCAAACTGATGAATACTACCGTTTTTGACACAAAGAGGAATCGTAGCTGCCACTGTCAGAAAAAGGCGGAGCAGGTGCAGAACATCTAGAAAAGCACTACCTACCCGCCTAGCGTAGCAGCCAACAGAGACATCCGATTGGACATCTTCCAATTTGTCTCTAACGGGCATTTATTTCAAACCTTCAACCTCATGACTATAAATACCAGAGACTTCAACCAAAAGAAGGGAATTGAATCAATTTTAACAGAAGCCAAGTACACAAAAGCTAACAACTATCAAGCTTACTAAATCATTCGAGGCTTTCTTAAGCTTTTCCGTGTGTCACCTTAGTGAACACGAAACTCAGAACCTTAGTGTTCTTGAGTTATTTCTTGGTACTCTTTCTCTCCAAGAAAGACTACAACAGTCAAGTACATCTTGTAATCTGACTCTTATGGGTAACCTGTTGTTAAGGAGACAGTTCAAGGGCGAACTATAAACACCCTATTCCAGCTATGAGGAGGATGAGTGGTGCTCCCAAACTTTGAGAAGCTGCGAAACGAAGAACCAAGCAGGGACCAGGCGAGTGCACTTGTGGATTGAAGGACGAGGCATTCTTCAACAAGAAATAGATCGTAGGAGCACCTGTAAAAGTTCTAAGCTTAGTGGATTACCAGACCGAGAGTCTGAAGAGTGGACATGGGATGGTTTAGTCTGAACCACGATAAGTTCGTGTCATTTATCGCTTTCTTTCATTCTGTCAGCTTACTTCTCTTTCAAACTCAACACTCAAGTGTTGTAGTATATTCTAAATACTGACACTAAGCATACTTGATGTTAAGTACCTGAATAAGATTTGATAAACTAACTTAACACATCACCATCAACTTAGATAAGTACAAGTATACCGAACAAACAATCTAATTTCCGTTGTGCATATATTTTCTACTATGATAAACCGGGACCAACAAGTAGTATCAGAGCGGTCAGCCCTCACAGGCTGGTCGTTTTAAGTCACTTAGGACTGATATCCTTTCCTTGCACATTTTTTTGTATCTTAGCTCAGGTACAATCATGATGAACATGATAAAGCTATCGCCGTACAATCCAGAAAAGTACGAGATGTGGAAGAAGAGGTCTTCCATACAGCTAAAGAGCATTCATCCGGAGATGATAGAGGTACTGGAAAAAGGGCCAATAAAGATCACTAAGGTTCTTCCACCTCTTGGTAATGAAAGCACAAGAACCATCGAAAAGTCGTACGATGAGAGGAGTCCAGAAGACAAAAGGAGAAATCAACTTGACTCCATAGCTCTAGAGGCCATATTGTCTTCCCTACCAGACGCCTTGGTGGAGGAAGTCATGCAGTTCAACAACGCAAAAGAAGTATGGAGCTACCTCGACACACTTTGTCATGAAACAGATCAGATAAAGCGCAACAAACTACAAGTGTGTGTCGACAGATATGAGTCATTCCAGATGCAACCAGGAGAGACTATAAAGGCGATGGAGAAGAGATTCAATGCCATCATCAGCGAGCTCAAGGCTTTGGATATGCCGTACACTAATGCAGATCCTATTCAAAATGCCAAAAGAGGATTTGTTCATCAAGACAACTGCACTTAAAGAAAAGGACTTATCCAAGATGACAACCAAAGAATTGTTCGCCAACTTCAAGCCCATGAATGGGACATCTAAATGGTGAACAAGAACGAGGCCATGCGAGCAATGATGCTGCTAAAAGTTCAATCAAATTAAACCTCTAACTACACAAG
>JAPKLW010000025.1:120102-162374 GCA_026898455.1 Plectranthus barbatus | reverse complement strand
AAACACACAAAACACGAAAACACAACCAAAATACGACAAAAACATATTATACGGGAGTAAAATAGCCACAAACAAGCATGTGCACACATCAAAATATAGGTCATTTTACGCACGTATCAAGCAACCAGTTCGTCAAGCCACCATAAGACATAACTTATTTCATAAAGAAGGATTCTAAATGGAAACCCAAGAAACCCTTCCTTACTGACCGGCCAGCTGGTCAGTCAAGCTTACAACAAGAGAAACCAAAGACATCTGGTTCTCAATCTAAACAAGGAGAAAACTCAATCGCCGAGATTGAAAAAACAAATGAACAGGCTTTCCAACTCAGAAGAGAAGAGGTTTTTCAAGAGAGCCCCAGAGCATGCATCCAATATGGTTCCTCCGAACACTTGAAGTTCAAGTGTCCCTCTATGGACAAAGAGGAAAGGGAAAGACTGGAAAAGGTCTTTGAGTGCTGAGCATCAAAAGCTGTAGGACAAGCCATGCTGACGAGAATGGAGATGTCGGTCATTTCTGATGATGATGAGGATTACTCATTTGAGGAAGAAGCTGAAGAGGAAGCTCTACTAGCATTCTTGGTCACATTTGGAGAATAAGCTGATGAAGGATCTAAAGCTGAAGTTGAGACAACACTCACATCTTCAAGTGAGCAGGTAATCACTTCACCTATTACTAATCACTCATCATGCATTCTTGATCATTCTGAGTCATATTGCTCTGACTTGGAGGAGACCACTTTAGACATTTTATCACATAAATTTCAAAAAATTTATGAAATAAAAAATATCTTAGCTGGCGAAAACACCTCACTGAGATTACAAGTTCAATTTTGATCGATGAGATTGAAAAATTAAGGTCTGTTAGTGAAGAGCTAGCAAAACTTAAAGAAGAACACTCATCCGTACTTAAAAGTTTTGAAGATTTAAAATCTGAGTGTAAATCCTTAAATTTAACCATCCCTGAGCAAGATGAGAAACTTTGTTTTTTCAAGAAAGCCTCAAGAGGGCTCGATGAAGTCATGCAAAGCATGAGAGAGCCATCAGATAAATCAAGGTTAGGATACGAAAATGATTTGAGCAATGAAAACCCTGCATCTACTGGTGGTAAGAGACCCATCATTTTTATAAAAGAAATCCTTAGTACTCCCTCCGTCCCCATCAAATTATCTCAATTTGACCGAGCACGATAACCAAGGTATGTGAGTGGTAGTGGAATGAATATTTTATTGATGAGTGTGAAAAACTTGCTATTTTAAGAAAGTGGACTAATATCACGTGACGGACAAAAAAGGAAAGGTGGACAATTTATATGGGACAGAGGGAGTACACAGTGTGAGTTAAGTGGTCAAGGGGTAGCATTCAAAGTGTCAGCTCATACTGGCAATGCTAAAGGTTGGTTAGCCAACAACCCCAAACTGACGAATCAAAATAAGAAAAATAAGTCCAAGTTTAAGTGTAAGCAGGTTAAACAGCAAGACAGGAAGTCAGTACGACCTCAGAAGTTGACCAAGCAGTATGTTCCTTCTACAAGGAAGTCAACTCCTTTGACCTGTTCAGCCAAGCAGCCAGTACGTCCTGCAAGGAAGCTGACCACTCAACCCAACCAGCATACCAACCAGGAACCAAATCTCAAGTCCAGATTGAGAGAAGGATTATACCAAGTAGGGGGAACACCTACTTGAGGCCAGAGCCAAATCACATTTTCCATTTAAAGGCTATGAAGGCTAACCGAGGTTGTTCATACTTGTCTAACAAGCTACCACCAACGTACACACATCCGAAACTCTGACTCCGAGGTTCTGAATAGAAGTATACTTCTAAGAGAACTATACACACTGCTACACCTTCCAAATCAAAAGTCATGCATTATTTCAGAAGGAAGGGAAAGGTTCCTACCAGAGATAATTGGAAAATATCACCTGCTGTTAGGATCACAAAAGTGTGGATCCCTAAGAGGCTGATCACACGAACTAATCCCATAGGATTTGCAGATACTCAGGACCTAAAAATTAAACTTTGTGATTACAAGAACAAGTACCGCGAGAGAAAATCGAATGGATCATCGACAGCGGATGCTCAACACATATGATAGGAAACAAAGAATTCTTCACTGAGCTCACCATGATCCGAGGACCACCGGTGCTATTTGGTGATAACTCCAAATGAAGTGTCATTGGAAGGGGATACATCGAGTAGAACGGGCTAAGGCTAATCAATGTATCCCTCGTCACCAATCTAAAGCACAACTTACTCACTGTCAATCAACTCAGCAAAAATTGATATATTGTCTCCTTCGAGGAATCTAAATGTCAAATCAAGGACAAAACTACTGGAGACATCAAGCTAAGGGGAGTTCGCAAAGATGGACTCTATGTAGTGGACTGGCTGAGCGAGCTGATTGACTCGTGCTTTGTTGCCAATAGTATGACAAAAACAAACTTGCTATGGAACAAGAGACTAAGTCACCTAAATTTCAAGACAATCAACTATTTGGCTATGCACGATCTGGTAAAAGGTTACCAAATGGAGTGTTCAAGAAGGAAGCAGTATGCCAGGCATGCCAGCAAGGGAAGCAAACTAAGACCTCCTTCAATAACAAAGCAATTAGCCCAAGCACTACTAAAGTGCTGGCGTTACTTCATATGGACTTGTTCGGTCTTATAACTCCCCCAACCGTTGGAGGAAAAAGATTCTCTCTAGTAGTCATCGATGACTACTCGCACTATACCTGGATCAAACTTCTCAAGGCGAAGGACAAGGCAAAGATCGTACTGTCAGAGCTGATCATGTGAATCCAGAATCAGTGAGAAGTTACTGCCAAGAGGATCAGATCCGATAATGGGACAGAGTTTTGCAACAGGCCTCTAATTGATTTCTGCGCAGAAGCTGGCATTGGGCATGAGCGTTCAACTCCAAGAACTCCACAACAGAATGACCTTGCACAACGAAGGAATCAAACACTAAAGGAAGCATTCCGGACCATGCTGGCTGAGACCAGCTTGTGTGAGAAGTTTTGGGGTGAAGCTTTGATGACGGTGTGCTATACTCAGAACCAAGCGCCATCAACAGCAGTCTTTAAAAGACCCCATATGAGATATATCATGGTTATAAGCATTCCCTAACTCAAATTCGTGCTTTTGGTTTACCATGTTATGTTTAAAAAAATGGGATGTTAAAATTGAATGCCTTTTCTCCCAAAGCTGATGAAGGTGTGTTCCTCGTATATGGACACCCATCTCACAAGGGATATCGGGTATTCAATACGACTACCAAACTTGTGGAGATAACATGTAATATTATTTTTGATAAAGCTACCTTGGTGTGTACGACCATGAGAGAGTTGAGAAAAGACATTCCTGAGATCAATGATGTCAATGAGCAGTTGGGCACAAATTCTTTCAATGCTAAATCGACTATTTTGACTCGATCTATGAAGGATGGATCTTCTCAACCAACATCTTCGATTGACCACCGGACAATAAAAAGGGTCGATGATGCTAATGATCATGCTGAGACCTTGAATTCCATAATCCTAAATCATAGCATAAATCAAGGGGGAATTCATACTTGATTTTTCCAAGCTGACGATGCTGATAAAGAACATGAATACCTAGGAATTTAGACTTGTAATACTGAAGGCCGGATTGATGATCAAGAAGCTAGGATTGAAGATGCTCAACCTCAGACAAATGTTGAAGATAATGCTAAAGCTGAAAGCGGAGTACAGACTGAAGACGAAGTCTATATTGAAGACCATGCTAAGCCTAATCTTCCAGTCTAGCCCGACCAAAGCATAGACCACCAAGTATTGGGCAATGTGATTATCCCTGAAGACTATTTTCTCACTAATGTGTTGGTCGCAAGTGTTCACTCTGAGGGGCCCTTCACTCAATCCATTGAGGTCAAAGAACATCAACGACCCAAATGGCTTTGCAACCATCTAGAAGAAGTTGTACTGGATGATGTCACCAATTCGGTTTGAACCAGAAAAGGAAGTACACTACTTACATGTGACATATCTCAAATCGAGCCAACAAAGGTAGCTGACGCACTTCAATCACCTGACTGGATAAATGCAATGCAAGAGGAGCTTGTAGAATTCACTCGCAACCATGTTTGGGACTTGGTAGATCATCCATCACATTAGTCTGTGATAGGAACCAAGTGGATATTCAAGAAAAATTGAGATGAATCTAGTAACGTAGTCAGAAACAAAGCCAGATAGTTGCCAAAGGATATGCGCAGTGCGAATGAATCAATTTTGATGAGACATTTTCTCCCGTAGCCAGATTGGGGAGGCTATCAGACTATTTCAAGCCTATGCTCATGGTCTATCAGATGGACTTGAAGAGAATGGAGAATTAAATGAGGAAGTATATGTGAAGCAACCTCCTGGTTTCAAAGAAGGCAAACAAGTATACAAGCTGCAGAAAGCACTGTACGGATTGAAGCAAGCACCGTGAGCTTGGTATAAGACCCTATCCCAGTTTCTACTGAAGAATGGATTCAGAAAAGGGAAGATCAACATGCCATGTTTTTAATCAAAGATGAAGATGACATTCTACTTGTCTAGATTTATGTCGATGATATTATTTTTGGGTCAATGAATTTGAGCCTCTGTTAGAAGTTTGCCCAGCTTATGCAGAGTCATTTCCATATGAGTATGATGGGCAAAATGACACACTTCTTCGGACTACAAGTTCATCAATCCAGCAAAGGGATATTCATCGATTAGAAGAAGTACACTAGAGACCTGATCAACAAGTTTTTTCCAAAAAATACTAAGTCTCCGATGATTCCGATGAGCACAAGTGTGCAGATCACACTAGATGAAGATGGAGAATTAATCGATCCATCAACATACATAGGAATCACAGGCTCACTCATGTACTTGACAGCAAACTGACTTGATATTTCTTATGTTGTCGGAGTATGAGCGAGATTTCAAGCCAATCCGAAGAAATCGCACATGGATGCTGCCAAGAGGATAGTAAGGTATCTGAAGTGCACTGAGTCACTTGGAATTCGGTATTACAGATGTGATGAGCTTATTCTGAATGGATACTCAGACTCAATCTTTAGAGGTTGTTGTATTGATTACAAGAGCACGAGTGTAACTTGTCAGTTTCTTGGACATAAGCTAATAAGCTGGTTTTGCAAGAAACAACACTCGGTTGCAATGTCTACAATAGAAGCGGAGTACGTTGTTGCTGCTAGTTGCTGTGCTCAAATTGTTGGGAATTATGTTGTAATTCTCCCTTAGATCAAAATTGTAAAAGGTTTTGTTGAATCAAAGCCTTAGTAGTTTGGTCGAGCATTGCTAAAGTCTAGATAGTCTAGCAACTCATGTGTAATGTCTTGTATAGGAAATATTTCAAGTTGTAATAGATTAGAAGTACTTGTGGAAGATTGCTGAGTTTTCAGCAATTGGAACGAAGACTTCGGAAATTCTGGATGCTAGGAACGTTCTCAGCAGTCAAGCCGATTGCTAGAGAATTCAGCAGACAGAAGCGACTTTTTAGGAAGAAAGTAGTCATGTGCTAAGAAGAATGATTGCTAAGTGCTAGCAATCATATGCAGAAAGAAGAGACTGCTAGGAGCATTCGCTTAGCAGTCAACAGAATGAAGATAGCGGAATGCTGAAGGAGTCAGCATTCGCTACTACGGAAAAGATTGCTAGAAGATATAGCAATCAAGAACCAAGACTCAAGTGCTGAGTAAGCAACTGCTGAGGAGTCAGCAGATTAGCTACGAAGACAGATTGCTAGAAGTACTTAGCAATCAAAAGAGTCAAATGACTTAGGAGACCGTTCCCAGCATTCTCCGATAGAATTCTAAGCAAGGAACACCTAGCAACGACTGCTATGACGCCCGTTCTGACAAAAGTACAACCAAGGACAATAAACTTTCCCGAAGTAGGTGGAAAAGCACTGTACACGCCGGAAAGAACGGAAAAAGTAGACACTCTTTTGGACGAAGAAGACCGTTGTGTCTAACGGGTATGAGATTCAAAGTTTGAATCTCCAGATATAAAAGTCAAGTCCAAACAGAGAGACGACTACTGCTTTCACGGCCTCTGCAAACACTTAAACGAATCCTTTGACAAAGCGAAGCAAAATGAGAAAGTAGTCAGTTGGAGCTCATTAAAGAGACAAGAACATTCTCTAAGCTCCCAACCGTAGTGTCCCCCACATTGAATATCTGACACTACATTGAAGAGATTCTTTGACTTAGCTCAAGAATCCAATCATTGGGATACCTTCCATCCTAGGAAGCATCCAGCAGTCACATCTGTTAAAAGAGATTGACTATCACGGGCTGTTGCCGAAAAACCCAAGAAATTTCAGGAGAGAACTATAAAAACTCCATCGTAGCAAGGATAAATTTTATGAAGATCCCACCGTTGACTTGGCCACAACTGCTGACTTGAAAGATCGAAGCATCGAAGGATAGCATTGTAGTGGCCGGCTCGAAAGTTCACCGCCTACTGCAAGTGTTTTGCGATTCCTTGTACTTTAAATATCTTTTTAGTGAAATTCTCAGTGCTACGACTGAGGAGTGGAAGTAGATCTTTAAGATCGAACCACTATAAATATTGTGTCTTGTTTACTATTTTATTGCTTACTGATTTATTGTTTCAGTGTTGATTTGAAACCTAGCAACCCCAAGTTGCTAGAGTATATCTGAAACAAACTTAAGATCAACTTGAAGCTAAACTTTTGATAAAGAACTAAGTGTGCAAGATACTTGAACATTCCGATGCATATTTGTTAAGTAGTCTTCCGCTGCCTTTTACAACGACTCTGATCAGGGACCAACAAGTGGTATTAGAATGGTAGGTCGTAGGACTTACTGCTTCTAAGTCGCTTTGACCAGATCTACATTTTCCTTTCGCTTGTTCTGTTGTTTAGCTCAGGTACTTCAATATTGCCAAGATGAACCATACTCTTCCCAAGTACAACAAAGAGAAGTTCAACTCATGGCATAAGATGACCACCATCCAGCTCCAAAGCATACATCCAGATATGGTGGACGTTCTTTCTGAAGGGCCCATAAGGATCATGAAACGCAATATTTTTGTAGGTCCTGTTGCTGAGGAGCAACCTAGACCACCTCCGATGGTTGAGAAGACGTTCGAGGAATGGACGGTCGAGGACAAGAAAAGAGCCCAGCTTAGCAAAGAAGCTTATACTTGACAGTTTGCCTCCGTTGATGGCAAACAAGGCTCTGGACTTTGATACAACTAAGGAGATGTGGGAATATATTTGTGAATCCTTCCTGGAGACAGAACAAATGAAATGCAACAAACTCCAGGTAGTTGTCGATAAGTATGAATCTTTTTCTATGATTGCAGGAGAATCCATACAAGCAATGGAAGAGAGATTCAATACAATCATTGGAGAGCTCCAGAACTTGGAAAAGACATACGATAATGGAGAAATGAACAACAAGATAATTTCCAAGCTATTTCCAAGGAGTGATTGGTTTGTAAAGATGACAAGCTTGAGCGAGAAAGACCTCAGCAAGATGTCTACATCTGAGGTATTTGCTCAACTTAAAGCTCATGAATTTATAATACAACAATCGAAGAAGAACGAAGCCGCTGCTATGCAAACTTCATCATCAAATGTTGTACCCCCAGAGGATCTAGCATTCTTTGTGAAGAGAGATGCTGGAAAGTGGAAGCCGAGGAAACCCTTCCACAATAATGAGAGATTCGCTCCAGCTTCCCCAGCGAAGGAGGTTACTTCAACCTCAGGCTCATGGAATGTAGACCTAAAGATTAGTGAGCTTGAAGAGCAGATGAAAAAGCTTCAGAAACTCATGCTGGAAGCCAAGGCCGAGAAGGAAGCTAAGGAGACCAAGCTCAGCAGAAAGAAAACCTAGGATGTGCTTTGAGTGCAATTTACCAGATAGCACGAGTGTCCAAAGGTGAGCAAGGAGGAAAGAGAGCACCTCTAAGAAAGGTTTGAGAGGAGAGCTGTCAAAGCGGTCACAAGAGCATTGCTGACCAGGACCGAAGTGCTCGACATCCCCGACAATGATGAGGAGTACTATTCATCAGAAGAGGATGATGAGGGGCCATGCTGGTCTTGCTGGCAGATATTATTGATGATCAGGATGCTGATGCTGAGCATAATGCTGAGTCGGCTCTAGCAGTCGATGCTCAAGAGGTACATTCTACTAGCATTCCTAGTTCAACAACCATGCATGAATCAGAGGATTCTTTTCTAGATTCAAAGGATAATTATCTCACAAAACTTTTAATAGAGTTTTCAAAAATGTATGAGATAAAAAATGCCATTGTGGGAGAGAATACCTCACTGAAACTAAATGTTACATCTTTGACCAAGGAAGTCGAAAGACTAAGGTCTGATAGTGAGGAGCTTTTGAAACTCAAAGCTGATTACTCCAAATTTTCTTAAAATTTTCAAATTATTGAAAAGGAGAATTTAGCTTTAAAGAGTAAACCTAAGGAGGATTGTATTTGTGCTTACACATCCAGCAAGATAGTTCTAAGTGCCATTGTGAGCCAACAAAGAAAACATTCTGATAAATCAGGATTGGGCCTTGGTTATGTTGAAGAAAAATCCTCTAAGGAAGCCTTGAGTAAGAATGCTGAATTTTCTAATCAGAAAAAGATTTTATTCGTTTCTGCTGGAAAAGTCAATGCTGACAAAGGTAAAAGAACGACAATTGCTGAGTCGTCAACTGCTAAGAAGAAAGATTGGCGTAGCATGCATACATCTCCTGGATCTCAGCAGAGTACCCAGAGAATGCCTGCTAGGCTTGTTTCTGCTGGATCTCAGCAGAGTATCCACAGAATGCCTGCTAAGCATGCTTCTGCTGGATCTCAGCATAGTACCCAGAGGATGTATGCTAGGCCGCACTCAGCAGTGTTAAGGAGGAATGCTGAGCATTATGTATCTAATTCTAGGATAGCAAATCCTTCCTTCTATCGGGGCAAGCAGGTAGCATACCATGCTGTAAGACCACAATACTCTAAGTACACACCACATAGGAGGAACAGCTATGTGAGGCCTGAGTCCAACCGTTTTCCTTTCAAAAGGACTAGGAAGGCTAAGCACACTACCTCACCTCGTTCTAATTATGCAAAGTTTGCTTATCCAACGAAGGTCGAGAAGGTTGCTAAGGGTGAATTCAAGAAAAAAATCTTGAAAATCACCAAGATGTGGGTTCCAAAAGGGACCATGATCCACGCTAATCCTGCAGGACCCGATGCTAAGCGGGTACCTAAACAGAATTGTTGATTTTTGCAGGAACAGGATCCAAGAGCGAAGACATCAGGAATGTCGAATGAATGGTTCCTAGATAGTGGCTGCTCAGGCCACATGACGGGGCGAGAAGAGTTATTCTCCGAACTCCAAAGGATTTATGGCCCCACAGTCATGTTTGGTGACAATAGCAAAGGTCGAGTGATTGGACGAGGATGCATTGAGCAAGATGGCATGAGGATCATCAACGTTGCTCTCGTTTCCAACCTCAAGCACAATCTACTGACATTAGCCAACTATGCAAGAATGGGTATAACGTGTGTTTCATTAACACTGGTTGTGAGATTGTTGATAGTGCTACAGGTGAAGTGAAGCTTAGAGGCATCCGAAAGGGTGGCCTATATACTGTTGATTGGTAAAGCGACCAACATCACTCATGCTTCGTAGCATTCAACAAGGAAGAGACAAATTGGCTATGGCATAAGAGGTTAACTCATCTGAACTTTAAAACCATTAACCACCTAGCCAAGCACAATCTTGTTGTAGGATTGCCTAAGACGACCTTCAGAAAGGAAGGCGTGTGCAAAGCTTGCCAGCAAGGGAAGTAGACCAAGGCATCATTCAAGACAAACTCGGAGAAGGCCACATCTGAAAGAATCCTAGAGCTTTTGCATATGGATTTATTTGGCCCAGTCACTCCAGCCACTGTAAGTAAAAAGGTTTATACACTTGTGGTTGTTGATGACTTTTCTAGGTACACATGGGTCAGATTGCTAAGGACCAAGGACGAAGTAAAGCTCATCCTACCAGAGCTGATTCTCAAGGAGCAGAATAACAAAGAGGTTACTGTGAAAAGGATAAGATTAGATAACAGGACCGAGTTTTGCAATGGATTCTAATGGACTTCTGCGTCGCAGCTGGAATCGGGCATGAGAAATCCACTGCTAGGACCCCCAGCAGAATGGTCTAGCAGAGAGAAGGAATTGGACCCTGAAGGAAGCAGTGCAGTCAATGCTAGCCGATTCCGGTCTAAGTGGAATATATTGGGGCGATGTAGTCATGACTGCATGCTACACACAGAATAGGAGTGCAATCAATGGTAGACTCAATAAGACTCCTTATGAAGTGTACAACAGTCGTAAGCCTTCTCTGACTCATCTTCGTGCTTTTGGTTAGACATGTTATATTCACTACAATGGGAAGTCAAAGCTTAACACTTTTTCGCCTAAGTATGATGAAGGTGTGTTCCTTGGATATGAAAATCCTTCTCACAAAGGCTATCGAGTGTTAAACAAGACGACTCAAGTTGTGGAAATAACATACAATGTTATTTTTGAAGAGTCTACTCTAGTGCGCAGGACTATAAGAGAGAAAAAGGATGCAAATCATGAGGCTAATGATGCCCATGATCAATCTATCTTGAATTCTTTTGAAAATATGAGGATTGATCCGACTAAGTCAATGAATGATTGCAATCCAACTAAGGCGCACTCAGCAGGTGACCAAGCTGCTGAACCGACCAATGATGCTATTGATCAAGCTGAGGCCACCAACCAAATTTATCTTGATGATAATTTGGATATTCAGGGATCGCTTGAAGACGAAGATGAAGAAATTCCAGATCAAGGACGAGTTGCTGAAGAAAGTTTGGGTGTTGCTGAGGAGATCGCTAAGGACGATGCTGAAATTCCATATGCTGAGATTCGGAATGTTGAAGTCCAAAATGCTGAGATTCTTGTTGCTGAGATGGCGAATGCTGAGGTACTAGTTGCTGAACCTCAAGTGATGGCTGAGGAGAATGTTCTAGCAGAAAACAATTCAGCAGGCGAAGCTAGCAATGCAACCCCAGCAACCAGCAATCCAAGATTGAGATGGCTACGAGATCACCACCTAGATGCTATCATTGATGACGTCAATGATCCTGTAAGGACGCTGTTGGTCCCAAGATCAAAGTCGTCATGGTGAATATCAAACAACACACACACGAAATGCAGCAGAATATTAACGTTCACTTGCACTCTTAAGTTCTTTATTAAGATTGTTAAGCTCAACTTGAACTTAGGGTTTCTTACAGTTATACTTAGCAACTTGGTTGCTAGGTTTCAAAATCAAATAGTAAACAGTAGGCAATAATACAGTAAGAACATGCAATATTTATAGTGGTTCGATCCAATAGATCTACGTCCACTCCTTAGCCAAAACGCTAAGAATTTCACTAAGAAAGTAAACGAAATACAAGGATTTGCCGAACACTTGCTGTAGGCGGTGAGCTTTCAAGCCGGCCACATCAAAGCTATCCTCCGTTACTTCATTTTTCTCAGTCAGCTGCAGCTCCGGCCAAGTCAAGGGCAATCCTTCGTAAAACTCGTCCTTCGCTGCTAGGGGGAGCTTTTAAAGTTCTCTCCTGAACTTTGTCTGGTTTCGGCAATATGCCCGCGGAGTCAATCTCTTTTCAGAGATGTGACTGCTGGATGCTTCCTAGGATGGAAGGTATCCCAATGATTGGATTCTCGACCAAAGTCAAGGAATCTCTTAAAGGTAGTGTCAGATATTCAATGGAAGACACTCCTGGTTGTTGAGAGCTTTGAATACACCTTTATCTCGTGCTCTCAACTGACTACTTTCTCACTTTTTTGTTTGTCAAAGGAATCTCACTGTTAATGGTTTTTTCAGATGTGGTTGAGGTTCCTTAGCTCGTGAGTAATGGAAGCAGTAGTCCTCTCTCACTTTTGGACTTGTCTTTTATACTTGGAGATTCAAACTTTGAATCTCTATACCCGTTGGACACAACGACTCCTTCGTCCAAGAGTAGTTTGACTTTATCCATCCTTTCCGGTGTCGTACAGTACTTTCCGACCTACTTCGGGAAAGTTTTGTCCTTTATGTGTACGTCTATCAGAACGGTAGTGTAGTAGTCGTTGTTAGCTATCTCGCCTTGCCGAGCCTTCTTGGAACGATCTGATAAGTCTTTCTAGCAATCTTCTAGACAATGTATTGGACTGCTGACTGCTCAGCAATTGCTCATGTTTAGCACTTGATTCCTTTGACTTCTGGATTGCTATCGCCTTTAGCAATTTGTTATATGCTAGCGAATGCTGACTCCTTCAGCATTTCGCTATGCTTTGCTCTTAGAAAATGCTAATCTCCTTCTAGCATTCTGCTACTTGTTCTTCCGACTGCTAAGCACTTGATTCTAGCAGTCTCTTCTTTTGACATCGGATTGCTATCTCCTTAGAAATCTCCTCCTTAGAACTTGACCGCTATTATCTCTAGCAGTCATCCTCGTCTGCTAATATCTCTAGCATCCACAACCTGCTAGGAGTGATTCTAGCAGTCTAATCTATAACAACTCGATACTTTAGCCTATACAGGACTTTACAAGAGTTGCTAGACTTATACTAGAATTCAGCAATTGATCGACCAATCTACTAAGGTTTGATCCAACAAAACCTTTTTACAATATGATCCTAAGGCAGATTTAGGAATAATTTCCCAACAATTTCCCCCTTTTTGGTGCGATCAAATCTTACTATCACTTGCTGAATTAAGAGGAAAAATATCTGAGCTTTACAAAATTTTTCTAAGTACAAAGCTATGCTAAGCTCGCTGTCTAACTTAGAGTTAATCCATCTTAATTGTAGCAGGGATTGGTTTTATATAATTCCTCCTTTTTGGTGCGAGGAATATTTCTCGATTAAAATATACGTAAATGCTGCAAGGAGTCTGCTAGAAATTCTAGCACCCAAATTAATTAGCAGGCATTCACAACCAATCCAAAGCAACCTTATATAAATTCGTTGAATACACTAAAGTGTATATCAACTTTAGCACGCAATAAAAACTCAGAAATCGACAATAAGGAATCGTCTAAGTTTGATTCCATTTTCATTCATTAGATTTGAGCATTACAATTACAAATGAGAAGGAATATAAAGAAAAATGGAAATGCTAATATGGGAAGTGAAAGATCAAGAATCGGGAGCAGACTTCTTCTTCTCAAGCTCATCAAACTTTCCAAGTGCCAGATGCACAAACTTCTCAAAATAAGCATTGCTCGCTTCCCTTTCAGCAGCTTCTAACTCAAGCTTCTTAGCAAGCCTTTCATTTTCCACCTCTAGCCTCTGAAATTTCAGAAATTTCAACTCCTTATCTTTCCTTCTAAATTCCTCCACTGCTAGCCTACGCTGCTCTTCCTTAGCAGCCAGCGCTTCTTCCTCATTTTTTCGTTGGGCAGCTTCAGCAAGCCTCCTTTCTTCCCCCTCTTTGATCGCAGCATAAAAGTTAGAAGTGAAGGATTGGAAATCGAATTTTAGCTGCTGCTTGGTATCAGATACTTCGGCTAGTATAACCTCCACATCCTGTTTCACAGAAGAAACATCTAACCTCATCTTAGCAACCTCAGTGCGGACATCTGACACTTCGGTCCTAACCTCATCAATCTCCTTCCTGATTTCTGCCTTTTCCATCTCAACATGCTAATTCTGAGAAGACAAAGCACTTTGCATCGCTTTTTTCACGGCTGAATCCACGTAAGATTGAAAATCATGGGAACTTATAGGTGTAGCTTCAAATGCAGAAGACGTTGTTGCTAACACCATGTCCAAACCTTCAGCAGATGTAGTCCCTTCCTGGCTCGGCTGTGCTATCTCCAAGGCTTCAACAGATGCTTGTTGAGCAACAGAGTAGCGCGACTCTTCATCCATCAACAGCTTAGCACCCTCCATGATCTGAGCAATTTCAGCATCATGAGCAATCTGAGCCTGAGCAGCCACGTAACGTTCTTCCTCATTCAACATCCTCTGAGTAGCATCTAGGATTTGAGCAGTTTCAGCTTCATGAGCTTTCTCCGCTTGAGCAGCTCTTATAATGCTAAGATTATCCAGGTCCAGAAACAAGACAATTATTCTGTCTTTTTCAGTGAGCTCAACAGCCTCTCGCTCAGCAATCATTGCTGCCTTCCTGGCTTCCATCCTTGCTTTCTTCAGGGCCTCATACTCTGCTTGACAGCGACGGTACTCAGCAGCCGCTTTAGCTTGGCACTTTGAAAGTTCGATCCTGGCGTCTGAGTAACCGTCTGGGGCAAAGGAGGATGGCGGCAATGACTTGGAGCTGGAAAATAGTCTGTGAGCACGGATTGCCTGCAATCGAGCAATGACCTGCTTGTCTAAGTACTGCTTGGATCCGGCTACTTGATCAACCCAATCATTCACCCATGCCTCTTCATTCCTCCAAAAATTTAAGCCTCGAGCAGTTGTGACCAACCTCCTTTCCTCAAAGCACAGCTGATGCGTCACATAATCAATAAATTTCCACCTCCTCAGCTGCTCGGCTAGAATCTTCCCTTGCGCTGTCATTTCATCTATCTCTCCATAGAAAACATAGGCTAAGTCTCTTTCAACTTTTGCCGATATGAAGTCTTCAATCTCAGACAGCATCAAAAGTACGTCTCCACTCGCCTCCTCCTTAATGTGAACATGAGCACACCATTGAGCAATCCTTCTCAGCTTGATCCGGGGCTCTGGAAGACCGTCAAAGGGTACTCGTAGGTGACTATCTGCGCCTCTGTTGATCTTCCTCAGGAAGCGTGCATCGTATACGTCCTCAGATTCACCATCGGAATCTGATTCAGAGTAGGCATCTTCATATCCAGCAGGAGTCTCTTGGCTGGCCGTCTCCCCTCCTGTGGGCTTTCAATCCTTTTGGAGACGCTAGCAACCTCCTCAATAATCTGACTTTCAGCAACGTTATCAGTCTGCTCAACGTGCGATTCCTTAGCACTCTCAGCCTCATCATCTGCTTGTTGACCTGCTCCAGAAGGACCAGCATCCTTGTCTCTAGGTGGCATTTCATCATCAAAACTGTTGCTGCTACTGTTAGGCTGTTCATTAGGTGCTCGGATTTGAACACCTTTTCCTTTAGTCTGCTCCGACACATTGAACGCTCCGGCATGCAACATTTGATCAAAAGCATTGTCAGACAGCGCTTCCTCCTCCGGCACAATCGCTCCACTAGCATCCACTTTCGGAATGGTGACAGTAATCCGTCCACCTTCCTTAGCTTTGCCCTTCTTCTGCTTTTCAGCTTTGCTTGTAAGCAGGGAAGCCTCCCGTGCCACTTGCTCCAACAACTGAGCGGCTTTTTTTGCTTCGGCACGTTCATCGACAGCCTTCTTAGCTTGCTCGAAGTTTCGATCACGAGCATCGAACATCATCTGCTCCATGTTCTTCTTGAACTTCTTCTGCTCTAGCACTCGTCTTTCTGCCTGCCTTTGCCTCTTCCTTTGTTGTATTCCTTTCAACCTTTCAGATAAAGACTTGGAAGACAAAGGACTACCCTTCTTCTCTGCCTCTGCTTTCAGAGTAGCAGCCTCCTGCTCCGGGGTCTCCTTGGCATCTTCCTTCTCCTACTCCGATTGCTTCACTAACCTCCACCTTGTCCTCTTTTTCTCAGGATCAGCAGTGGTGAGGACATCCTTAGAGAGTGGATCCAGTGGCTTCTGAATCTGCCTCTTAGTCCTCCTCCTCTCCGACGTAGTAACCTCTGTGCGCGGCCTCTTGGGAATAGTAGCAGCAAGAGGATCCAGTAGAGTGGTGGGCACATGGACATCTCCTCCCAACTCAAGCTTTTCAATTTCTTCGAGCTCCTCGAAGCACTTCTCTATTTCTGCTTCCTTCCGAGCAGCCGCTATCTCCTCCGGAATTAGCAATGGCGTGCTCCAGCTGCTGGAATGCTAGCTTAACAGCGTCAGGATGCTTTGGGGAAGTAGGAATTGTGGTGTCCACGTTTGTCATGCCCTTCAGAACCCTTGGGCGGCTTGCATCAGGATGAGCAGTTGCCTTCCTCGTTTGTGGAATAAAGTCTGTCGGAAGCAACCTCTCCCCTGCATCCAGCCTCTTCTTATGGAAAAACATTTCGATGAACTTACTTATTTTCAGACCAAAATTTACATTTGAAGAGAATGTGCCATCCTTCTTCACAGTCACATTCTTCTTTACATGCTCCGGCCACCTCCCGCAAAAGAACTCGACCCAATTTCCCTCACCTTGTCCATCAGGGCCATCATCACCGAATACCTGTGAGCAGACATCTGGGAGTATGAACCAGCATCGCACAGGAACATTTTGATCACCAGCTTAGCAAGGAACTTGAATTCCCCTTGGAATTGGTTGATTGGGTGTGCGACCTTGAAGGTGATCGGCTGGCCTTTGCTGTCTTTCAGTAACTCCGGCTTCTTCCACATCTTCCATGGCTTCGCCATCTCATCCTGATCGTGTAGCTTATACTGAGCAATACGAGTATCGTCCTTGGGAAGCCCAAACTTGGCAGCAAGTATATCGGCATTCACCTCCAAAATTGTATCGAACACCGAAGTCTTAAAAGACTTTTCAGAGGGCTCAGTACTACGAAGCATGAATGTTGTTGACCGCTTTGCCAATCAACAATATATAGGCCACCTTTGCGGATGCCTCTAAGCTTTACTTCATCGGTAGCATTGTCAACAATAGAACATCCAGTATTAACGAAAGAGACAGTGTACCTATTTTCGCATAGAAGACTAATGCTTAGCAGGTTGTGCTTGAGGTTGGACTCGAGCGCAACATTGATAATCCTTAGTCCATTTCGCTCTATGCATCCTCTCCCAACCACTCTGCCTTTGCTATTATCACCGAACATGACTGTGGGGCCATAAAATCTTTGGATGTCAGAGAACAACTCTTCATCCCCCGTCATGTGGGCTGAACAACCGCTATCAAGGATCTATTCGTTTGACATACTTGATGTCTTAGCACAGGGATCCTGATCCTACAAAACAATCAACAAGTTGATTTAGGTACCCGTTTAGCATCGGGTCCTGCGGGATAAGCATGGATCATGGTTCTTTTTGGAACCCACATCTTGGTGATCTTCAAGACTTTCTTCTTGATTTCACCCTTCACAACCTTCTCGACCTTAGGATAAGTATGCTTTGTATAATTAGATCTAGGTGTGGTTGTGTGCTTAACCTTACTAGTCCTTTGAAGTGGAAATGGTTTGGACTCAGGCCTCACATAGGTGTTCCTCGTTTCTGGTGTGTAAGAGTGATACTGTGGTCTTACAACATGATAATTAAACTGCTTGCCATTGTGGAAGGAAGGATATGCTTTCCTAGCATTGGGAACAAAATGCACAACATTCCTTCTCGACATTGTTGGGGATGACTGCTTAGCAGTCTGCTTAGCATTGGCTTGCTGTGTCCTCTGCTGAGGTCTAGCAGGTGCCTGCTTAGCATGCGATCTCTGATTCCTCTGCTGAGGTTCATCGAATCCACTATGCTTACGTCTTTCCCTTTGCTTAGCATTTGAGGATTCAGCAGTCATCTTTCCCTTAGTATCCTCTTTAGCATATAACTTTCCATCAAAGACGAATTGAATCTTTCTCTGCTTAGAAGTTTTTGCCTTATTAAATGCACCCTTCTTAGAGGATTTGCTAGAAGCTTCAATACTACTAAGGCCTAACCCAGATCTATCAGTATGAGATCTTTGTTGGCTCACAATGGCATTTAGTACTGCCTTGCTAGTAGTATAAGCACAAATGCATTCCTTACTAGCCTTTTTTTTCAAAGAGTGATTCTCCTTTTCAAGGTATTGAAATTTTCAGAAAGTTTGGAGAAATCATCCTTTAGTTTTGAGAGTTCTTCGCTATCAGACCTTAGTCTTTCGACTTCATCGGTCAAAGATGTGACTTTTAATTGTAGCGAAGTGTTCTCTCCTACTATAGCATCTTTCATTTCATACATCTTAGAAAACTCTAAAGAATGCTTAGTATGGTAATCGTCCTCGAAATTTAAGGAAGTAGACTCCTCTATTTGATGCGTGATAGCTGGAAAAGAAATACTTAGAGAAATTACCTCTTGAGCATCGACTGCAAGAGCCGATTCAGCAGGTTGCTCAGCATCCGCATCAGCATCTTCAACAATATTTGCCATTAGCACGAGCATGGCTTCCTCATCATCTTCTTCAGAGGAATAGTAATACTCCTCATCATTATCTGGGATATCAGGTACCTCAGTCCTCGTCAGCAACACCCTAGGTACGGCTTTAAGAACACGTCTCTCAAATCTTTACTTCAGGCGCTCTCTCTCCTTTGCTGACTTTCGAACATTCGTGCTTGAGATGATCTGGCGAATCACACTCAAAGCATATCCTAGGCTTTCGCTCTGCTGAGCGGGTGGATGATGAAGCTAACTTAGCTTCCTTGGCTTATTTCTCGGCTTTGGCTTCCAGCATCAGCTTCTGAAGCTTTCTCATCTGCTCTTCCAGCTTGCTGATCTTTAAATAAACAGGTTGAGAACCTGAGGTTGAGACAACCTCTTTTGCTGGCGACGCTAGAGCAGATCTCTCACCATGGAAAGGCTTCTTGAGCTTCCATTTGCTGGGATCTCTCTTAGCAAAGAATGCTAAGTCTTCAGAGTTAGCAGCGGGTGTCTATTGAGCTTGTGCCACGACTGCTTCATTCTTCTTTGACTGTTGGATTATGAACTCGTGAGTTTTAAGTTGAACAAATACCTCGGATGTTGACATGTTGCTGAGGTCCTTTTCGCTCAAGCTTGTCATGTTCACAAACCAGTCTTCTCTTGGGAAGGGTTTAGAAATGATCTTGTTGTTCATCTCCCCATTGTCATATGTCTTTCCAAGGTTGCGAAGCTCTCCAACGATAGTGTTGAACCTTTCTTCCATTGCTTGAATAGATTCTCCTGCATGCATAGAGATGGATTCATATTTGTCAACAGCTACCTGGAGCTTGTTGCGCTTCATTTGGTCGGTATCCTGGGAGGATTCACAGACATAATCCCACATCTGCTTGCCTGTATCAAAGTCCAAGGCTTTCTCTTCCATCAAAGGTGGCAAAGAATCAAGGATAAGCTTCTTTTCTAGGTGCTCCAGCTGAGCTCGCTTCTTATCCTCTATCGTGTACTCCTCGAATGGCTTTGGGATCATTTGAGGTGGTGCCGGTTGTCCTTCAGCGACCTGTCCTATAAAAATGTTAGCTTTCATGATTTTAATAGGACCTTTCTCAAGAACATCCGCCATCTCCGGATGAATGCTTTGAAGTTGTATGATGGCCATCTTCTGCCATGAATTGAACTACTCCTTGGTATACTTGGGCAAGGTATGGTTCATCTTGACAAACTTTAAACCTGAGCTAGACAAGCAAAGAAACAGAATACCAGTGCAAGAAAGAACTAAATCTCGTCTTACAGCGACGCAGAAGTAGTCGGTCTTTCAACCTCCTGCTCTGATACAACTTGTTGGTCCCGAGATTAGAGTCGTCGTGGTGAATATCGAACAACACACACACGAAATGCAGCGGAATATTAACGTTCACTTGCACTCTTAAGTTTTTTATCAATATTTTTTAGCTCAGCTTGAACTTAGGGTTTCTTACAGTTATACTCTAGCAACTAGGTTGCTAGGTTTCAAAATCAAATAGTAAACAGTAGGCAATAAAACAGTAAGAACATGCAATATTTATAGTGGTTCGATCCAATATATCTACCACTCCTTAGCCGAAAAGCTAAGAATTTCACTAAGAAAGTATACGAAATACAAGGATTCGGCGAACACTTGCTGTAGGCGGTGAACTTTCGAGCCGGCCATAGCAAAGCTATCCTCCGTTACTTTGTTCTTCTCATTCAGCTGCAGCTCCGACCAAGTCAAGGGCGAACCTTCGTAAAACATGTCCTTCGCTGCTAGGGGAGCTTTTAAAGTTCTCTCCTGAACTTTGTCTGGTTTCGGCAATATGCCCGTCGGAGTCAATCTCTTTTCAGAGATGAGACTGCTGGATGCTTCCTAGGATGGAAAGTATCCCAATGATTGGATTCTCGACCGAAGTCATGGAATCTCTTAAAGGCAGTGTCAGATATTCAATGGAAGACACTCCTGGTTATTGAGAGCTTTGAATACACCTTTATCTCGTGCTCTCAACTGACTACTTTCTCACACTTTTGTTTGTCAAAGGAATCTCACTGTTAATGCTTTTTCAGATGTAGTTGAGGTTCCTTAGCTCATGAGTGATGGAAGCAGTAGTCGTCTCTCACTTCTGGACTTATCTTTTATGCTTGGAGATTCAAACTTTGAATCTTCATACCCGTTAGACACAACGACTCCTTCGTCCAAGAGTGGTTTGACTTTATCCGTCCTTTCCGGTGTCGTACAGTACTTTCCGACCTACTTCGGAAAATTTTGTCCTTTGTGTGTACGTCTGTCAAAACGGTAGTGTAGCAATCGTTGTTAGCTATCTCACCTTGCTAAGCCTTCTCGGAATGATCTGCTAAGTTTTTCTAGCAATCTGCTAGACAATGTATCGGACTGCTGACTGCTCAGCAGTTGCTCATGTTTAGAACTTGATTCCTTTGACTTCTGGATTGCTATCGCCTTTAGTAATCTGTTATATGCTAGCGAATGCTGACTCCTTCAGCATTCCGCTATGCTTTGCTCTTAGCAAATGCTAATCTCCTTCTAGCATTCTGCTACTTGTTCTTCCGACTTCTAAGCACTTGATTCTAGCAGTCTCTTCTTTTGACATCGGAATGCTATCTCCTTAGCAATCTCTTCCTTAGCACTTGCTTGCTATTATCTCTAGCAGTCATCCTCGTCTGATAATATCTCTAGCATCCACAACCTGCTAGGAGTGATTCTAGCAGTCTAATCTATTACAACTCGATACTTTAGCCTATACAGGACTTTACAAGAGTTGCTAGACTTATACTAGAATTCAGCAATTGATCGACCAATCTACTAAGGTTTGATCCAACAAAACCTTTTTACAATATGATCCTAAGGGAGATTTAGGAATAATTTCCCAACAGACGCGACAAGGCAATGCGATGCTGGCATGTTATATATCGCATGAAGAGCCTACGAAGATTGAAGATGCTCTACAATCTCAAGATTGGGTGAATGCTATGCAAGAAGAGCTAGCAGAGTTCATGCGCAATCATGTTTGGGATCTTGTTGACAGACCCGAACACCAAAGCGTCATTGGGACGAAATGGGTTTTCAAAAACAATTAGGATGAATCTGGAACAGTCATTCAAAATAAAGCTCGTCTTGTAGAAAAAGGCTATAGACAATGCGAGTGAATTGATTATGATAAGACGTTTGCTCCGGTCGGCCGATTGGAAGCAATCAGATTATTCCTCGCTTATGCTGCCCACAATGAGTTTTCAGTCCTGCAGATGGACATGAAAAGTGCCTTTTTAAATGGTGAGCTCAAGGAGGAAGTCTATGTTGAGCAACCACCAGGATTCGAACAAGGGAACCTAGTTTATAGGCTAAGGAAAGCCTTATATGGGTTGAAGCAGGCACCGAGGGCGTGGTATGGAACTTTGTCTAATTTCCTGCTAGACAATGGTTTCAACAAAGGGAAGATAGATCAGACTCTCTTTCATATCAAGGATGAATGAAGTATTCTTCTTGTTCAAATATATGTTGATGATATCATTTTTGGCTCGAAGAATCCAGTCTTGTGTGACAAATTTTCTTAGCTGATGCAGAGTAATTTCCAAATGAGTATGATGGGAAAGATGTCTTACTTTCTCGGACTTCAAGTACAGCAATCGAGTTAAGGGATCTTTATACATCAGAGGAAGTATCCAAGAGATCTGATTGCTAAGTACTGCCCAGAGAAGATGAAAAGCTTAAGGATTCCAATGAGTACAAGTTGTCAAGCTGCTATTAAGAAAGGAGGAGACGAGACATTTCATATGCCGTAGGAGTTTGCTCGGGATATCAAGCACATCCTAAGAAGTCGCATTTGGATACTTCTAAGAGGAAAATTCGATACCTCAAGTGCATCGAGGGTCTAGGAATTTGGTATCCAAGGTCTGATGGGCTAGCACTCAGTGGTTATTCAGACTGAGATTTTGGAGGGTGCAAGATTGATCGGCAGAGTACCAGTGGCACCTGCCAATTCCTTGGACATAAGCTAATAAGTTGGTTTAGCAAGAAGCAACACTCAGTAGCTACTTCTACAACCAAAGTAGAATATGTAGCAGCCGCAAGTTGTTGTGCGCAAGTGTTGTGGATTAGGTAGCAATTGCAAGATTATGACATTCCTCCTGAATGCGTGCTGATCTACTGCGACAACAATATTGCTATGTGCATAACGAAGAACCCCGTTCATCATTCAAGGACGAAACATATAGATATCCGACATCACTTCATCAGAGATCATCAAGAGAAGAAGGATATCGATGTCCAATATATATGCACTGAGGAACAGCTTGCTGATATCTTCACTAAGCCACTTTCTGAGGCCAGATTCAAAGAGTTGTGTCTGAAGGTAGGTCTCATGGAGATAGACGATGTTGTGGATGAATGAGTTTTTACTCTCATTCTTTCTGGATTTCTTAGATTTTCGGAGAAGGAGATAAACGTATCCTAGCTTACGTTTTTGAGTTGCTGATTCTTGTTGCTGAGATATGGTTGCTAAGCTATTGGTTGCTGAGTCCAAGCTCTTAGTAGATCCTAGGTCGTGTGATATAACACTATGTAATATGCAACGTGTAGCAACAAGTGGTTCAGATGTTTGCTAGAGGTTGAATGCTAAGTCCGAGCTCTCGGCATTTCATCGGAATGCTGTGCTATAGTTCTCTACAAGTGGTACAGACGGTTGCTAAGAAATGTTTGCTGAGTCCAAGCTCTCAGCAGACAATATGAGAATGCTATGATGTAATATTTCAAGTGGTGTCAGCAATCATCATATGAGAATGGTAGAATATATGAATGCTAGGACTTGAATGTTGAGTCCAAGCTCTCAGCAGTTCATATGAGTGCTAAGGATTACTAAGCCAGCAGATTGCTGAGTCCAAGCTCTCAGCAATCTCCGACTCTCCTAGAAAGTCAAAGCGGGAAGGATTTGAATTTGAAATGATATGTCCGACACACTGCATTTAATGCGTGCAACTGGCTGCGCCAATCCAGGAGTCAACACGTCAAAAGCACTCGAGTTTATAGGGGCAAGGGAGACCATACAAAATGTCTCAGAAATCCTGAACCGTCGATTGGATTTAAAGCGGCGTCTCCCCAACCATCAGATCTTTACTCAAGAAGTTATATACACGATACTTCATTCAACTTTCAAACCTTCTACATTTTGTGCGACTTGAAATCCCTAGAGTTCTAAGCCTTCCAACTCTCGAATTCTCAAAATTCCTCTGAAATTTTCTCAAAATCTCTCAAAATGTCTACCAATCCTAAATCCTCTAGTTCTACTCAAAAACGTGAACAACCTCCTAAGTTAATCCTTCGACCTGTTGATGGCACGCCACTACATGAGGGGCATGCACCCGGTTTCACCATGATTGTCAAAAAGGAGGATATTGATGATTCAATCCCATATGCTCGCCTCGTCACTCTTGCTCGGAAGAAGGAGTAGTCAGGGCTCTCAAATGCTTAGAAGCGAGCGGCCAAGATTATGAAGGACCGGATCCTGTATACACCCCTTGCCGCCGTACAGTTTCCAGAATGGGTAATGACCACCTTGGCCAAGGAGCAAGTGGTTCAATATCTGTCCGCTGAACCTAAGAGGTTACACCCTTATATGGTTTCGGAATTTTATGCTAGGGCGGTTATCGCTGATGATCACAAGTCGTTCATGACCTCTTTGTTAGGAACTCTTATCACAGTGACTGCTAAGGTTCTTGCCTCGACGTTCGGCCTTCGCAACTCAGGCGAATGCATCACCACCTACAAGGTTGTCAATACTGATGAAATGAAGGCTCGATGGAACAAATGGAAGAACCGGAGGTGAAAGAGGATGCGAAGCACCCATGGAAGGATGCTACCCCGACAAATCAGTTCTCGGAGGACTTCAGACTCCTAGCTGATTTAGTTATTAAAATGTTCCAATGCGATGCGGGTTTGTATTCGGAACTATCTGCGAAAGAATATGCTGTGATGATGGCGATAGTGGATGAAATTCAAGGAAACTAGGTACAATTCTTCTTTGAGCGGTGGTTGGACCACACAAAGAAGAATCTGAAGCTCAAGAAGGAAGGAGTTTTCATGTCAAATGTCAATTTTGGACTGAAAATTAGTAAGTTTATTGAGACCATATTCCAGAAGGATGAACTTGATAGGGGTGAGGCTCTGCTCTACACTGACTTCATTCTCCAGACCAAGAAGGAGCCAACCCCAGCAGACATGACCCGCCCACGGAGGCTGAGGGGAAAATCAAATGTTGATCCTAATGATCCTGTTTCTGAGGAAGATGAGGATCCGACTACTCTGGCCATCCAGCAGTTGGAGCAGGCAATCCCAATGACTGTGGAAGAGATTACCGCTGCTACAAAGGCCGCCGAGACCGAAAAATGTTTCAGGGATCTCAATGCGATAGAGAAGCTGGGAGATCTTCCTGCTGAGCAGATAGAGGAGATATTTGCTAAGAAGCAAGCAGAGCAACCCGCTCAAGTTTTGGGTAAGCTTGCAGTGGCAATACCCAAAAGGAAGAGGAAAGAAGCCGCCTCTCCTGAAAAGAAAAAGAGGACACGACGAAGGCTTGTCAAAGCCGCTGAAAAAGAAGCCACAGAGAAAGAAGCAGCTGAGAAAACCCCTGTTACTGCTGAACAAGAGCTAAACTCTCCCCTTTCTGTTAAACCACTATCAGAAAGATTGAAAGTTTTAAGGGCGAGAAAGAGGAAGAAGACGATATCGAGGCAGTTACAGGAGAAAAAGAAGTTCAAGAAAGTGATAGAGGAAATCACTTTTGATGCGAGGGATCTTAACTTTGATTAAGTAAAAAAAGTTGTTGATGAGCGTGCTGCGAAGAAAGCTGTTGACCAACTAGCAGCCAGGGAAGCTGCAGAGTTGTTAGCACGAGCAGCTGAGGAGGCTATTGCGATGAGGAAAGGGAAAGGAAAGGTTACAGCTGAAGTTTCCACCCCTTTGACCGAAAAAGATGTTTTATCTGATAGCGAGGTCGACGCTCTGCTGAAAGATGGAGTATTTGATGCTCCTGAGCGTCCTCTTGGAAGAAGAGATGTCGTTATCAGGGAGCCTGCTGCTGCGCAAGGAGGAAGCAGTAGTGCTCAACCTATAATCCAACAGGATGCGGTTGCTGGAAGTTCTGGATCCGGCGTGCATGCTGAGCAAGGTGCTAGCATTGCTGAAGGAGGTGCTAACTTTTTAAATGCTGAGGAAAGGAGGCCCAGCAGTGATGGCACAGAGAATCAGAGTGCTGAGCAAGTTGCTAGCATCTTGCAGACTGCTGAGGAAATGTCAACTGCTGGAACAGAGCCTAGCACTGAAATTCCATCATCTGCTGAGGCAAGGCCAGAAGAAGAAAATGATGAACGATTTTTAGCTTCATGCTATTCTGATTCTGATTCTAATGGAGAATCTGAGGATGTGTATGACGCGAGATTCCTGAGGAAAGTTCCAACAGGCGACAATGAGGCACTCCGAGTCCCTTTCAAGGAATTACCAGGACGCTGATTCAAAATAAGGCGTGTAGCACAATGGTGTGCGCCGGTTTTCCTGGAGGAAGAGGTAAATGCTGATCTTTTTCCAATGATTTCTGACATCGAAGAATTTGTGTTAGCAGAGATTGAGCGCAATATTGCAAATGTATTTTATGTGGAGTTGGATGAGAGCACCCCTGAAGGGAAGGTGCTGAGCAAAGAATTTAGGAGATGGAAGTTCTTTGACTATGTTATGCATCAACTCTGCTTCGAAGAGCGCATGCTGGTAATCACAACCAAAGGCCTCATTCACTGGAGAAAGGAGGAGAGATGGGCGAATGATTGGATTGATTGAGTGGCCGACACTAAAAATTCTCAGATAAGCAAGTCCTTGCCAGGCTACAGGCTATTCGTGCCCATCGGCTGTTCTCAACGTCTCAATCTTTGCCAAGGTTGAGCCTCGCTCCTGATGGATATTCGGATGCTAATATTGAATTATCCAAGTACCAAGCAAATGCAGCTGCTGAGTATCGCAGACGTCAGACTGAGTATGATGCTCTAAAGAAAGAAAGATTGATGGCTCGGATGGCTGAGGCTCGAGAGCAAGAAAAGCGAGAAAGGATCCGTGAGCTAAGCAGGGAGGAGAACATGATTGTATTGTTCGTGGAAGATAACATTCTGCAAATAGCAAAAGCTGCTCACTCTGCTGAAATACAAGAAGTCAGGGCTTCTGAGCTTGCTAAGGCCTTGGAGGAAGTCTGGAATGTAGAGGAGGCAGAACTTCTAGCAGATGTTGCTCAATATGCTGCTGCTCATGCCGATGAAGCAGAGATTGCTGATCTTGCTGAGGCACAAGCGAAGTCCTGGAAGCTAGCAGAGGCAGAGCGCCTAGCAGAGGAGGCTAAGTACTTGACTGCACATGCCGATGAAGCAGAGGTTGTTGTTGTTGCTGAGGCAGAAGCTAAGACATGGAATTCAGAGGAAGCCGAGCGCATAGCTGCTAAAAATCAATACTCTGAGGTGCAGAATGATTGGTATGAAGCTGAAGCTATGGATGTTGATCCGATCTCTGAAGTTCATCCATCTACTAGCAGCGGAGAGCTAGTAATCACAACTTCTGCTATGGATGTTCTTCATGTAAGTTCTCATACCTTCCACTCCTATGTTAATATTATTGTCCAATATGCCATGCAACATGCTCTATCCACCGCTCTCCCCCTGGCTATAAATGAACGAGTGGCTCTGGAAGCTGCCGATATAAGGAAGGAAGTGGAGGAGATAAGGGGTGAACTATCGGAAGTCAGAGCAGATGGATGTAATGAAGGAGGAAGTCGCTGACTCCCAGCAGAAGCTCACGCAAACTGTTAACTCCTTCTCAACCACCTTTTTGGCTGCAATCAAAGAGGGGGAAGAGAGGAGAATTGCTAAAGCAGAGCAAAGTAAGAAAGAGGAGGAAGAGCTCGCTGCTGCTGAAGAAGAGCACAGGCTTGCTGAGGAGGAGCTGAAGAAGAAAGAGTTAGAGCTGAAGATGAGGAAGCTCGAAATGGAGAACGAGAAGCTAGCTAAGAAGTTGGAGAGGGAGGCAGCTGAGCGTGAAGCGAGTAAATCATACTTGGACAAATTCGTGCAAATGGCCATTGGCAAATTCGATGAGTATGACAAAAAGCAGCCAACTCCTGACTCATGAAGCTTATTTGAAAATTTTTAGCAAGCTCTTGTAATCTTTTGTTTCTTTTCAGTTTCACTTGTATTTGTAACGCTCAAAATCATAAATGAAACTGAATCAGACTTAGACAATTTCTCATTGTCCACTTCTGATATTTTTGCGTGTCTTAGTTGAAATACACTATCTGTGTATTCAACAAAATTGCATGTGGATGCTGAGTTGATTGGTTGGTAAATGTTTGTTGATTTATTGGGTGCTAGAATCCCTAGCATATTCCTAAGTAGCATTTACTTATGTTTTATTCAAGAATATTTCTCGGCATTTATTGAGGGGGAATTTTTTAAACCAATCCTTGCTAAGATTTAAGTTGGTTAAATTCTGAGATAGTCTGCTAGACTTGAACACTTGTAAACTCAGAAATTTTCCTTCTTAGATTCAGCAATTAGCTAGTAGGCTTTGATCGCACCAAAAAGGGGGAAATTGTTGGGAATTATGTTGTAATTCTCCCTTAATCAAAATTGTAAAAGGTTTTGTTAAATCAAAGCCTTAGTAGTTTGGTCGATCATTGCTGAAGTCTAGATAGTCTAGCAACTCATGTGTAATGTCCTGTGTAGGAAATATTTTGAGTTGTAATAGATTAGAATTACTTGAGAAAGATTGCTGAGGATTCAGTAATTGGAACAAAGACTTGGGAAATTCTAGATGCTAGGAACGTTCTCAGTAGTCAAGCCGATTGCTAGAGAAGTCAGCAGACAGAAGCGACTGCTTAGGAAAAAAGAGGTCATGTGCTAAGAAGAATGATTGCTAAGTGCTAGCAATCATATGCAGAAAGAAGAGACTGGTAGGAGCATTCGCTTAGCAGTCAGCAGAATGAAGATAGCGGAATGCTGAAGGAGTCAGCATTCCCTACTACAGTAAGAAGATAGCGAAATGCTGAAGGAGTCAGCATTCGCTACTAAGGAAAAGATTGATAGAAGATATAGCAATTAAGAACCAAGACTCAAGTGCTGAGTAAGCAACTACTGAGGCAGATTAGCTACGAAGACAGATTGCTAGAAGTACTTAACAATAAAAAAAGTCAAATGACTTAGCAGACCGTTCCCAGCATTCTCTGATAGAATGCTAAGCAAGGAACACCTAGCAACTACTGCAAAAACGCCCGTTCTGACAAAAGTACAACCAAGGACGATAAGATTTCCCAAAGTAGGTGGAAAAGCAATGTACACGCCGGAAAGAATGGAAAAGTAGACACTCTTTTGGACGAAGAAGACCGTTGTGTCTAACGGGTATGGAGTTCAAAGATTGAATCTCCAGATATAAAAGACAAGTCCAAACAGAGAGACGACTACTGCTTTGACTGCCTCTACAAACACTTAAGCGAATCCTTTGACAAAGCGAAGCAAAGTGAGAAAGCAGTCAGTTGGAGCTCATTAAAGAGATAAGAACATTCTCTAAGATCCCAACCGTAGTGTCCCCCACATTGAATATCTGACACTACATTGAAGAGATTCTTTGACTTAGCTCAAGAATCTAATCATTGGGATACCTTCCATCCTAGGAAGCATCCAGTAGTCACATCTCTGAAAAGAGATTGACTATCACGGGTTGTTGCTGAAAAACCCAAGAAAGTTTGGGAGAGAACTATAAAACCTCCATCGTAGCTAGGACAAGTTTTACGAAGGTCCCGCCCTTGACTTGGCCGCAGCTGCTGACTTGAAAGATCGAAGCATCAGAGGATAGCTTTGTCGTGGCCGACTTGAAAGTTCACCACCTACTGCAAGTGTTTGGAAATTCCTTGTACTTCAAATATCTTTATAGTGAAATTCTCAGTGCCACGACTGAGGAGTGGACGTAGATCTTTAAGATCATACCACTATGAATATTGTGTCTTGTTTACTATTTTATTGCATACTGATTTATTGTTCCACTGTTGATTTGAAACCTAGCAACCCCAAGTTGCTAGAGTATATCTGAAACGAACTTAAGATCAACTTGAAGCTAAACTTTTGATAAAGAACTAAGTGTGCAAGATACTTGAACATTCCGCTGCATATTTGTTAAGTAGTCTACCGCTGCCTTTAACAACGACTCTGATCAGGGACCAACACAAATTATATGGATGAAACAACAATTTTTTTGCTATGATATGGACTCAGGATGTGTTCCCATCTACTGCGATAATAACAGTGCATTGTGCATCATGAAGAATTCGGTTCATCATTCTGGAACCAAGCACATTGACATACGACATCACTTTATTCATGATCATATCGAGAAGAAAGATATAAAAGTGGAGTACATTACCGACGATCAGCTTGCCGACATCTTCGTGAAGCCACTTCCAAAAGCTCTCTTTAAGGAGCTCTGTATTAAACTCGGTCGTATGGAGTTTGATGAAGTTGAAGAAGGATAAGAATGAGTCTAAGCTCTCATTCACTCTCTTGGGTTTCAGAAGGTATGCATAATAAAACTAAGTCCAAGCTCTTAGATTTTATCACATCAAAGGTGGATACTGAGTTCAAACTCTCAGTACGCCTTAAAACACCATCTACGAAGGATATACCAATCATCATAATATCAACAAGTGGTTTAACACGATATTAAAAAGACTAAGATTAAGTCCAAGCTCTCAATATTTCAAGGCTGATGAAGATGAAGAGATGCGGATTAAAGTTGAATCCAAACTCTCACTTTCAGAATTGAAAATTGAAGACTAAGCTGATGGATATCCATGCTGACAAACTCTTTGGTCCAAGCTTAAGTGACTGTACTGACTTTAGAGCTTTCCATGCTTGTCAACTAGGCTGATGACCATATTTTCGGCGGGATGTTTGAACTTCAGTATCGTGTATACTACAATCCACATTTATTACAAAATTGAATGTGATAGGATTGTGAGTCAATCAAAGTCAATGGTCCTAAGTCATACCGCCACGTCCTAAGCCCAGCATTCTTTGATAGAATGCTAAGCAAGGAACACCTAGCAACGAGTGCTAAAATGCCCGTTTTGACAAAAGTACAACCAAGGACGATAAGCTTTCCCAAAGTAGGTGGAAAAACACTGTACACGCTGGAAAGAACGGAAAAAATAGACACTCTTTTGGACAAAGAAGACCGTTGTGTCTAACGGGTATGGAGATTCAAAGTTTGAATCTCTAGATATAAAAGACAAGTCCAAACAGAGAGACGACTACTTCTTTCACTGCCTCTACAAACACTTAAGCGAATCCTTTGATAAAGCGAAGCAAAGTGAGAAAGTAGTCAGTTGGAGCTCATTAAAGATACAAGAACATTCTCTAAGATCCCAACCATAGTGTCCCCCACATTAAATATTTGACACTACATTGAAGAGATTCTTCGACATAGCTCAAGAATCTAATCATTTGGGATACCTTCCATCCTAGGAAGAATCCAACAGTCACATCTCTGAAAAGAGATTGACTATCACGGGATGTTGCCAAAAAACCCAAGAAATTTCAGGAGAGAACTATAAAACCTCCATCGCAGCAAGGATAAGTTTTTGGAAGGTCCCGCCCTTAACTTGGCCGCAGCTGCTGACTTGAAAGATTGAAGCATCAGAGGATAGCTTTGTAGTGGCCGGCTTGAAAGTTCATCGCCTACTGCAAGTGTTTGGCAATTCCTTGTACTTCAAATATATTTTTAGTGAAATTCTCAGTGCCACGACTGAGGAGTGGACGTAGATCTTTAAGATCGTACCACTATAAATATTGTGTCTTCTTTAAGATCACTGTTGATTTGAAACCTAGCAACCCCAAGTTGCTAGAGTATATCTGAAACAAACTTAAGATCAACTTGAAGCTAAACTTTTGATAAAGAACTAAGTGTGCAAGATACTTGAACATTCCGCTGCATATTTGTTTAGTAGTTTTCCGCTGCCTTTAACAACGATTCTGATCAGGGACCAACACAAATTCTATGGATGAAACAACAATTTTTTTACTATGATATGGACTCAAGATGTGTTCCCATCTACTGCGATAAAAACAGTCCATTGTGCATCATGAAGAATTCGGTTCATCATTCTGGACCCAAGCACATTGACAGACGACATCACTTTATTCATGATCATGTCGAGAAGAAAGATATGAAAAGTGTAGTACATTCGTACCGACGATCAGCTTGCCGATATCTTCACGAAGCCACTTCCAAAAGCTCTCTTTAAGGAGCTCTGTATTAAACTCGGTCGTATGGAGTTTGATGAAGTTGAAGAAGGATAAGAATGAGTCTAAGCTCTCATTCACTTTCTTGGTTTTCAGAAGGTATGCAGAATAAAACTACGTCCAAGCTCTTAGATTTTATCACATCAAAGGTGGATACTGAGTCCAAGCTCTCAATATGCCTTAAAACACCATGTACGAAGGATATACCAATCTTCATAATATTAACAAGTGGTTGAACACGATGTGAAACAGAATAAGATTAAGTCCAAGCTCTCAATCTTTCAAGGCTGACGAAGATGAAGAGATGCGGATTAAAGTTGAATCCAAACTCTCACTTTCAGAATTGAAAATTGAAGACTAAGCTGATGGAGATCCATGCTGACAAACTCTTTGGTCCAAGCTTAAGTGCCTGTATTGATTTTAGAGCTTTCCATGCTTGTCAACTAGGTTGATGACCATTTTTTTTTTCGGCGGGATGTTTGAACTTCAATATCATGTATACTACAATCCACATTTATTACAAAATTTAATGTGATAGGATTGTAAGTCAATCACAGTCAATGGTCCTAAGCCATACCGCCACGTCGTGCAGAGTGAATGAGAGCTTAGACTCATTCTTATCCTTCTGATCCCATACCAGCTTCAGGCTCCGTCCCTGAAACCTTTCTACAACATGAACCATCATTTACTGGAGTCAATAATGTCGAAGATTTTGTTCTATCCATTGGATATGACCGATTCACAACTGTCTTCAAAAAGGCGAGAACAAGGAAAGAACTAACCTTTGAACAGCGGTGTACTTCCCAAGTATAAAAAGAAAAGCTTCTGCATGTGTTGTGGGTGGAAGAAAACAAGGATTCTCACCATCTCAAGATGTTGAGGAAAGAAGGTCTGTGGATTATCTGACAGAAAGACCTAAGAAGTTATGTCCCCACATGGTCACTGAGTTCTATGCTCATGTTGTGATAGCCGAAGGTCAAACTCACTTCACCACGTCCGTCCTTGGATAGAGATATTGAGATGATGAAGAAGTACTAGTAGAAGTGGAAGATGCCAGATTTTCATGAAGACTGGGTAGCAAGCATAGAGAACACCTATCTAATGACTACTATAAATGATGTGTGACATTCTCATTAGAATAATGCATTGTGAGACTGGATCTCACTCCGTGCTTAGCCTCAAGAAGTATTTGGTCATTGTTGAGGTTCGATTTTACTGGATAAGGAGCCCTGGGAACTAAATACGAATAATACAAGAAATGGCAATAAAGCAAATAGGTGAATTAAACAAGTATAGCAAACTGTAGGATTTGAAGATAGTTGTATGATGATCAACCAAGATAATCGAGTGAACTCGATTTAGTTTTAGTGATCATGTCGTGTACAACCTTTTGATACAAGAGAAAATTATCAAAATACAGTGTTATGCGCATAATAATGGAATAGGTGCCAAAAATCAGCTTACAAGGGTGTATTTATAGGGGTTTAGGCTATCTAGGGTTTTCGTGGTTTTCACCTGATGGTTGAGCAGCGACCTCTGATTTTATCGGGGTCGTTGCATTGAGTGCTACCGGCTCACCCTAAAACATTGCGAGACTATCCTCTCGCCTCATACCGATTCTTTTGACCATTGGGCGGTTGTACAGTGATCATCTGGTTGCCCTAGCTTGGCTCGTCGAACTGCTTCTCGTTCCTATCAAACAACTTTGGTCAAACTGCTGGTACAGAACTAATGGTCGGACTACTTCTTTTGTCAAACTGCTTTCTTCAGGGCTACTTCTATCTGGGCAGTCCTGCTACTTGGCCTGCAAAATCATTATTGGACTATATTTTAGGCCTCTTATTGGGCCGATTGTTTCATACCCCAACAATAGCCCCTTTGGCTCAGCGGGGTATTCTGTGGGGAGCCCAATGAGTTGAACGATTGGGTAGTCTTAAGTCGGACTGCCGCCTAGTGTAGGCAAATTACTTTCCCAGATGTTGGCCCTTCTGACTCCTCTGATTTGGGCGTCCGGTATTGTTGGGGGTGCTCGTGAGCACCTTTCAGCCTGGAGGACCAGTTCCTCTGTGGGTGGTCCTCCTTGCCCGCGTAGCCCCAGGAAGCTGGTGCGAGTGTTGTGGCTGCGGGACTGAAACTGCGATGTTTTATTTGGACATATCGGGTTCTGTCCCATTTCAGTTTGGCCATCTTGTAAGTCCCAGCGAACTTGTGTGGTTTGAATTTTTGGGTTTTTTAGACGGGCATGGTGTGTTCCACTCCTATTTGGTGGTGACAAGAATGCTCCTCGATATGTCATAATATTAGGGTCCAATTCCCGTGGCCTCGGTGGGGCTTCAAACGGGTTTGCATTGTCGAGCCACTTTGGTCCAGAGATGGAGTTTGATTCGTCAGACCACTTTTGAAATTTGCAGCCCAAACTGAGTGGCAGTTATGTAATATCTGCGAAAACCGGGGGGCAGTTTCGTGCAGTTGGACGAACATGAGTCATTTAATAATTGCCTCGCTGATTTCATCGTCATTCTTTCCAATATGCTCTATCTCTTTCTCTCTCTTTCCTACAATTTTCGGCAGCGCTCGACTCATTTTCCACGACGATTCTGGCGACCGTGTTGGGCTTGTTCATCACTTGTCCATCCGTTTTTGAAGGTAGTACCTCTTTGTCTTTCTCTCTCCCTCTTCTTCTCCATTCCTTTTGGTCTGTGATGGGCGGCCAATTTAGATTAGTGGTCTTTACGATTTTTTTGGTTTTGTGTGGGGTGGAAGTGGGCTGACCGGGGATTGCCTTTCTATTCTTTTTCCTTTTTAGGTTAGCTTTATTTCAAGATTTTGATATTCTTGTTTAAGATGTCTTCGTCTGAATCTGATTCTCAAAACCATGAGGACTTCGGTTCGGGAGGGTTCAATCCAACACCTCCTTTTACTCCTTCTCCCCCGAGGGGCCCTAATGCGATTGATCTTACGGGGCCGGATTGAAGCTTGATTTTTTAGGGGCCAGAGAGGTCGAGCACGAGTGGAGCGTCCATGGATCTGGGTGATGGATCCGAGTTTGATTCCCCCGACGACCAGATGCTCTTGGATGCACTCAGAGGGCTAGACAGGGTGATGGGTGGCGGCGAGGCCAGCGGTTTGGGTCACAAGGCCGAGGCAGCCCTTCCGGAGCCCAAAGTTGTTGGGGATTATGTGCTTCCACCGGACTAGCACAGTCACCAGGTACCATTTCTACGGTTACCAAGGACACCATGAAGGCATTGGCAGAGTCCGTGCCTTGTTATGACGTCTTCTACAAGATCCTCAGGCCGAAGCAACGATGCTTTAATCCCCCTCCGGGTTTTGTGTCCTTTTATACCGTGGTCATGGACAAAAGGGTCAGACTGCCGGTCCACTCCTTTTTTAGCGAATTGCTGGCCTCCTACAATATTTCTCCCTTCCAGCTCGCCCCTAATGGCTGGTGCCACCTCGTCGGGGTGCTCTTAGTATGTCTGGACCTTGGGCTAAGCCTCCCAACAATCTGAGAGTGGCACTACATGTATAGGTTGAATCAGTGTGGTGATAAGCACTATTACTATTTCACCCGGTGGTCCATTGGAATGTCGACGATAATAAAAAATCCCCCCTCAAACTCATTGGGGTGGTGGACCATCTACTTCCTTCTAAAGTTTAAACCAGAGCAATCTGAGTTTGTCAGACACGGCGGATGCCAATCCATGGGTCATCAATCTTTGCAGCAATTTCTCAGGTCGCACGATTCACTGATTGAATTTCTTTTCTTGTGCATGTCATCCTCGTACGGTACTCACAGATGCGGAGTAGGCCAAGGTCAATTGAGCGTACGACGTGACCGTGGGCGACAGTAAGTGGCTCGTGGTGCAGAACGGCTGGTCAGTGACAACGAACTACATCCTCAACCACCAGAGGCAGCCCCGCGAGCTGCTGAGAAACATGATGCATCATCGCGTACCACCGGAACAAGTTTCATGGGCCCTCCCGGAGAAGAAGAGGGCCCAAGAAGAAGACTAGGACAAGCGCCGGGAGGTGAACCACACAAAGAGGATTTACCTTTGCCTCCGCCTCCGCCGTTCCAGACTCCCCAAGAAAAGGAGTGGGTGGAGTCTTCTCGTTCTTCGACCCGCCCTGAAACCACCTCGTAGCGGGGCGGGGAAAGGGGCATGGAAAAGGAGACTGGAGGTCTCGAGCATCGCCGGTGTCGGCGCTCCCTGGAGCGGGACACGCATTAGGATCACCCCTTGGAGAGGAGTAGGGCGGTGTTGCAAATCAAGCCCCCGTATGCATGGGTGGACCCTTTCTTGGTTCGCACGTGGCAACTGCTGCAGAAACCCCGGACGGTCGATGCGTCTTTGGGGTCCGTCTTCATGCGGCTTGCTCGCTTTGAACTCCACCATCTCGAGGTAATTTTTGGCCTCTCCTCTGACTTTCTTTCTTGAAATCTTGTTCCCGATAGTCGATTTTTGTTGCTTGCAGGCCCGCGTAGAGTTTGATTTGATCTATCGGGAACATGTCGCTTTCGGTGACAAGTGCACTCATGAGATTTATCAGCTCTGCATGGAGTCCAAATCCGCTAAAAAGCTGGTGGAGGAGCTTACTTACAAGCTCGACGCTGTGGAGTACAATGCAGTTGCTGCTGCCGTGAAGGCCAATAGGGCCTAGGTGGAGGCGGTCGATGCTCAGGTGGACGTGAGCAAGCTGGCCCAGGACCTCCAGAAGAGGAACGACCAGCTTCGCTCCCTTGATGCTTGGCTCCGAACGTAGAGGGAGAGCTACACAATCAAGGTCAAGAAGTACGAGGACCAGATCTCTCGTCTGAAATTGGGCGATGGACCGGATTATGGTGCCCTCATCACCTCGTCGTACTTTGCCGAGACGTACGAGGTACTTCACAATGCTTTTATCTTTTCTCTCATCGTAGCGCTCTGTTTCTAATATTTTCGTAGACGCTCACCGAGCAGGTGGAGAGCAAGGTCCGGGAGAGGATTGCTAGCAAGTTCCCCGTCCTCGACCTGAGCATCTTGGATGAACTAGCCGGCGAAGGTGATAAGAACCTAGAGCAGTCCGACATCCAGCCGCTGGTGTTCTTTAGCTCGTATGAGCAGCCATACAAGGAGCATACGATGGATCCGTAGCCCCAGCAAAAGCTGCAGGAGACGTCTCAAGCTGAGTAGAACGTTCAAAGTGGTGGTCTGCAACCGACTATTTCTTCATCAGGCCCCACCCCAACTGCTGAGACAAACTCCGGGCTGAACCCCGATCTACAGGCGGCCTCCTGACTATAAATCTCCTCTCCTCTCTGTCTATACATTTTACAATTTCCTATGTTTTGAACAATTTCATGCTGAACTTTTTATTTTTTGTACGCTCGAACTGTTTTTCTATTTGATAGTATTTTTCTTCACACATCACATTGATCCTTTCAATGTGAATATGCACCTTTGTTATCGAACTGCAACATGATCCGCAAAGTAAGATTAGGATAGCATCGTCCCTCCGATGCTTAAGTTAGTACTCGATTTATAAAAGATAACAATTAAAATGAAAAAATGGTAAGGGTTAGGGATTGTTATCTGAGTGTAGGATTGACAGAGGCATATTTTGAACTGCTTTGGATGTTTATTAGGACTTGAAAGATAATTGTGAGGGGTGTGGGCGATGTTGAGGCATCGCCCCTCCGACGCCCAGGTCAGTAATGATTCAAAATCATCTGATAAAATTGGAATTAAAATTAAAGGCAGAGTAGAGCATATCTGGGAGATCGATGAGCTCGATCTCTCTGCTAGAAGTAGTATTTCTTTAAGTGTTTGATATTCATAGTGTTTGCGATCTCCCTTCCATCATAGTCCTCCAGGTGGTAGGCTCATCTGCCTACTGCTCGTGTGACATTGTATGGTCCTTCCCAGATCGAAGCGAGTTCCCCCATGCTCTTGTCTTTTGTGTTTTGGAAGACTCGTTTGAGCACCCAATCTCCTTTTTTAAGGGTTTGTAGGTAGAGCTTTTTATTCAAGAATTTGTCGACCTGCATTCTCCTCTGAGCCATGTTCAGTAGGGCTCAGTCTATTTGCTCATCAATCAGCTCCATAAGTTTTAGGAGTTTCTTGTTGTTTTCTTCTTCCTCGCATGCTTCGACTCGCAGGCTTCTTTGTTTTACTTCGATTGGTATGACGGCTTCCTCTCCGTAAGCTAATGCGAATGGCGAGTTGCCGGTGGTAGTCCTCGGAGAACTCCGATACGCCCACAGAACTCCAGGTTGCTCCTTGGCCCATTTCTACTTGTGAGCATCTAAGCGCTTTTTCATTGATTCCATGATGGTTTGTTGGTTGATTTGGCCTGACCGTTTGCTTTCGGATACCTTGGTGTAGAAAAGACCAACTTAATGTTGTACTGATCGCAGAATTCTTGCACCTTGCGTCCTGTGAACTGTGTGCCGTTATCGATCCAAATTTCTTTAGGGATTTCGAACCTGCACAAGATGTGAGCCAATAGGAATTTAATGACTTCTTGTTCTCTGACGTTTGGGAATGCTTCTACCTCGCCCCACTTGGTGAAGTAGTTGGTTTCCACGAGTAAATATTCTTTCTGTCCCATGCCTTTTGGGAGTTTTCCCACTATATCCATCCCTAAGCCATGAAGGGCCAGGCCGCAATCGTGGCGTGGAGTGGCTCTGCGTGGCTTTGTATTGTTGTTTCGAACCTCTAACATGCCTCGCAACTCCTAACGTATTCTCTTGCACTTTCATCAATGTGAGCCAGTTGAAACCTGCCGATATGACTTTGTGGGCCAAGGGTCGAGCCCCTTGGTGGCTTCCGCAATTGCCTTCCTCCATGAGGACGACTTGTGTTGCTGTTGGTTCGAGGCACTTAAGGTGGGGTCCTTCTATGGATCGCTGGTACAATGCGTCATTGTGGATGGTGTACTTTGCTGCCATAGTGGCTAGTCGAACCGCGTCCGACCGTGCTTTTGGGGCTATGCCTTCCTTTATGTACCGAAAGATTGGCTTGATCCAAGAGTTCCTTTGGTTTATTTTGTGTACCTCTGTGGCTTTTCCAGTTGCAGCAGGTTCTTCGGCCCATGTTATCGGGATGGACCTATTCTGCCTATCTTACTTGGATGATGCTAGGTTGGCGAGGGCGTTGGCTTCTGTGTCCTCTTCCCTGGCTATATGTTTGATATAACATTCTTTGAACTCCCTGCTGATTGATTGAGCCATTTCGTGGTACTTCATTAGTCTTGGCTCTTTTACTTGGTATTGATTTTCCATCTATAGCACTACCAGTTGGGAGTCGCCCTGTACTTGCAGGCAACAGACTCACAGGTCCTTTGCAAGCTGCATCCCCTTGATTAGGGCCTCGTACTCCGCTTCATTATTTGTAGCTTCGAAGTTGAGCCTAATGGCCCGCTCGAAAAGTTCTGCCCAAGGACTTTGCATTTTTATGCCAGTACCATTTCCATGCATGTTATTGGCCCCATCGACCTAGAGTATCCACGAATCTGTTTCTGCGTCTATCTGGAGGTCGCCAGAGAATTCCGCTATGAAGTCTGCCAGTGCTTGGGATTTTATCATAGTTTGCGGCTTGAACTCGAGTCCGTATCTACCAATTTCTACTGTCCATTTCAACAGCCATCCCGACAGGCAGGGTTTAGAGAACACAGTTCTGAGTAGGTAAGATGTGATTACCTTGATGGGGTGAGCTTCGAAATAGGGCCTAAGCTTCTTGGAAGCGGTCACCAGTGCCGGTGCGAGTTTTTCCAATGTTGTGTACCTTGTTTCATCGTCGAGCAAGGGTTTGCTTGCGTAATGTACCGGGTGTTGCTTGCTCACACATTTTGTCACCAGCACCGCCCCGAGTGCATGTTCCGACAAGGATAGGTAGAGCAACAGAGTTTCCTCTTGCTCGGGGTTTCACAAGAGTGGAGGGTTCGCCAAATATCCTTTGAGTTGCTCCAGTGCTCTTGCACACTCGTCTGTCCACTCGAACTGTTTCCCCTTTCACAAGACCTGAAAGAAGCTGTGGGTTTTATCAGAGTACCTCAAAATAAATCGGTTGAGTGTTGTGAGCCTCCCTGTCAACCTCTGGACCTCTTTTGGGCTCCTAGGATGTGTTATTTCTCGGACCACCCTGATTTGTGTTGGGTCTGCTTCAATTCCTCTGTTAGTGATGATGTAGCCCGGGAACTTGCCAATGCAATGCCGAACGTGCATTTCGTTGGATTGAGCTTCATGTGGTATTTGTTCAGGATTTTAAATGCTTCCTTCAAATGTTGTATGTGATTCGTGACTCTAGTTGACTTCACTAACATGTCGTCGATGTATAATTCCATCATTTTTCCTTTGAGTGGCTCGAACATCTTGTTGATGAGTCCTGGTAGGTCGATCCCGCATTTTTCAGCCCGAAGGGCATTACCCTTTAGCAGTAAATACCTTTGCTCATCATGAATGTCATCTTTTCTTGATCGTCCAAGTGTATCTGTATTTGGTTGTACCCGAGATTTCATCCATGAAGCTCAGCAACTCATGCCCTATTGTTGTGTTGACTATGCAATCAATTTGGGGAAGCAGATACAGGTGTTTCGGACATGCTTTATTGAGGTTGGTGTGTTCTACGCACAATCGTTCCATGCACAATTGGTTTTTCCCATTCTTATTTTGCATGACCACGACATTAGTGAGCCTGGTCGGGTATTTTACCTCCCTACATAGCCGATTTCAAATAGATTTTGGATCTCTTCTTTGATTGCTTCAATCTTCTCGGCGACGAACATCCTTTGATGCTGATGCACGAGTATTTTATACGGGTCAACCTGCAATCGATGTGTCATGACTTCTGGGTCAAAGTCGACCATGTCCTTGTGCGACCAGGTGAATACTGCTTGCTCTGTGGCCAGGAATTCTATCGACCTCGTGATAGGTGGATGGCATGGCTTTGAATTGATGAAGCCATGGTCGTCCTAGCAGCGCATTGTAGGCGCTCAACGCATCTATCACCATGAATGAGACGTTGTGGCGAGCTCCTCCGCAGTAAGTCGGTAGGATCACCATTGGGCGTCTGGTTCTGCATTATTTTCTCTTCGGGGAGCTTCATCACCTTTAGGGCATGCAGGAACAAGATGTTGGTTGAGCTCCCATTTTCGACCAAGTTTTACTTCACGAGGCAGTTCGAGATTAGCATAGAGATTACTAAGGCGTCGTTTGTGGGGGTGGGCTTGCCCTGGGGCTTCTTCGCTTGTGAACTCGATCGGTGCATGCTCTGGATTTTTAAGAGGTGCCATTACCTCCTCGCGGGTAAGTCTTCTGGCATTCTTGGCGCCCGACCTAGTTACGCCGCTGATTCCCGAGCTGCTAGTGATCCAGCTAATGGTGCGAACTGGTACTGGTGATTTGGAGGAGGACTCCTTGCTGCCCCGTGCTTCCTCAGGCAGCTTTTCACGGCTCCGGTTTGCTTTCTCTGTCCGACAGGTACTCCGTAAAGAAGCTTTTTTCAATAGCTCGACTACTTCCAGTCCTAATGCTCTATTGGAGCACATTTTGGACCCGATTCACCGGCTCTATCGACAACATGTACTCGGGGCCGAGGTTGCTAACTTGTGGTGGCCTATTATATGGGTGCGATCGTGATGGTCGCCTGTCGTGCAGTTCTCACCGGTTTTCTTCTTGGGTTTTCGGCCTTCCGCTGCTTTGGCGTGCCTCCGGTAGGGCTCATCGTCCTCCCACTTGATTAGGGCCCAAGCTCTTTTGAGCGCGTCGTCCATTGTTTGAAACAGATAGATGGAGAGCTCACGGTAAAGGTCCGAGTCCACATCCAGCCCTTGGTGAATACGGGCACCACAGTCCTGGAATTCGGGAGATGAGGGACTCAAAGTAGCTAAGCCTTTGCTCGAAGCGACACTCTATAAGTGCGTGAGCATCGGACTGGTTCGGCTGTTCCACTGGGACCCTCCGTGCTGGTGGGTCATCTAGACTTTGCTCATTACAGTCCCCTTCGGCCCGGTTGAATTCTGCTTCCAAGTTCCTTGTCGGGGCCCGACGGTCTCTATCCATTCTCCTGAGCTCTTCGATGATGGGGCGCGTGTTGGCATGCTACTGCAGTCGCCTATTTTCTCTATCGAGGAGCTCGTACTTCCTCGCCATCTCTTCCACCAGCGCTCCCATCCTCTCAATTGTGGACCTTGCGTTTCCACCTACCCACCAGTCGTGATACGTGTGGGTCCATCATGCTGGACGATGGTGGAGGGAGGAACGCCAATTTGTTCAATGGTGCGACATTGAAGGTCTGGTAGACGTTGTCCAACGCCTCGTTGGTTCCTCCCCTGCCTCCTCCTTGTTGAGGGTTTCTGCATTCGATGCCTGGTTGGTCACCCAGCCCCTGCCTTGAGGGGTTCCGTGCCCTACGAGGGGCGGCGGATAGGTTCGCTCCGTGCTAGGACCAATGGTGTTCGTGGTGTTTCCGCCGTTGACCATTTCTTGTGAAAGATATTAGTGTGGACTATATTCCTGGGGCCCCACGGTGGGCGCCAAATTGTTGAAGTTTGATTTTATTAGATACGGAGCCCTGGGAACTAAATACGAATAAATCAAGAAATGGCGATAAAGCAAGTGGGTGAATTAAACAAGTATAGCAAACCGTAGGATTCGAAGATAGTTGTAAACCCTAAAGTTATCGATCCAGGGGAATGAAGCAACGAAAAACCTTATGTACTAAATCATAAGTTCTCAAAATACTGGTCAGGAAAATCAATTAA
>JAPKLW010000025.1:76829-110102 GCA_026898455.1 Plectranthus barbatus | reverse complement strand
TTATCAATGATCAACAAAGATAATTGAATGAACTCGATTTAGTTCGAGTGAGCACGCCGTGTACAACCTTTCGATACAAGAGAAAAATATAAAAATACAGTGTTATGCGCATAATAATGGAATAGGTGCCGAAAATCAGCTTACTAGGGGGTATTTATTGGGGTTTAGGTTGTCTAGTGTTAGATGCTGATGTCGAAATCCCACCTTTAATTTGATGTTTTGATGTGTCAAAATTGTATACCAAGATTTAGGTCTTAGAGTTATTACCTCATGTAATCCTTGTATAGTATAATCGAGTTGTAATAGTTCGGGAGAAGCAAACTGCCAAAAACTAAGGAACAATTTTTGAAGATGAAGCTTTCCGAACAGAAGGACCGAACAAAACTGTGAAGACAGTTCGAGAAGCAATATGCGAGAAAATTGTGCATGCAGAGTTAAACTAGCGATGAACACCGTGGACATAATTTTTATAGTCGAGAACAGCTCGCAGTTTCAGACAAGCATAGTTTCACGCCAAAAAAAACACGTGAAAAGCAAGGAGCCAAGCAGTCACGATGTCAAAAGATAATTGGTAGCGCGATATTAGGAATCCTGCAGTTACTGTGGGATGGAAGTTGACGTCCATAGACCTCCATCGCTGCCATGCTGACCACTCAAGCGCCGTTTCTTCTTTCAGATAATCCATGACCGGTGTCCCATTGTGGCTAGGCCCAAAGTCAGCAGCAAAAGAGTCAGTCGACCAACAGATCTCCTCCCCACCAAGATTATAGTAGATCTCGTCATCCTCAGTGATAGTGGAGTTGTGAGCAAGCACTTTCAACACATCCGCTTGAAAGGTGTGAGGCTCCGTGGTCACAAAGGGTTCAAGCCCAGTCCTCCGCAGGCTCCCCTCCACAGACTCATAAATGTTCGGATTTCTCCAGTGCTGGACATAAAGACCACCTTTATTCAAGATTTTGTTACGTTGAATGGAGATTCTTGCGATATCATTTGGTGAAGACATATTTTTTTTGAGGTGATATTTGAATCTAAGAATCAAGGGCTATATGATATCCCATGTTCATTAAAGGGGTATTTATAGACGATCTCGTGCGACGATCAAGAGCATGCCAAAGCACTTAAATGCAAGACACAACTTCATTGTTTAGATTTAAAAGCTGATAAGTCAACATTGAATGCTTGACAATTGCATCGAACCATCCATGAATGTACATGTGGCCAAGAGGTCAGAAGGCTAATGGGTGCAGAGTAAGTTAATGGTCAATTGGTGGAAGTACGGTTCCTCAGACTTCACATAAAATCCTAAGGATGGATTCACGGAACTAAGTGCTTACGAAAACTGCATGAAGAAACTACATAAGGTCACAATTTTTAAATATCAAGAAAATTGTGAGGCCTTCGAATTCTTGAAGGATATGCTGAAAAGAAGGGCAGTTTCTAACTGGTAACTCAGGTTGACGCAGTTGCTCAGTTTTTTCATTCAGGACAGTTGTAAACTGTCCCACGCAGTTTGATGAAGCAGTTGAAAAGGGAAAACTGCGATTGGATATGGGGGCGATTTTTGAATTTGTTGAAGTCTTTGGCTGCATGTCGCATTTAATGCTGTCAAGATAATGGCATATTACGCGGAGCCACGTCACCCATCCCATACGCTCCTAATCAGCGTGACAGAACGTGAACAGTCGCCTATGTCAGCTTCAATTTTGATCGCAGAAAAGGGTTTTCAATCACAGCCATAGATCTTTATTAACAATTGATCAAGCCTTTATAAAACCTTTTCTTCATCATCATCTACACCTTACTCTCTACAAACTCTCTCTCTGAAAATTCCAAATGTACAACATTTGAATCCCACCATTTACTCACATTACATCTAATCATCATGCCAAAGAAGCAGACACAACAGACCGAAGGTCCTTGTACCTCCTACAACCCCGAGCGATACATTGTCACAGAGAAAACTTCTCATGCCAATTTAGCTTGCTTTGTGAAAGATGATGTATATTCTTACGGACTCTCCAACAAACAAATTCGGGCAACACAAGTCGTGAAGGAAAAGATCATAAATTGGAGAGATATTGGAACTATTGTTATAGATGATGAACGTACTAAGAAGCACATTGCAGAAAAATTGACACAATTTTTAACAGCATTCCCTCGTAGATTCAAACCCTACCGCATAGCAGAATTCTAAGAAAACGCGATCATAGCTAAGGATTAACTATCATTTAAAAAGAAGGCTGAGAAGATAGAGATCAAGGTCGATGCAGATCTCATAGCCTTGAACCTCCATCTACTGAACAAAGGGATCCATGTCGCCAGTTACTTAGATCAAGATAAGAAGGAAGAATGGAAACCTGCCACCAAGATATCAGAACTGGAATGACTGGAAAAAACCCAATCACAAGGAAGAATGGAAATCTGCCACCAAGATATAAGAACTGAAGCCCTTCTACAAGACACTCAGTGCGGTTGCACTGAGAATGCTATACTTTGGAGTCGGATCATTCTCAGAACTGAGCCAACCAAAATATGCAGTCATGATGGTACTTGATGATGGTCCCGGGGGAAACTGAGTAAAATATATCTATGGACAATTGCTTGAGAATGCCAAGAAGAATAAAGGCATTAGAAAAGATAAGAAATTTACAACAAGTGTCAGCTTCGGTCTCAAGGTAAGTTATCTCATAGAAAAACTGATCGACCTCCACCGAGAGGGATAAAACCTTCTCCTGTCTGATTTTATTCCTCCAAGGAACCCCATCTACCGATCAGTAGAAGGAAATAATGGAGACGATGGAGACAATGGTGATGATGATACACGGGACAGTTTTGATGATAAAGTGGTCGAAACTGAGACAATTGTCAGTCTCGCAATGATACCTCCAGTTCAAACTGCCCAAAGTGCTAAAAAGCCTAAAAGAACTGCCACCTCAGTTCCAGGAAAGAAGAAAACTCTTCAATTGCAAACCCATGAAGAAATTGAAAAGAAGAAAAAGAAGAAAAGGAGCCAGATGGAAACTATCTTGGAAGGAGAATTACATAAAGCAAATTAAGGCAAACAAACAGTTGTTAACCAACCAGAGAAGAGGAAAGGTGCAGACTTTGATGTATCTATGATGAACGTTGCCAGGAAGCTGCAATTCCTTGATCATGTTGGTGAAGCTGGACAATCCTCATTTCCACATGAGTCAGTTCAGAACATTGACCTTATGTCTGCTGAAGCCTTCAATCGCATCCATCTAGAAGCGCTTGGATTTAATCCGACGGATGATCTAGTGGAGATTGATCACATGAGGAGCTCAAATTCTGAAGAGACTATGTCTCAAAGGTAGGTACACCGCCAAGATGGCCGAACTGCGTCGGACTCCAATCAGCAAGAAACATCCAGTCATGTAGAAGAACAAGGTGAAAACTTCCCATCACATTGAAAGAGAAGTGCCAATTCCTCAGTCCCTCATGGAAACAGGGGGAATTAATCCAGATGATGCCACTGAAGAAAATGAAGAATCTACGCTGGAGCTTATTCAAAGGAAGATTGACGAAAATAATGCAGCTCTCGAAAGACTGCATGTTCTTCAAATCAAACTGAATGCAAAGGCTGAAGAGATCAAGATGAATTTATCTCAACTTGAAGAAGAAAAGGAAAGAGAAATTGAGAGATTGAAAAAAGAGAAAGAGGAGGGACAGAGAAGAGAAGAAGAAGCAGCTTTGGAGAAAGCTATCCAACTCTCACACATATGAACTCTTCAAGCAACTGCTAAGCGAGCTCTTGAAATCATCTGTGAACGCACCCTGCATAATCTTCTCCTGAAACAACTTCAGATTTTGTATCGATGCAAATCTGCTGAAGAGTACTCAGCAAAGAAGGCACAAAAAATTCGACAAGAGGAGGAAGAGATGCTAAGGCAAGAACGAGCGGCTGAGCAGAGGAGAATAGAAGCAGCAGAACAGAAGAGAAAAGAAGAAGAAGCTGCAGCCACCGCAAAAAAGGAAAGGCAGGAGGCCAAGGCAGCAGCTGAACAAAGAAGAAGAGAGGAGGAGACAGCAGCCGAAACTGCTCAAGCACAACAACTGGAGATGGTAGAGGAAACTGTCACTGAGAGAGATACAAGGCAAATGCTTCTTCATGTTGAACAGTCAGTTTTTCCTCAAGAAACACTGTCTCCAAATCCTATCTCAGTTGGAGTACCCACCTTGACCATGGATGTTGTTACAGTACGTGATGTGATCAGACAGGAAGTCAGTCAATAAGTCCAGATAGGGAAGAGATGAGGGATGAGCAGATGAGGATGTAGTTGCAGATGCTGGAAAAAGCCAGAGAAAAGCAGAGAAAGGGAGAAGAGATGAGGAATGAGCAGATGAAAATGCAGATGCAGATGATGAAGGAAGCTAGAGAGGAGCAGATGAAATTGATGATGGAAATGGCCAAAAATCTAGCCTTGCAAACTGGAATTTCATCCTCCTCCGCTCCAGATAAATCAAAGGACAAACAAAAATCCAAGGAGTGACTCAGTTGAACTGAATACCTTTTAATATCTTTTTTTGCATTTTTTCACTTTTCATGTACTTGTAACGATCACATATAATGAAAGGTTAAAAACTACTGGTTTGAAGATAACTTAATATTTAGCTGAATTCAAATATTCCAGTGTGATCAGCACATTATTTTTCGCTCTAATTTGATTTATGATAATCGAGTAACATCTCTCCGATTCAGGGGGAAGATCAATTAGAGTAGGTCGAGTTTAGAGGAAGCACAGTTCTGAGTAGTGTCAGAATTTCATACTTTGTAAACTCATAGCAACTGCATCTTCTTTCCGACTTAGATGGTATAGTTTTGACAACATCAAAAAAGGAGGAAATTGCTAGATGCTGATGTGGAAATCCCACCTTTAATTTCATGTTTTGATGTGTCAAAACTGTATACCAAGATTTAGGTCATAGAGTTATTACCTCATGTAATCCTTGTATAGGATAATCGAGCTGTAATAGTTCGGGAGAAGCAAACTTCCAAAAACTGAGGAATAGTTTTTGAAGATGAAGCTGCCAAAAACTAAATCGCTTGTGATTCACCGTGTGATTTGTACACGAGGATTAAGTCTAATTGGCTTAGTCTTTCTTGTTGGTGTTCTTACTTTTCAAGTGAGAACACAGCAGCCTGGTTCTCTGAGGAGGAATAGGTTATTACAGGTTATTACCGACACTTGAGTGTTCTGGGAAGAACTCAACCATCCATCCACCGGAGAATGAGAAGGGAGGTTTGTCCTCAATCCATTTTTGAGGACCACCAGTTCTGAGAAGACTTCGAGGTGCTTACCTGGCTTCGAGGAACTGAAGAAGGAGTGAAGAGCATCTACTCGGGCGAGTGATCCAGTTTTCTGCTGACGGTGGTTTTCACAGTGATTGGCTATAGATCGTGAGGAGTGTATACTTCATTACTTAGTGAATTACATGATTAATTTCCGAAGAGTGGACGTAGGACTTAAGGATCCGAACCACTATAATATCCTGTCTCATTTACAGTTTTCATTATTTTTGCACTATAAAGTTTTCAATTGTGTTAAACCTTCAAAACTTCTCTAAAGTGTTGAAGTGTATATCTGTAAACTGAATACTAAAATTATCGACTAACATGTTTTTTTATAAATCCAAAACAAGGAAACTGACCCCCCAGTTTTAGAGTGCAATTGCTTAGTAAAATTTCTGCTGCACAATTATTCAAACTATGATCAGAGACCAACATCTAGGGTTTTCGTGGTTTTCACCTGATGGTTGAGCAGGGAACTCTGATTTTATTAGGGTCATTGCGTTGAGTGCTATCGGCTCCCCCATAAAATGTCGCGAGCTAATCCTCTTGCCTCACGCCTATTCTTTTGACTGTTGGGCAGTTGTACAATGATTGTTTAGTGGCCCTAGCTCGGCTCATCGAACTGCTTCTCGTTCCTATCGGACTACTTCGATTGAACTGATGGTCAGACTACTCTTTCTGCTGAACTGCTTTCTTTTGGGCTACTTCTATTTGGGTTGTCCTGCTACTTGGCCTGCAAAATCACTATTGGACTATATTTTGGGCTTCTTTGTGGGCCGATTATTTCATACCCCAACAGTCATGAAGGCTATCGATGCTGGCATAAAGGCATATTGGGCTTCATTCATCTATGGTCGCCTGCTGGAGAATGTGCGGAGAAATGAGAAGATGGAAGAGACTAAGTTATTCACTCATCACGTCAGTTTTGGACTCAAGATAAGCCATCTACTAGAGATGTTGATGCCTGAAGACAAGCTTGAAAGGGGAGAACCGTAAATCGGTACAGACTTCATTCCCACTTTCAAGAAGCCTAAGAAGTCACATGCTCCCAATAGAATGCCAACCCATCGGCCTGGAAAGGAAATTATGGATCTTGTGGTGCCTGTGTTTGTGGGAGTAGTACCGACAAAGGATCAAGGTGAGTATATTCCACCTTTGGCCTTACCAATATCTGAGGAGAATAGGGTCGAGTTGAAGAGGAAAGCTGAAGTAGAGAGTCTCTTCCGAGAGATGGAGGAAATCAAAGCTCCAGGGATCCAAACTGGTGCAACCACAGTGATTCACATAGCTCTACCTATTGAGGTCGTTATGCCTAAGAAGAACAGGAGAAGACTTGTGAAGACATACAAGACATAGCCCACACCAGCTCCCGGAACCACGGAGCACTCTCTTTGGAGAATGCGGAAGAAGAGGCCACTCACTCTAGAAGAAGCAGAGACTGCAGTGAAACATCAGGAAAGAAAGAAGAAAAGATCAGAAGAATGGATGGCCCAGGAGAGAATTAGGAAGACTGCTGAGAAGATTTCTCTAAATGCTGCACTCGATGCCAGTGATGAGGCATTTGAGAAGTGAAAAGTAGATACAAAGGCCAGAAGGAAAGCTGCATCAGTCAAGAAAGCCAAAGAAGAAGAGATTCTCAAATCTAGGGAAGATTTTGTAGGAAACCTCATAACGATGGTTGCCAGCGCACTAAAGGAAAAGGCCATGCCTCTGAGGTGGATACTAAGTTTTTGGCTGGTTTTGTGCAGGATAGAATACTAAATGTTGGGATTGTATACTGAAAGCATAAATGATTAAGTGTTTTGTATACTGGCCTTCATTTATGTGTTGCATCAACAATTCTCACTATCTGATAAATGTGAACATACAACGAACTATAATATCCTTTTATCTCTTAAATAGGGATGACCATATGGTGTGTAGGAGATCACAGTGGATCATATGGTTCGTTTGACCTAGCGAGATATAACCAGTATCACAGCTGAAACAGTCCCTGGATAGGCTGTTGGTTTAAGCTGTGACACATCGGTTCATAAGTGGACTTATCCTAGCTACTTGATGTGTCGGTACATGTTTATGTAATGATGGGATCAACAGTGGGATGTGCCATTCTCATTGACATATGAATGAGCCAGATCCCTAACATACTTCCTATGATCTTAAACCTTACTGAAGGATAAGGGGCACACACGGATTGACCACACTTTGAACTGCTATGGTGGCAAGTCTTAAATGTACTCTTATATTTGCATTTTGGGTGTTGGCAATTTGTGTGGGGTCTGCTTAGGCTGGATGTATAGGTAAGCATATCCGTTTCAGGATGGTGACATTCCCTGATGAACTCACAAGGTTCTTTATGCTAAGTCCTACAGGCTGAATGATTTGTTCAAGCATAAGAGAAAAAGGAGTGAGTGATATTAATCAGGAAATAAGATATTAATTAATTGTGGTTGATTGTCATAAGCCAAATTAATTAATGAATGTCTAAAACCTTAAATATGTGGATCATGTTAGTTTAATGCAACCCGTTCCTAATATTGTGGTAATAAAGGGGCGAGTCAGCATTGTTACCATGGTGAAGGTTAAAACAATTTTTTATTAATTAATTATGTTCTGGGTTGAACAAGGAAAAATTAATTAATAAAGAGGGCCCACTTTATTATTTGCATTTGATCCCTGGTCTGGCCCACAAACTGCTCAAGCCCATTAGGGTTAGGGTTTCTCAAAACCCTAACACTATATAAAGGATTTCTCTCTTAGATCAGAACAAGCCACCACAGTATACAATTTAATATTCAAATCAGAATATTAAGTTAAGAGAGAGAGAGATCGGCGGCCATCTAGGAGGAGGGTTTTTCTGATCAAATCCTCTGGATTCCTGATTCAACTTGGTAGATAATCCTCACCAGATTTCCAAGGAGCAAGGGAACAGATCAGAAGATCAAATCTTTAGGAACACAATCAAAGAAGGGTTCCATTCCGCTTCAGATTCAACTCCACCATTCTTCCTCCAATCTAGATTTGTAGATCAAACAATTGAAGATCAGGTATTCTCTTCAATCCACCCTATGCAATTAATTATTGTAGAAGCATGAATAGGGTGGCATGGTTTATTTAATTGAATTTGGTCTTGATATCCTAAGAACGGTCCTGCAAATTAAATAACAACTAATGTTGTTGGTCGTAGACTCGAATCCAACACTAAATTATGATTCTTCCAAATATGGCCAATCCGACATCTTGACTAAAAAAGGTTTCAACAAGCTGGTAGCCGGATTGCTCCAGATTGTTGTCGATGATGTTGATAATGATGATGTACTAGATCTTGTGGATCAGTAAAGTGAGGTACAGCAGGTAGCCAAGAAGAAGAAGGCTAACCATGCTTATGTTGTTGATGAAGTACGGACAGCATTCCCGGAAGAACTAACATTTATTTTGGATGAAGAGGAAAAACAATTAACAGGAGAGGAGATTGTTGATCTGACTCTCGATGATTCTGACATTGGAGGGGCCCCTGAACAACTGGCATTCTCAGATACTGCGCCGAAGATGACAAAGCAAGGGTCTTCTGACTTGACCCCTTATGGTCAAGAAAAGGATAAAGAGATCGACGGAGTCCTTGCTGAGCAGGAGAGTGTGGGAACCTCCAGACTTGAGCCTTTGAACCTAATCTCCATGTTTGATTCATCCGCTCAGGTGACAGCAAGATCAAGGGAAAAAGGAGAATCGAGCTCTTGGCTAAAGGGAAAGGAGATTGAGCTCTCATCTTATGACATTCCCGATGACCCAAATGTACGGATCCAATTATCGTTCACAATAGATGATCTGATTGAGAGGATAACTGCACCTCTCTGGTGGGATAGACGTCCCTATCCATATACTTAATCCATTTGCAGAATTCCAAATATTATTGTACCAGCCACTGGAAACCCTCACAAGGATGTTGCAACCGACCGAATCAGAAGCCTTTGACATCCCTTGCAGAGATATGAAGAGCACAATGACGATGTCTTTGAAGCTGCCTACGTCTTAACCAAGATTGTTGAGAAGACAATTGTTAGTAACTAGGAAACTGGTTTACTCCTTTATTTGATCTTTTGGTGTGTCAAAACTAGCTTTCAATTTCTAGTGAGTTTCTACATGTAATCCTTATATAGGATAAATTGAGTTCTAATAGAGGAACTAGAAACTAAAAGCTATGAAGATCGAGAAGATAGAGATCTAGTTTCTAAACTAGAAACTTGAAAAGAGTTTGAGATGCTTGAAGTCAAGTTTTAGAAATGAAAGTTGAAGAAACTAGAAACTAGAAATCAGAAGTCTAGTTTCAGACTTGAAACTTGAAAAGAACTAGAAGACCAGTTTCTGGGAACTGGATTTACACCTGCGAAGCTACACCAAAGGCGTGAAGCTAGAAACTAGAAACTGTAAACTAGAAGATTTCTGTTTTCCAGTTATATCGCAGAGGTTCAAAGGAGAGCTTGAGAAAGACCTACCGCTTTCACAAGGAAACTAGTGTTGGGATTGTTTACTGAAAGCATATATGATTAAGTGTTTCGTACACTGGTATTCATGTATGTATCCGCAACAATGCTCGTTGTCTGATAGAACAATCATACGACGAACTATAATATCCTATTATCTCGCCGATAGGGATGGCCATGTGGTGTGACCACAGCAGGATCATATGGCTCGTTTGACCTAGCGAGATATAAACAGTATCACAGCTGAGACGGTCCCTGGATAGGCTGTCGGTTTAAGCTGCGGCACATCAGTTCATAAGTGGGCTTATCCTGGCTACTTGATGTGTCGGTACATATTTATGTATTGATGGGATCAACAGTGGGATGCGCCGTTCTCATTGACATATGAACGAGCCAGATCCCTAACATACTCTCTGTGATCTTAAATCGTACTGAAGGATAAGGGGCACACACAGATTGACTGCACTTTGATTTACCATGGTGGCGGGTCTTACATGTACCCTTATGCCCGTATTTTGGGTGTTGGCAATTTGTGTGGGGTCTGCTTAGTCTGGATGTATGGTAACATATCCGTTCAGGATGGTGACATTCCCTGATGAGCTCACAAAGGTTCATTATGCTAAACCCTGCAGGTTGAATTATTTAATTCAGGCATAAGTGATAAAAGGTGAGTGGTGTTATTCAGGAAATAAGAAATTAATTAATTGTGGCTGATTGTCATAAGCCAAATTAATTAATGAATGTCTGAAACCTTAAATATGTGGATCAAGTTAGTTTGGTGCAACCCGTTCCTAATAACGTGGTAATAAAGGGGCGAGTCAGTATTGTTACCGTGGTGAAGGTTAAAACAATACTTTATTAATTAATTAAATGTTCTGGGTTGGACATGAGAGAATTAATTAATAAAAGAGGGCCCACTTTATTATTTGCATCTGATCCCTGGTCTGGCCCATTAACTGCTCTCAGCCCATTAGGGTTAGGGTTTCATAAACCCTAACACTATAAATACCCCCCTCTCTATTGGATCAACACATTTTTGGTGTGCACACTTTTCAGTAGCCGTCAGTTCAGAAACTAGAGTTTCAGAACAGACAGAGAGAGAGGGGCGACGGCTGGATCTACGAGGGAGGAGATTGATCGACTTCTCCGGAGCTCGGATCTAACTTGGTAGAATAATCCTCACCAGATTTCCAAGGAGCAAGGGATACAGATCAGAAGATCAGATCTGTAGGAACAAGAGAAGAGATTCAAAAGTTCCATATTCCGCTTCAGATCTGAATAGGTTTTCACCGTTATCATTCTCCGATCTGTCCTGTGGATCAAACGGTGAAACAAGGTATAATTCTATATCCATCCTATGCAATTTATTTTGTAGGAGCATGCATAGGCTTTCGCATGGTTTGTTTAATTGAAATTTATTCCTGGTATCCTAAGAACGATCCTTGGCAAGTGTTTAATTAATGGCAATTAATATTGCCCGTCGTAGACTCAAACCCTACAACTAGAAATTAGAAAACTAAAGAATTTCAGTTTTCAGTTTCAAGGCTATAAAGATCACGTGAAAAGAATGACGAAAGGAATCCGAGTGGAACTCGAGTCTTATATAAGATTCCTTATAGAATGTCGAACTCAATCATAAACGAGGAATCTTCGATTATGAGTGCCTCGGACTGGCGAATTGAGTCTGACAGAGTAGGTGAAAGTACACTACACAAAAGTAAAAGATGTACAGAGCAGACTGCTATAGCAAAAAAGAATGGCGATGATTGCGAAATTTCTTGTTTGTTGCTAACTAACGGAAATTCAAACGGTCATCAAATTTGTTAATAAATAGCAGACCACATCTTCAGAGGAGAACATCTAAAACTTATGCACGAACAAGCAAAAACTCTGTCAAACTAAAAGCTCAAAAGCTCTCTGAAACTCTATGTGTCTGTTAAAGAACACGGGGCTTAGCTTTCGAGCATAAGCTATTCATTTGGTGTTATTACTTGTCAAGTAATATGCACATCAGTTAGTTTTCCTTATCGGAATTCTGATTCTCACGGGCAACTGCCAACCATAGGACGTTCTGGGAAGAACAACAAACATCCCATTCCAGTTTCAAGGTTGTGAGGTGTGTTCTCACTTCAAGACTGAAGAATGAGCGGAGCAAGTTTCTGGGCCAGTGCGCTAGCAGGCCGACAGACATTGACATTTGAAGGGCTAGCTATAGATCATGAGATCTTTTAAACTGCTACTTAGTGAATTTTTGGATGAAGTTCTGAAGAGTGGACATAGGACTTAAGGATCCAAACCACTTTAAATATCTTGTCTCATTTATTCTATTATTTAATTTTTTGCAATCTCTCTTTCAAGCTGATTTGAGACCTTCAATACTTTCTAAGTAGTGAAGTGTATTACTGATAAATTAAAACTATCACAGACAAATCTAGTTTTCAAGCTGATTTGAGACCATCAATACTGTCTAAGTATTGAAGTGTATAACTGATAACTTATAGCTATAAATATCCTGTCTCGTTTATTGCTTTATTTAAGTTTCTGCAATCTAGTTTTTAAGCTGATTTAAGACCTTCAATAATTTCTAAGTATTGAAGTGTATAACTAATAACTTAAAACTATCGGAGACAAATCTAGCTAAATCATGTTTTTCGAAATTGAAAACTGGTAAACTAAGTTTCAGTTTTCAGAGTGCAAACTATAAAAATACTTCTGTAGCATATACAAACACTCTGATCGCGGGACCGACAAGTGGTATCAGAGTGGTCAGTCCTTACAGGCTGGTCGTTTTGAGTATCATAGGACCAGATCCATTTCCTTGCACTCATTTTTTTCTGATTTAGCTTAGGTACATCAAGATGATGAACATCACCAAGCTTCCCAAGTACTCTGCAGAAAAGTTCAACATGTGGAAGAAGAGGTCACTCATCATGTAGAGGAATATTCACCGAGAGATGGCTGAGGTGATAGCTAATGGACCACTGAAGACTACAAAATTCAACTCCCAGTTTGGAGGAACCAATGGTTCAGAAATCATGGACAAGCCATATGTTGAATGGATAGCTGAATATAAGGCACGAGCACATCTTGACCCGATAGCCCACGAACTGATTTTAGCATCCCTACCAGAAGTCTTGGTTGAAGAAGCCTTAGAGTATGATAATGCCAAAGAAGTATGGGATTTTCTTGGTACTCTAAGCCAAGAAACTGATCAAATGAAGTGCAACAGGATGTAGATTTGCTTGGACAAATACAAATCCTTCCAGATGCTTCCTCGAGAAAATATGAAGTCAATAGAAGCTAGGTTCAATACGATCATCTGCGAACTGAAAAACTTGGGGAGAGAATACTATGTTCCTTATCTCAATGCAAAAATCCTCACAAAAATGTCCAAGTAAGACTGGTTTGTTAAGTCTACCGATTTAATGGAGAAGGATTTGTACAAGATGTCGACCAATGATGTATTTTCCCAACTACAGGCACATGAATGGGACATCCAAATGGTCAACAAGAATGAAGTAGTTCAAACTGCCAGTTCGCCCATCTTCTAATGCTAAGGATGTTGCCTTCTTCGTGAAAAGGGACTTCTAGAGAAGACCAAAGAAGCCATATCAAATTGAAAAATCAAGTGGTCCGACATCAACAACAAAGAATTCTCCTATAAAATCATACTATCACAAGAAGGAAGAGAAGACTTCAATTATTGAACTAGAGGAGAAGATGAGAAAACTGACAAAGCTCATTAAGAGAGCAAAGGCAAAAATTGAAAGCTCACAGGGAGATGATCATAAACTCATTGAAAGAGCTTCAAAAGCATGTTTTGAGGGAAATTCTCCAAACCACCTCAAATATGATTGCCCTCTGGTTGATAAAGAAGAGATAGAAAGACTAATGAAAGTTCTCGAAAAGAGAGCTTTTAAAGCTATTGCCAAAGTTATGCTCTCTAGAACTGAAGTACCTGATATTCCCGACAATAACGATGGCTACTACACATCGGATGATGTATGGGAGGAAGCTCTACTGATCCTCATGGCTGTATGGGAGACGATGTCTCAGACGAGGAAATTGAAGTACCAGGAACTGCAGAACTGGTAACTGACTCTCTACTAGTTTCTAGTTCTTGTACATACATAGACGAGGACTTTGAATCTTTTCTCTCGGGTTCAGATGATGCTTCCCTTGAAAATCTTTCAGAAGAATTTGCCAAATTTCATCAATTAAAAAATGTTTTAGTTGATGAAAACACCTCACTAAAATTTCAAGTTTCCAGTTTGACTGATGGGATTGAAAAATCTAGGTCACGTAGTGAGGAAATAAAAAACTGAGAGAAGAACATTCCCTTTTGCTTAAAAATTTTAAAATTATTTATGAGGAATGTGACTCTCTGAGATCTAAAATTAATAAGGAAGAAAAACTTATTTGCTCATTTTATTCGAGCACAAGAAAAAATGAAGAAGCTTTAAGAATTCAAAGAGATCTCTATGATAAATCGGGGATAGATTTTGTTGAAAATGATTCGGGATTCATGCATCTACTTCAGAAATTGGAAAACTTAAAGATCATCACTTAAGAGAAAACTCTAGTTTTGAGGTGAAATTGTTAGGCAAAAGGGTAGCTAATATTGGCAAAAAACTCAGTTCCTAAACTTAACAAAAAATTAGTTACTAAACTGAATAAAAATTCAGTTCTTAAACTGAATAAACATCAACCTAAACAAAAGCCAAATTTTCCTAAGGAACCGATGAAGCAATATGTTCCAGTTGCGAGGAAATCAATTTCACAACCGGATTATAGACATCCGAGATCATTCGATAATAACTCATATGAGAAGAGGATTCATCCAAGTAGGAGGACTAACTACTTGAGGTCTGAGCCCAACCAGATTTTGTTTTCAAGGGTTAGGAAGACTACACACCCGAGATCAGTTTCAGTTTCCCGAGACTCTTTCAAGAGACTAGTTCTCAAAAAGAGTTTGCACACACCCACACTTCCTTCCGCATTGCATTCAAATAGCATTAATTATTACACAAGGAAGAGTAAGGTTGAAAAGAAGTCATCAGAAATTAAGGTGAAGAAAGTGTGGATTCCAAAAGGATGGATCCCAAAGACTAATACTGTAGGACCCACAGAAAATCGGGTACCTAGAGTCTAATTTTCTTCTATGATGTTGGTGCAGGTACATCAAAGTTAGTTCCAGAAGAAAAGAAGAGTTTGGATACTGGACAGTGGGTGTTCCGTGCATATAACGAGAGAAAGGAATTTGCACACAAAACTGGAAATGGCTAAGGGAGCACCAATTGTGTTCGGTGACGGCTCAAAGGGTCGAGTCATTGGAAAAAAATGCGTGGAGTACAATGGAATCACAATCAAGAACGTATCCTCAGTCACCAACCTCATTTATAACCTGCTAAGCATTAGCCAACTTATTGAAAATGGTTATGAGATGACTTTTGCTGAGTTTTAGTGCCCGATCAAAGATAAACACTCTATGGAGATTATACTCAAAGGCATCGAAAAAAGGAGGTGATTGGGAGAGTGGCCACACTGACACATACCTTGTCGCAACAAGTTCCCAGGAAGGCACAAACTACCTATGGCACAAATGATTAAGCCACCTCAACTTCAACTGGATCAGACATCTGGCAAAGCACAAACTAGTTGAAAGTCTGCCCCAAACTGGATTAAGAAGGATGGTATTTGCATAGCGTGCCAGCTTGGAAATCAAACAAAAGCTTCATTCAAGAACCATCCAGTTACTGCAAGCACAAATAGGATTCTGGAATTGTTGTACATGGATTTATTTGGACCAGTTAAGCCACCCACGGTCGGAGGAAAAAAATTTACTCTTGTGGTTGTTGATGGCTACTCGAGATACACATGCGTGAGGTTGTTGAAAACTAAAGATGATGTCAAAATCCAGCTTCTGGAACTGATTATGAGGGTTCAGAATGACAAAGGAGTGACTGTGTAGAGAATAAGGTCTGATAATTGAACTGAGTTTTACAACGGTCCATTGATGGATTTCTGCGCAAATATTGGGATCAGGCACGAAAGATCCACTCCAAAAACTCCTCAACAGAATGGACTTGTTGATAGAAGAAACAAAACACTCAAAGAAGCATTAAGGACCATGCTCGTAGAAGCCATTTTAAGCGAAGGTTATTGCGGAGAAGCTTTGATGAGTGCATTCTATACTCAGAACAGAAGTGCCATTAACAGTCGTCATCACAAAACTCCGTAAGAGGTCTACCATGGTCATAAGCCTTCTATTGCTCATCTACGTGCTTTTGGTGCCCCATGTTATGATCACAATAACGTAAAGTCAGAACTGAATATCTTCAGTCCCAAAGTTGATGAAGGGGTGTTCCTCAGTTATAGACACCCTTCACATAAGGGATATAGGGTACTCAATAAGACTACGGGACTTGTGGAGATAACATGCAATGTTGAATTTGATGAGTCTTCATTAGAGAGCAGGACTATGAAAGAACTTGAGCTAGACACTCGAGAGATCAAGGATGCCAATGAGAAACTGATTAATGATAAGGATGATACTTGTTAGGATTCTCAGACTAGATCAATGAACGAAATATCTAGTTCATCAGTTGGCTCGGCTAGATTTCTACCAACCAAAAGGGCCCATGATGCTATAGTACTTGCTTAGGCCTTGGATTCCATAACCCTAAATCCAGGCCCAAATCAAGGGGGAATTCAAACTGAAAATGCTCAAACTGGAAATGCTCAACCTGAAGAAATTATTCCAAAAGATAAAGAATTGGAAATTGAAGAAGGAAAAACTGGAGAAGAAGGAACGTAGGAAACTAACATTTCAGTTTCTATGCAGGATCCAGTTTTTTAAGATCAACCTCCAAGAGAGGAAGAACTTGTTTTAGATTCTTCACTAACTTCTATTCCAGTTTCAGGAATTGATTTTCCAGGTTCTTCTACTCAACCAGTCGAAGTCAGCCAGCTCCAGAAGCCAAGATGGTTGAGATATCACCCAGAAGATGCAGTTTTGGACAATATTGCAAATCCAGTTCGCACCCGCCAAGGAAGTGCATTGTTGTCATACTTCATCTCTCAACAATCAGAACCGACGAAGATCACAGATGCATTGAAGTCAACATATTGGACCAATGTGATGCAAGAAGAGTTCGCATAATTCACTTACAAGAATGTGCGGTATTTGGTGGATAGACCAACACACCAATTAGTTATTGGAACCAAATGGGTGTTCAAGAACAAGCGAGATGAAACTGGCACGATCGTGAGGAACAAAGCTAGATTGGTTGCCAAAAGATATGCAAAGTGTGAAGGCATAGATTTTGATGAGACATTTGCACTAGTTGCCAAATTAGAGGCCATTCGATTGTTTTTGGCTTATGTTGCACATCATAATTCACAGTTTTTTCAGATGGATGTGAAGAGTGCATTTCTCAACGGGGAACTGAAAGAATATGTATATGTTGAACATCCCCCAGGATTCGAGGAAGGGAATCAAGTTTATAAACTAAGGAAAGCTTTATATGGTTGAAGCAGGCACCCAGAGCTTGGTATGAGACAATTTCTCAATTTCTTCTAAAGAATGGATTTTAGAAAGAAAAAATCGACACAACTCTATTCAGAATTAAGGATGGAACTATATCTTGTTAGTTCAAATTTATGTCGATGATATTATTTTTGGGTGCAATAACTTGGAGCTATGCGAAAAATTTGCCTTGTTGATGCAAAGTAATTTTCAGATGAGTATGATGGGCAAGATGACATATTTCCTCGGTCTACAAGTGATAATCTGAAGGAGGAATTTTCATCAACCAAAGGAAATATACCAAGGATTTGATCAACAAGTTTTGCCCGAAAAAAACTAAAGCCTTGAGGATTCCTATGAGCCCTAGTTTTTAGATCTGCCTTGATGACGAAAGAGAACCAGTAAACCCAATTAGCTACAGAGGAATCATCTGATCATTGTTATATCAGACCGCGAGCAGGCCAAATTTCTCTTATGATGTTGGAGTTTGTGCAAGATTTCAAGCTAATTCTAAGAAATCGCACATGGAAGTTGCCAAGAGGATTGTGAAATACCTGAAAGGAACTAAAACCTTAGGTATATGGTATCCCAAAACTGACGAACTGGTTCTCAATGGTTATTCAGATTCAGATTTTGGAGGCTGCAAAATAGATCGAAAGAGCACAAGTGGAACTTGTCAGTTCCTAGGCCATAAACTGATTAGCTGGTTTAGCAAAAAGCAACATTCTGTTGCTATATCCCCACCAAAGCTGAATATGTAGCCACTGCTAGTTAATGTGCTCAAGTTTTTCGGATTAAGTGGCAATTGCTTGATTATGAGGTCAAAACTGGATGTGTGCCTATATATTGTGATAATAGTAGTGCTATGTGCATTACCAAAAATCTAGTTCACCATTCGAGGCCAAAGCACATAGACATCCGTTATCATTTTATCCGAGATCATGTGGAGAAGAAAGATATATATGTGGAATACATCAGAGAGGCTGATCAGTTGGCAGATATCCTTACCAAACCTTTGCCTGAAACTAGATTCAAAGAATTGCGCATCAAAATTTGGTTTACTTGAATTTGATGAAATTTCAATTGAAGAGGAGTAGATGCGGATTAAACTGAGTCCTAGCTCTCAGTTTTATGTTTTTGGATTTTACTCCCAATTTTTAGTTTTTGGATTTCATACTTAACCATTTTCTTTCAAAAGTAGTATCTCTGAAGAAACTGAAGAACTAAAATTTGAAAACTAGTTCCTAGCTTTTGTTAGGATTTCATGCAAAGATGGTTGCGGAATTAAACTGAGTCCAAGCTCTCGGTTTTGGAATTGAAAAACTGGAATGAAAATTAGTTTTCCATTTTTGGAACTAGAGGCGGGACATTTGAATTCGAATTTGGACTCATCTCATAAGTCTCATTTAATGCAACGTAGTCGGAGGATCAATCCTGGAGTGCCACGTGTTGAGACCCACTCCCCCACGTACGACTGTAACAGGCAGGTCGATCGGCACCATTTCCCTGTTGGGATTGTATACTGAAAGCATATATGATTAAGTGTTTTGTACACTGGTCTTCATATATGTTGCTGCAACAATGCTCGTTGTCTGATGAAACAAACATACAACGAACAGTAATATCCTTTTATCTCGCCTATAGGGATGACCATACAAGGTGTAGGAGATCACAGAGGATCATATGAGTCGTTTGACCTAGCGAGATATAAACAGTATCACAGCTGAGACAGTCCCTCGATAGGCTGTCAGTCTAAGTTGCGGCACATCGGTTCATAAGTGGGCTTATCCTAGCTATTTGATGTGTCGGTAAATGGTTATGTATTGATTGGATCAACAGTGGGATGTGCCATTCTCATTGACATACGAATGAGTCAGATCCCTAACATACTTCCTATGATCTTAAACCTAACTAAAGGATAAGGGGCACACACAGATTGACCACACTATGATTTACCATGGTGGCGAGTCTTACATGTACTCTAATACTCGTATTTTGGGTGTTGGCAATTTGTGTATGGCCTGCTTAGGCTGGACGTTTAGGTAAGCATATCCGTTTCAGGATGGTGACATTCCCTGAGGATCTCACAAGGTTCATTATGCTAAACCTTGCAGGTTGAATTATTTAATTCAGGCATAAGTGAAAAGGAGTGAGTGGTATTACTCAGGAAATAAGAGATGAATTAATTATGGCTAATTGTCATAAGCCAAATTAATTAATGAATGTCTAAAACCTTAAATATGTGGATCATGTTAGTTTGGTGCAACCCGATCCTAATAACGTGGTAATAAAGGGGCGAGTCAGCATTGTTACCATGGTGAAGGTTAAAACAATGTTTTATTAATTAATTATGTTCTAGGTTGAACAAGGAAGGATTAATTAATAAAGAGGGCCCTCTTTACTATTTGCATCTGGTCCCTAGTCTGGCCCATGAACTGCTCAAGCCCATTAGGGTTAGGGTTTCTCAAAACCCTAACAATATATATACGTCTTCTGTCTATTAGATCAAGTTAGACTTTTCAGTAGATTCATTAAATAGAGAGAGAACGGCGGCGGCAATCCAGAAGGAGAAACTGATCGATTTCTCCAGATCTCGTATCCAACTTGGTAGATAATCCTCACCAGATTTCCAAGGAGCAAGGGAACAGATCAGAAGATCAGATCTGTAGGAACAATTGTCCATCGCCGGCATTCTATCTCAGATCTTAGTTTACTTCATCGTTTTATTCTCCGATCTAGATCTGTAGATCAAACGGTGAAGATCAGGTATCCCTAAATTCCATCCTCTGCAATTAACTTTGTAGGAGCATGCATAGGTTTGCATGGTTTATTTAATTGAAAATTATTCTTGGTATCCTAAGAACGATCCTTGGCAAGAATTTAATCAATGGCAACTCATGTTGTCTATCGTAAACTCAAACCCTACAATTGGTATCAGAGCAAGGTTCATGTTCTTAGGCTCTATCTTGGATAAATTGAAATTAAATAAATATGTATGTTCATGGATGGATTTAAATTGTCGTGGATGTTTTGTTCTAGTGGCCTTCTCGTTTTTGGATTTGTTTTTCACCATGAGAAAATGTGTGGTTAGATTTGATCGAAAATCATGTAATAGATCTAGATCTATTTTTGTATTTTCTTTTTATTTCAAATCTGTAAAAATTGGAGAAATTGAGATCCGGAGGAAGAACGAGAAACGAAGAACAAAGAATGTGACATGATTAGGGTTCAGCCCTTCATCCACCAAAACTCGCCAGCGGCTGCGCCGCCGCCGGCGACCACAGCGGCGTGCGACGGGGCCAGGCGCAGCACGGTGATGGGTAGCAGCAGCAGGGGCTCTTCCCTGCGGCTGGGCCGCGCCCTAGGTCTCGCTGCTGCTGCTCGCGTTTCCGGCGAGCGTGGAAAGGTCTGGCAGGTGCAGACGGCTAAAGTTCTGCCGCGGGGAGCAGTTACAGGTCGGCGGTGGCGCGCGGGCTCGCCTGTTGCGTGCACGCGTACACGATTTGCGCAGTCCTCTCATTTTTTTGTTGAGGTCCTCGTCGACGAGCCTCGCAAATCCGACGGCAGTGGGCGCCAGATCACGGATCTCCGGCGACGCTCGTCGTGGTGGTGGTGTTCGCGGAAGGCGGTGGTGGCTGGTGAAGCAGCAGGCGCGCGACAGTTCTGTTGCTGCGCGTCTAACCAGCAAGGGCGAGAGCTGATGCTGCAGGCGTCGGCAACATGGCCGGGCTGTGGCCGGTGGCCGGCGTGGTGGCCTGCGCGATGTCAACGCCGGGAGGTAGGCTGGCGCCGACTGTGTGGAGGGTGGCGGCGGCTGGGCTGCGGCTACGTTTTCTGCAAACTCTAGGATTTGCTGCCCGGGCCGTGGCTCGGGCCCGTCAGCCCCGAGGAGGCCCGTAGTCTGAAAAATTAGGGTTTGGTTCTTGTTTTGGGCCAGAAACCGTAATTCAAAGCCCAGTTGCTGTTAAAGCAATCCAAATCAGATTTCAAGTCAAACGAAGGCCCAGTTTGAAGATCTGTACTGAACATAAATCTTGTAATAGATTAGATTTAATTATTTTTCAATTGTAATCGCATCTAAGGGGCCACGAGAAATTTTATTTGTTTATTTAATTGTTTCTCGTACTGATGTGATTTATTATGTGCGCACTAGTAAATAATAGGAAAGCATGTTTATTTGCTTTAATTATTTACTTTTATAAGCATGTTGCAATTTAATTTTTGAGCATGTCTTATGTGATTTATTTTATGTTTTAAATTAAGTCTATAAATTCCGGGATCATATTAATTTATGATGGAATTTTGGGTGTGACATAATTTATGGGAACATAAAATAATGTGTGCGCATGAAACCTCTAGAATTAAAAATACTAAGCTGGATTTTGGTTCTTTTCTAACCAATATCATTAGACCTCCACAAATACGACTTCTCATTAGAAGTAAAGCATTTCAAAGCGTAAATAACTACTCGGGTAGCTTGCATTAGAAATAATTTACCAGTTCTAATGCGATGAGGTTTCCAAATAAAACATTTATTTTAAGATGAGAAGTGGGAGCCTCTAAGCAAACGTCTACTCGGGTAGCTTGCTTTGAGATAACTTTTACTAGTCTCTAAGATTAATCTAAATGGGATAACAAAGGATGTAGAGGGCATGCGGCATGGGTCCAGTACGTATGCTAAATCGCTCTAAACATACCGGAGTTAGGATTGTGGTTTTTTTTTGGCTTAGATGTTTCTTGAAGTATAACTCATTTGTGATGTCCCTGCTCCGGATAGGTGAACATGGTCTTAAGATCTCCAATATTAATTTCTTTTGCTTAAGATACCTGGCATGTTAAGAAATTAAAGGACCTATTTTGGTCTGGTTGAGCATTTTTCGTAAACGTCTACTCGGGTAGCTTGCGGTGAATTAACTTGGGCAATTGGAGGGAACAAATTGCATTGTTTTATCTAAAGGTTCTATGCATATTTGTTTCAATTGTTCGTAGTATGTGCTTATTTAAATTCGCTTATTTGTTTTCAGAAATGTCTATGAACAATGTCACTAATATCCTCGCTCAAAATCCTCTCAATGGTCCGAATTTCCTTGAATGGAAACGTAATTTGGATTATATCCTTGTTGCGGAAGAACACAAGTTTGTCCTTACTGATCCTTGTCCGCCAGTCCCAGCTGCTGATGCTACTGCCGAACGGCAGCAGTCTTACAATAAGTGGATCAAGTCTAATAATGTAGTGAAATGCTACATGATGACCACTATGAGTAAGGTACTGCAGCTGCAGCATCAGCATTATGATAAGGCCTGTGAGATTATGGATAATCTAACAGCGACTTATGAGGAGACGGACAGAACTGTCAGATTCAATCTCATGAAGGAGATTGTGAGTAAGAACAGTTCAGTGAGAGAGCACGTGGTTGCCATGACTCACCTCATGGATGAACTAAGGTTGCATGGTGGTGGTATTGACGCGGAAGCGCAAGTTGATATCATACTAAAGTCTCTTCCCAAGTCCTTTGAAAACTTCAGGTTGAATGTTGTAATGAACAAGAAGGAGTATACTCTTAATGAGTTACTCAGTGACTTGATGGCAACACAGTCCCTGATAGAACCCGAGAAAGCAGTTTTGGTTTCTTCCAGTAGCCGGTCTGCTGCTCCTAAACGAGCAAAACCTAAGAGAACGGCTAGCAATAAGAACAAGAAAACTGCTAGTGGGAACAATGGAGTTTATGCTCCAAAAAGGCTGGGAAAGTTAAAGGAAAGGGCAAGTGTTAACGCTGTAGCAAGCTAGGACACTGGAAAGCAAATTGTCCAGTTGTTAACACCAATGGACGAGGTACGTCATCATTTACATGTTTAGTATCAGTTTTCTGCTCCTTGTGAGTAGTGGTTACTGTGAATACTAATCATGTTTTGGCTGCGTTGTGCAGAGAATCAAGCTGATGATAATGCTTGAGGATGACGGGACTACCAACTCCAACGAAGATGCTAGAGATTGTTCTCAAGCTTTTGGGGTTATTTGCTTTAAGTTTATGTTAAAACTCTGTTAATTCAAGATCTTTTGAAGAGATATTGGTTTTGTTTTGATAAACAATTTCCATCTATTGTTATGGATTATCAGTTATTCATATAGAGTTTTTCTATCATGATGAATAACAGTGTTTTCTATTATGGATGATTGTCTCTTCATTACTTGATTACATAAACTATCAGTGTTCTAAGGTATAATTTAAAGAATCTCTATAGAGATAGGTTAGATCAGTCTAAGTAGCTTTAAGTAATTCATGGAATTATGGATTCAATCCAAGTATTCCTAAAAATGGTACTTATGACAACTGCTTAGAGGTATAAGATGGTAACCAGACCTTTTAATAGGCGATTGTATCTCTATAGGTTATTTCGTGTTTGCTCTGGTTTGCTGGTTTGAGTCTACTTCTGCAGTTGCCTTAACAGGCATTGATACTGTAATCATTTAAGATTTGGATATGTTTATCTGGTTCACTACAAGTCTAAGTCTCTTGCTTTAATCAAGAGCATTCAAGACTAAGGTAGAGAATAAGTTAAATAAGACCGTAAAAACGTTATGGTTCATTCATAATGGTATATCTTAAGTAATGGGGTTTTACAGTATTTAGCAGAACAAAAGGATTCCATCCCAGTTAACTACACCTATTATCTCTCGATTGGGATAGTGTAGGTAAAATGAAATAAGATTCTTTAAAAGTTTATAAGTTATGTCAGTTTTGCCAAATTTTCGTTTTTTGGAAGAGCGCCAAAAGCAGTTGTGTGTTTGCTTAATCTAGTGCTTTCTGAATCTGTTCCAAATACCCTAGCAGACCTTAACTATGTCAAAAGGGCAATGATGGGTAATTCGGCTGTTAAGCAGATATAGGAAACTGATTGTTTGGAAGAAAGTTTAAGCTAGTACTGCTTTGTGGGCTATTCCAAGTAAACGAAAAAGATGGTTGCTTTGTATATCCTAGATACAAGCAAGTTGTGTAGGATGAAACCATGAATCCAAATGTGAGATTGTTCTCTGACGTTTTAGAGAAGAGACAATTCAAATCCATCAGGAAATACCCCGTGGCAAATTGAGCATACCTTGGAAGGTATGGTACCAATTGCACGGTCACCTATGTTAGGTGGTAAACCACAAATTAATGCACCATTAACTGACAACGTAAAAGGAGCATCGTTGCAGTGGGAGGTTGCCTTAACAGGCTTAATGGTACTGGTTCGTGGAAATAGTCTCTGGACTTTTTCCCAGCTTAATGAACAACATCGTACTTATCCCTTAAAGCGCAACGAAGTTGTTAAGACAAACGATGCATTTTATTCAATGAATCAGTAAAGGTTATGGTTGTGTATCAGGATCAGTGATTGCCAAATAACTTTCCAGCTATAGGCAACTGATTGATATACAAGAAAAATGCTCGAATGGTAACCTAGTATATTCGAGTGTCTAGGTTAGTGAGCAAGGTATGTTTCTCAACAAGACCTTCTGACTGGTTGCAACTATTAAACCCATTCGAATTCTTTTAACCATAATAGGACATATGAGTCTAAGTATCTGAAAGATAGATGATATCATCTGTATTTCATAAACGGGTACCTTGATAAAAGGTGATAACATTTATGTGCAACAACCAGATAAGTTATGTCCGGTATGGTGAGAAGCATCGTGTCTGGAAGCCAAGGAAGTTCAACTATGAACTTAAAGGAGCTTCAAAGTCATGAAACAGACATCTCAATATTGTCTATCGAGAATGAGAGTTTCATGTACCAGTTATATGTCAGCGAAAGCGTGGTTTTCCTTGCACATTATGTAGATGGTATTTTCACATTCGGAAACGGTGTGGAGATATTATCAAGCATGAAGGATGATTATCCGAATAGTTTCAAAAGTAGGACTTATGAGATTTTGGAACATCTTTTGAATTAAAGTCTTGTGTTGTCACAAGAAAAGGATGTTCAGGTATCTCAAGTCGCTTAAATTGATTCTGTAGTGAGTCATTCATAGCAAGAAAGATTGTTATCTTTCAATAATGTAAATGAACGAAGTTAGATATATGTACTGCTATAAGCATGTTAAACAGATATCAGTTCAACTCTGGATAGGCACATTGGTTAATGAATGAGCCTTGTGAGTTTAATGGCATCGGATATCCAGGAGGATCATAAGGAAAGGAAATTGACCTCTAACTATGTATTGGCCTTGGAGGAGGAGTTATAGGAGTTCAACACAGAAGTGTGTTGTGGATTCCGGTGTGAAGGCTGAGTTTTTTACAGCCTCATTAGCTTCGCAAGAAGCAATATAACTCCGGTGTTATCCTCTAGAGTCGTGTGTTCTGAGTTTGCCTAATAAAATCCCATGGAATTGTGATCATGTTGGTGCAATGACAAACTCAAGGGAACCCAAGACTCACAAGGTGGAGAAACACATAGGATGTGTGGTATCACATCATCCGAGAAATCGTGACAAGAGGTAACGTGAATGCAGTGGGAGTGATTGACAGTATAGACACACTTAATACTTTGATAAAGCAATGGTATTATGTTTTAAGTATAAGTGGGAGATTGTTGGGATTGTATACTGAAAGCATATATGATTAAGTGTTTTGTACACTGGTCTTCATATATGTTGCTGCAACAATGCTCGCTGTCTGATGAAACAAACATACAACGATCCATAATATCCTTTTATCTCGCCTATAGGGATGGCCATATGGTGTGTAGGAGATCATAGAGGATCATATGAGTCGTTTGACCTAGCGAGATATAAACAGTATCACAGCAGAGACAGTCCCTGGAGAGTCTGTCAGTCTAAGCTGCGGCACATCGGTTCCTAAGTGGGCTTATCCTAGCTACCTGAAGTGTCGGTACATGGTTATGTATTGATGGGATCAACAGTGGGATGTGCCATTCTCATTGACATACGAATGAGCCAGATCCCTAACATACTTCCTATGATCTTAAACCTAACTGAAGGATAAGGGGCACACACAGATTGACCACACTTTGATTTACCATGGTGGCGAGTCTTACATGTTCTCTAATACTCGTATTTTGTGTGTTGGCATTTTGTGTGTGGCTTGCTTAGGCTGTACGTTTAGGTAAGCATATCCATTTCAGGATGGTGACATTCCCTGAGGAGTTCACAAGGTTCATTATGCTAAACCCTGCAGGTTGAATTATTTAATTCAGGCATAAGTGAAAAGGAGTGAGTGGTATTACTCAGGAAATAAGAGATTAATTAATTATGGCTGATTGTCATAAGCCAAATTAATTAATGAATGTCTAAAACCTTAAATATGTGGATCATGTTAGTTTGGTGCAACCCGTTCCTAATAACGTGGTAATAAAGGGGCGAGTCAGCATTGTTACCGTGGTGAAGGTTAAAACAATGTTTTATTAATTAATTATGTTCTGGGTTCAACAAGGAAGGATTAATTAATAAAGAGGGCCCACTTTATTATTTGCACCTGGTCCCTGGTCTGGCCCATGAACTGCTCAAGCCCATTAGGGTTAAGGTTTCTCAAAACCCTAACACTATATATATGCCTTCTCTCTATCTGATCAAGTTAGACTTTTAAGTAGATTCAATAAATAGAGAGAGAACGGCGGCGGCAATCCAGAGGGAGAAACTGATCGATTTCCAGATCTCGGATCCAACTTGGTAGATAATCCTCACCAGATTTCCAAGGAGCAAGGGAACAGATCAGAAGATCAGATCTGTAGGAACAATTGTCCATCGCCGGCATTCTATCTCAGATCTTAGTTTACTTCATCGTTTTATTCTCCGATCTAGATCTGTAGATCAAACGGTGAAGATCAGGTATCCCTAAATTCCATCCTCTGCAATTAATTTTGTAGGAGCATGCATAGGTTTGCATGGTTTATTTAAATTGAAAATTATTCCTGGTATCCTAAGAACGATCCTTGGATAGAATTTAATCAATGGCAACTCATGTTGTCCATCGTAGACTCAAACCCTACATTCCCATCCATTGATTGAGCACAATCAAAGCTATCTTGATCGTCCAATTCGTGATTCAGTTTCCATAAATATGCGAAGGGTTTCTCGCATTCATTTCTACTACCACTTTGCCTCTGTAAATATTCGAAGTACTCTCCAACCTAGAGAACTTATTTCATTTAAGTAGTCCTAGACAATCATTCCTTCATTTATTTTAATCCACCTACATTCAATATGCTGAAAAGGGCATCTGCAGAGAATCCCGAGCAAAGGACATCTACTTCTGGCCAAATTGGGTCATTCTCTGTGAGAGACAACATCCCACACGCCGAACTCATAAAAATGGCCAAAGATGAAGAATCAGCCACAAATCTTACATTGGAACAGAGAAGGTTGCCCAGATAAACAAGGAGAAGATTCTTTTATGGGAGAAAGCGGAGAAAGTTTGCCTAGATTCTCGTTTGGTGGAGAAACAAAAAAACAAAGAGCTTATCTATTAGTTGAAAGTATACCCTAAATGGTTCCATCCATTTATGGTGGCTGAGTTTTATGCCAACGCGGTGATTTCCACAGATGCAACATTCGGATGCTTCAATGTGAAGTGGGATCACACTCAGAACTGAGAAAAAAGAAGCATTCTGTCATAATAGCTATCGATGATGAGATTTGTGGAACTTAGGCTGAGTTCATTTTTGAAAGGATGTTGGAGAATGTTAGGAAAAACTCCACTCTACCCAGCAAGTGAGTGTTTTCCACCGGAGTTAGCTTTGGTCTAAAAATCAGTTTTCTGATTGAGAACTTTGTGCGCACAGTAGATGAAGGTGAAGCACTGTTGCAACTGAGAGAACTCAAACTGAAAAAGAAGATAGTTTTGAGGAAGCAATGCAAGATCTGCCTACTCTCACCAACGTTGGAGAGGTGACTAGCAAAAGGCAGAAACTAACATCTCAGATTGAGAAAGGTCAAGGCACACCCAACAAGGGGAGAGGTGATGCTTTTGCAGGTACTACGATTCCAATCACTGTGAGGAAACCAAGATCATCACCTGCCAAACCAAAGAAAACTCTGAAGGAAGGACAGAGGGAGTGCACTGAGAAGATGAGTAAGAAAACTAGGATGGAGGAAAAAAAGGAGGAAGAAGCCAAACGAGCTAAGAAAGGAAAGGCAAAGGCTGTGGAGAAGCCTAAGAAAAGGAAGGGGGATGACTTTGATCCCACAAAGTTTAATCCCAGAAACAAACTGGAGTTCAGGGAACCAATTGCTACTGCTTATCCTAATCTCATGTTCGATCAAGTTTTTGATACTCTATACAAGAAAGCCACTGGACATGAGCAAGGTTCTGAACAAAGAACTGTGGACATTTTTGTTGATCCAAAAATCATTTTTACAACTGAAGGAGGGGCGACCAACCCTGAAAAACTGGTGAAGCAATCTGAAGAGTCTGGTATGGACGTGCAAAGGGGTTCCACACATTCTTAAGAGGAAGTGTTGGTCGTGCAAGGTGGTGCAAATACATCTGCTGAAGAACTAGGGCGACCACCCCTGTAAAACTAGCAGAATCGAAAACTGGAACCACCTCCCCTGGTGCAAAACTGAAAACTTCGAAGGGAGGTAAAACTGGCAAAACTGATAAATTTGATGATTATCCCTTAACCTCTTTAGATGTCTCATCTTCAAACACAGATTCAGATGACCTCACTGGTCTTCATGAAGTTTTCAACTTCACTCAAGATAAGCAAGGAAAATGGTGACATCATCCATGGGACAAGAGGAAGTTTGGGCCAAGGAATGGAGTGGCCAAACTGAAGGAAGGCCATTGTCAGTGGAGCAAACTAGACAGAGGCTACTCTGTATTCGAGCTTACAGGATTCATTCTTTGCCTTAAAGGGAAACAAACAGACTACCTCCAGCTGACTTTGTCTACATCCCAGAAACTCCAGTTATTGTCCAAGAAGCTCATGATGAAGAAGTGCATGCTACTGATCCAACTCCTGAGGATTATCAAAGCATTATCACTGCTAAACTGGAAAAAGTCAGGAAGATTGTAGCTTTCCAAAGGAGATTGGAGGAAGAAATGGAGAGGGCTAAATTGGAACTGACTTCTATCAAACTCGGAAAGGAAGAAATAGAGCAGGTTGTATCTTTATCTCATGAACTGACATTGGTTTCTACTGAAGAGAACACAGCCAAAGCAATTCAATTGATTCAAGGACAGGCTCAACAACTAAGCGAGGTTGCAAAACTCATTCAAAGACGTCTGTTTGTGAACAAATTTATGCTCCATCTGAAAGAAGAAGAAGCCAAGAAGAAAGCTACAGAAGAGGCAGGAAGGCTCAGGCAAGAACTGATCGATAAAAAAAGAAGAAGCAAGAAGACTCATCAGTGGCATGACACCTGTTACCCCGTCCATCAACGTGTGTATTGAAGATCCAATCATTGAAAAGCCGGATGATGCACCTACAAAACAAGCCACAACCAGTTCTTCCCAATCTTCCATCAATTCTGAAGTGAAACATTTTGTTCAATCCCAACTAGAGGTGATCAGGCAAGAAACTCAAGAGGTAAAGGCCAAACTGGAATAGAAGGAGAAGATAGACGCCGAAACAATGGAAGTTGTCTCCTCCCTCAAGAAGACTATAGCAACCCTCTTTGTTCTAGTCAAAAAAGGGGGGAAAGAGAGGGAAAAGGAGGAGAGACTTAGGCTTGAAAGGGAAGAAGAGGAGAAAAAGAGGAGAGAAGATGACGAAGCTGAGAGGAGACAGAGAGAGGAAGCTCAATTTTGAGCTATGATGGAGTTGGTACATAAATTCACAGATCATAAGCCTTCTTCCTAATCAAAGCAGCTCCGTAAGTTTTTAAGTTTTTTTTTTTTTTGAAAACTTGGCTCTCTTGATCATCTAGACCTGGCTCTATTGATCATCTAGTTTTTAGTTTTTATGTACTTGTAACATACCACATTTAATGAATAACTAAAAACCGGATTGAAGACAAACTCTCATTGTCTCTCTCTCTCTCTCGCTCTTATAGTTCTTATTTTAACCTGGTTGAATTCACATTATCCAATGTGATTAGCATTTTCATTTTCACTCTATTGTGATTATTATCGAGCAATATCTCTCCAATTCAGGGGAAAGATCAAATAGAGTAGTCCGATTAAGGAAATGGTGTTTCTGAGTAGTGTCTTTGTAAACTCGGTTCATCAATTGTCCTTTTTCTAGGCTTTAAGAAAGATTGTTTTGAAAACACCAAAAAGGGGGAAATTATTATAAACTAGGAAACTGGTTTACTCCTTTATTAGATGTTTTGGCGTGTCAAAACTAGCTTTTAGTTTCTAGTCAGTTTCTACATGTAATCCTTGTATAGGATAAATTGAGTTGTACCAGAAAAACTAGAAACTGGAAGCTATGAAGATCGAGAAGATAGATATCTAGTTTCTAAACTAGAAACTAGAAAAGAGCTTGAGATGTCTGAAGTCAAGTTTCAGAACTGAAAGTTGAAGAAACTAGAAACTAGAAATCAAAAGTCTAGTTTCAGAACTTGAGACTTGAAAAGAACTAGAAGACCAGTTTCTAGAAACTGGATTTTCACCTACAAAGCTTCACCAAAGGCATAAAGCTTGAAACTAGAAACTGAAAACTAGAAGATTTCAGTTTTCTAGTTTTATCGTAGAGGTTCAAAAGAGAGCTTGAGAAAGGCCAACCTCTTTCACAAGGAAACTAGAAACTAGAAAACTAGAAAAATAAAAGATTTCAGTTTTCAGTTTCAAAGCTATAAAGAACACGTGAAAAGCGAGAAGACGAAAGGAATCCGAATGGAACTAGAGTCTTATCCAAGACTCCTTGAAGAATTTTGAACTCAATCATGAACAATGAATCTTCAATTATGAGTTCCTCGGACTAGCGAACTATGTCCGACAGAGCACATGAAAGTACACTACATAAAAGCAAAAGCTATACATAGCAGGTACAGAGCAGATTGCTACTGCGGAAAAGAATGGCAATGATTGGACAACATCTGGTTTGTCTCTAATGGACAAAAAATTCAAACAATCATCAAATTCGCCTATAAATAGTAGATCACATCTTCAGAGGAGAACACCTGAAACATACGCGCGAACATGTAGAAACTATGTCAAACTAAATGCTCAAAAGCTCTCTGAAACTCCGAGTGTCTGTTAAAAAACATGAGGCTTAGCTTTCGAGCTTAAGCTATTCATTTGGTGTTATTACTTTTGAAGTAATATACACAGCAGTCAGTTTTCCTTATTGAATTATGATTCTCACGGGCAACAGCCAACCACAGGAAGTTCTGGGAAGAACAACAAACATCATATTCTAGTTTGAAGGTTGCGAGGTGCTTCCTCACTTCAAGACTGAAGAAGGAGCGGAGCAAGTTTCTGTGCGAGTACACTAGCAGGCCGACGAATATTGGCATTCGAAGGGCTAGCTAAAGATTGCGAGATCTGGTAAACTGCTACTTGGTAAATTTTTGGATTAAGTTTCGAAGAATGGACGTAGGATTTAAGGATCCAAACCACTATATATATCCTGTCTCGTTTATTGCTTTATTTAAGTTTCTACAATCTAGTTTTAAAGCTGATTTAAAACTGAAAACTGGAAAACTATGTTTCATTTTTTAGAGTGCAAACTATTAAAATACTTCAACAGCATAAACAAATACTCTGATCTCGAGACCAACAACAGTTGATCAAGAGATCGAGGAACTTTATTCACAATATGTTGGAGACTCTCCAAATCTGAGGGCAGAACTAAGAAGGTGGAGGATCTATGATATATGTGCTCACCAGCTCAACCAGGAGGATCGTGCAATCCTTTACTATCGACTCGGCTAGACATACTAGAGATTAGAAGAGCTTTGGGAAAATGAATAGGTGGGAGTAAGGCCAGGTGAACTCAAGTGACTATGGAGCAGATCCAGGAGCGATTGATGCATATTTGCTCATTCAGACTATTCAGTGGACCTCATGAAGTTCTATCTCTTACACTAGAGGAGGGGCCATTCCTCATGATTGATTGGACTCCTTGAGGATCAATTAGATCCTACTGGTGTCCCAGGCTTAATACTCTAAACAAACTTGCTCATTGGGGACCAAACTCGGAGAACAACCAACTTCTCTGGGAGTGTGAGATCGGGCTATTCAGACTTGGGAAACACCACACTTGGAATCTTTTGCCTATTGCGAGACACTCCACCGTTGATCCTATTGATGTATCATTGGCGGTAGCCAGGCTATTGGAGTCTCTTGCTAGTGTTGCTCTTTCCACATATTCCATGTCTGCAGAGCAAGTGGAAGTTATACCTGAGAAAAGAGCATCCACATCAAGGATGCAAGCTGAAGTTCTCCATAAAGCTCAAGTCGATCCCTCTACCTCTGTTATGATCACTCCTGTAGAAACCCCTACTACCATCATTTCGGTCAGCCCTGTGAGCTCATCCAATCTTCTTGCACACGTCCACGAGATTGTTCAAGCATCAAAGGAGAAAATCCTCCAAATTGTGGATGTAAGGATGTAGACGGTGACCTCTACTGTGACTACTCTCATTGGTGTAGTCAAAGAGGTGGAAGAGTAAAGAAGGAAAGTTGACGAGCAGCGTCAAAAGAAGTTTGAAGCCAACATGGACAAAATAGATGAACCTATTGCCTCTCTTTCCAAAGGTAAAGGCACAAAGAGTCCTTCATGTTTTGAAAAGAAGTAAAGTCGTCCTTCTAAACTTTTCCTTGTTTATTTTTTAATCTTGTACTATCTTTTTGGAACTCTCTATAGATATTCAACAAAAACTTCTTTTGCTCTCTTATTTACTTAAGATTTTAATGCTCTGAACTTATCTGAAACATTATAATCGAGCAATATCTCTTCAAACTTATAAGGAGAATATCTTAAGTGGAGGCTGAGTTTGAGGGGGAATCTTTCTGAGTTTATAGATTAATAGTTTTTACTTGTAAAAACTCTAAAGTTTT
>JAPKLW010000025.1:1750-56829 GCA_026898455.1 Plectranthus barbatus | reverse complement strand
TGTGTGCTACTCCTCACCGTTTCCAGGAGGAAGTGTTGAGGGATTTCCTTAGTGAGTGTCATGTTGGTCCAGGCTCAATCTATGGGGTGTTCCATAACAAGCTTGTTCATTGGACCCCTGACACCTTTGCGGTTGATTTCGGGCTTCCTCGAGGTCCGTTGTCTGTGGAGGACTATCTTTCAGAGGAGGTGGCTCCAGAATGGCTTGCATGGGAGAAGTGGCGTCATTCTCCTCATTTTGATTTCAGCCCTGACATTCCTGCTTCGGGTCTTAAGACACCATATTGGGTCCTCTTTCACATTGCCCATGAAATACTTCTTGGAGAGGAACCTTATGACCTTTGTTTCTCAAGACCTGTTTGGCAGGTGATGATGGCCATGGACGATGCTGCTTCCGTTGACTGGGCCGGATACGTTTTCAAGAACGTCTGGGAAGCTGTCAAGCTCCATCCGTTCGTGCCTCTGCGGAATGGGATGCAGCTCAGCTGGTTGATGGAGAAGTACTTTCCAGAGATCGCTGACGGTCCATCCAACCTTCAAGGGGCTGATTTCTATCCCTATAAGTCTGTGTCGCCTTTCTAGATGAACTCCATAATAAATCTTGTATTTCCTTTTGTATTTTGGCCGAAGGTGCCGTCTCTTCCTTTTGTAATGAGGACATGTTCCTCTTTTGAAGATGAATGTATGACTATTTCGTTCTCTTGATGTTTGTCTTTCGAGACAGAGTATAGATGTCATCTTCATTTTTCATAGCTTGCTGAGCGGAATCAATTTATCTCCTAAGCATTGATAGGGACATATCCGTCATTTCGCCATTGGTCTGGCATATTTCATAGAGTTTTCCATAAATGTTGGAAGTAGCATAGAAAATCCAAGAAAACCAGAAAGAATGAGAGTAATATCTCATTCATCCACAGCAATATCTAGTTCCATCATACCCAATTTGATGCATAATTCTTTGAATCTTACCTCTGCAAGGGGCTTAGTGAAGATATCTGCTATTTGATCCTCAGTACATATTCGCTGAATATCAATATCCTTCTTTTCTTGATGATCACGGATAAAATGATATCGGATGTCAATGTGTTTTGTCCTGGAATGATGTACTGGATTCTTTGTGATGCACATAGCACTATTATTGTCACAATAGATTGGCACGCATTCAGGTGAGATGTCATAATCTTGGAGTTGTTGTCGGATCCACAGAATTTGCTGACAGCAACTAGCAGCCGCTACATACTCTGCTTCGGTGGTTGAGGTTGCTACCAAGTGTTGCTTTTTGCTGAACCAGCTAATCAATTTGTGACCAAGGAATTGACATGTACCACTGGTGCTTTTCCTGTCGATTTTGCATCCTCCAAAATTAGAATCTGAATATCCACTTAGAGCTAGACTGTCGGCTCTTGGATACCAAATCCCTAAGCCTTCTGTGTATTTTAAGTAACGGATGATTCGCTTTGCTGTATCAAGATGTGTCTTGTTTGGTTGAGATTGATATCTGGCACATAGTCCCACAGCATATGATATATCGGGTCTGCTGGCAGTAAGATATAGCTGAGATCCGATGATTCCTCGATATAAGGTAGGATTGACTGCATCTCCATCTTTTTCAAGATCTGCTAAACACGCATTGCTGATGGGGATCCTTAAGCTCTTGGATTTCTCTGGACAGTATTTAGCAATGAGATCTCGCGTATATTTCTTTTGATGAATGAAAATTCCTTCACTTGATTGGTGAACTTGAAGTCCGAGAAAATAGGACATTCTTCCCATCATACTCATTTGAAAATTACTCATCATTAGCTTTGAGAATTTGTCACAAAGAGCTTGATTCTTTGAGCCAAAGATGATGTCATCAACATAGATTTGTACGAGTAGAATGCTTCCTTCGTCCTTAATTCGAAAGAGTGTTTGATCAATCCTTCCCTTTTTGAAGCCATTGTCGAGTAGAAACTTAGATAAAGTTCCATACCAAGCTCGAGGTGCTTGCTTTAGTCCATACAAGGCTTTTCTTAGTTTATAGACCTGATTTCCATTCTCAAAACCTGGAGGCTGCTCAACATAGACTTCTTCCTTGAGTTCGCCATTTAGGAATGCACTTTTAACGTCCATTTTCATGACCGAGAATTCATGATGCGCTGCATAAGCGAGAAATAATCTGATTGCTTCTAGTCTTGCTACTGGCGCAAATGTCTCATCATAGTCGATGCCTTCACATTGTTTGTACCCTTTGGCTACAAGGCGTGCTTTATTTCTCACCACCAAGCCTGATTCATTCTTCTTGTTTTTGAAAACCCATTTGGTGCCTATGACATTCTGATGTTGTGGTCTATCCACCAGATCCCATACGTGGTTGCGAGAAAATTCAGCAAGCTCCTCTTGCATAGCGTTTACCCAGTCTGGATCACGTAGTGCCTCCTCAACTTTAGTTGGTTCTTCATTTGATAGATAGCATGAAAACATTGCAGATCCTTGTCTAGTCAAGATGGGGTCATTGATATCTCCAAGAACATCTTCTAGTGGATGTGCATGCAGCCATGCTGGTCTGATTGGTTCTCCAGCAGTTCTTCTTCTTCCGATATTATTTGTCTGTTCTGCATTGACAACTTCATTCTCAGCATCTTGTGTGTTAGGATTTTGATCTTCAATAGGAGGTGTTTCTTCAGCAGCCTGTCCTTCGGCTATAGGAATATCATGGTCTGGATCTTCTCTTCCAGTGGAATTTTCAGCATTAGGTGCCTCAGCATCTGGTATCTCAGCAGCTGGTATCTCAGCAGCTCCTCTGCCAAGATCTTCAGCAGTATTGACTTCCTCAGCGACGCGGATAGGATTGGAGTTTTCCTCGTCTGAATCATCTAGCGAATTAGAAATATCCTTTTGGGGGTTGGCCTCAGAATGAACGTTAGCATCACTGGCCTGGTCTCCTGGTTTTGTCTGAACAGGATTACATTCATTCATAGACTTAGTCGGGTCAAATCGTAAGTGTTCATGACAATTCAAGATCGATTGACCATTGACATCATTAGTCTCATGATTGTTATCCTTTGTCTCATTGATAGCTCTGCGCACTAAAGTAGATTCATCAAAAATAACATTGCATGTTATTTCCACAATCCCAGTAGTCTTGTTTAACACTCTATATCCTTTGTGGGTGGGGTGACCATATCCGAGAAGTACACCCTCATCCGACTTAGGCGAAAAAGTGTTAAGTTTTGACTTTCCGTTATTATGGATATAACATGTTGCACCAAAAGCACGTAGATAATCTAAATTAGGCTTACGACCGTTGTATACTTCATAGGGAGTTTTGTTGAATCGGCCGTTGATAGAGCTCCTGTTCTGCGTGTAGTCATCACTGCTTCGCCCCAATATCTAGCAGGTAAGTCAGCATCGGCTAGCATAGATCGCACTGCTTCTTTCAGTGTTCGATTCCTTCTTTCTGCTAGACCGTTCTGCTGTGGGGTCCTAGCAGTGGATCTCTCATGATTTATACTGGCTTCTGCACAAAAATCAATGAGAATGCCATTGCAGAATTCTGTTCCATTGTCAGATCGAATCCTTTTCACTGTAACTTCTTTGCTATTTTGCTCCTTGAGGATCAACTCGGGTAGAGTAATCTTGACCTCATCTTTGGTCTTCAGTAAGCGAACCCATGTATACCTGGAATAATCATCAACTATTACAAGGGTATATATTCTTTTACTTACCGAGGGTGGAGTGACAGGTCCGAATAGATCCATGTGCAATAATTCTAGGATTCTGCTTGATGTGTTCTTTTCTTGGTTGGAGTGAAATGAAGCTTTGGTCTGCTTTCCTTGTTGGCATGCCTTGCAAATGCCTTCCTTACGAAACGTGATGTTTTGAGGTAAACTTGTGACAAGATCATTTCTAGCGATATGGTTGATGGTTTTGAAATTCAAATGATTTAACCTCTTATGTCATAACCAAGTGGTTTCCTCTTTATTTAGTGCTAGAAAGCATGAATGATGTTGACCACTTTGCCAATCAACCACATATAGTCCGCCTTTCCGAATTCCTCTAAGCTTTACTTCTCCTGTTACATTGTCAGCTATAGAACATCCTGTATGAATAAAAGATACTGTGTACCCGTTTTCGCATAGTTGACTAATGCTTAGCAGGTTGTGTTTGAGATTGGATACGAGAGCAACATTTACTATTCTTAGTCCATTTCGCTCTATGCATCCTCTGCCAAGTACTCTTCCTTTGCTGTTGTCACCAAATACTACAGATGGACCATACGATTTTTGAATGTCTGAGAATAATTCTTCGTCTCCCGTCATATGCGCAGAACAACCACTGTCTAGGATCCACTCATTTGACATGCTTGATGTCTTAGCACTTGAATCCTGTTCCTGCAAGGACAATTAAGTTGATTTAGGTCCCCGTTTCGAGTTGGGTCCTGGAGGATTAGCTTGAGTCATTGTCCCTTTTGGAACCCATATTTTGATAATTGTCAAAGAATTTTCTTTGAGATCTATTTTGCTGATTTTTTCAACTTTTTAATGTGCATATGTATGTGGTTGTGCATTGTGCTCCTTTACCTTCATCGTCCTTTGATGATATATGTATCTGGACTCGGGTCTCACATAGGTGTTTCTCCTATGTGGTGTGTTGTGATAATATTGGGATTTCATTGAGCGATTCTTAATGTCTCTTCCCCGAGAAAGGATGGGATTTGGCTTCCTAGCATTTGAAACAAGATGCTCAGCCTTTGTTCTTGAGTTTGCTGAAAAGTTTTGCTTATCAGACTTCAAATGTAAGTTTTGATGTCGTTCAACATCTCTTATGAACCTTTGCTGAAATCTTACATTCTGCTTGGCCTTTTACTGAGGTCTAGCATAGTGCTTGGGTTCAGCAGACTGTTTGATATTCTGCTGAGCGATCAGACTAGCATTTGAGGATTCAGCAACTAATTTATCCTTCTCTTTAATGTTATCAAATATTTTTCCGCCAGAGACAAAAATGATATTTTCCTTTTGCCTCGAAGTATTATTTTTGTCATTGCAACTATGCCCAATTCCAGATCGGTCATCGTGACGTCTCTGTCGGCTTATCAAGTTATTCAAAATATCCTGACTCGTCATGTATGCGCAGACACACTTCTCATCAGCGAGTGGTTCACCATCTTCAACGATTTTTGCCATAAAGACCATTAGGGCTTCTTCTTCCTCATCAGTGGGATAATATTCCTCTTCGTTGTCGGGAATATCTGGAACTTCTGTCCTCGTTAGCAATGCCTTCGTTACAGCTCGTACTGCTCGTCTTTCAAATCTCTGACACAAACGTTCTCTTTCCTCAGGACATACTTTTGGACAATCATGTTTCAAGTGATCAGGAGACTTGCATTCAAAACATGTTCTTATCCTTTTTTCAGTAGGGTGCTGCATCATGCTCGCTTTTGCCTCCTTTTCGGCTTTTGCTTCCAGAATCATTTTTTGTATCTTTTTCATTTGTTCTTCCAGCTCGCCTATTTTCTTATCTTCATCGTTAACTATAGAAGTTGATGAAGTCTCCTTGGATGATGTAGCAGAAGCAGGTGTGGACTTTTCTTGATTGTAGAAAGGTTTCCTCGGAGATTTCCATTTGTTTCCATCTTTCTTGACAAAGTACGCTACGTCTTCTTGAGTTCCAACGCTTGTGGGATTTGGATGTATAACAGCAGCTTCGTTTTTCTTTGATTGCTGAATGATGAATTCATGTGATTTAAGTTGAGAGAAGACTTCAGCGGTCGTCATATTGTTGAGATCTTTCTCACTCATGTTTGTCATCTTGACAAACCAATCACTCCTGGGGTAAAGCTTGGATATAATTTTGTTATTCATTTCCCCTTTGTCATATGTCTTGCCGACATTTTTGAGTTCTGCGATGATAGTGTTGAACCTTTCTTCCATCTCCTGAATGGTTTCTCCTGGAATCATGGCGAAGGATTCGTACTTGTCCACAACGACTTGTAGCTTGTTTCACTTCATCTGTTCCGTTTCCTGAGAGACTTCACACACATAATCCCATATCTCCTTTGCGGTGTCATAATCTAGAGCTTTGTTGGATATTAAGGGGGGTAGACACTCCATAATTAGCTTCATGGCGATAAACTCCAGCTGTCCTCTCTTTTTGTCTTCAAGAGTCCATTCCTCGTAAGGTTTACTCACCATCTCAGGTCTGGGTTGACCACCAGCGGGTCCAGGGGGTGCAGTGTTGACCTTCATGATTTCAATAGGTCCAATCATTAGGATGTCCCTCATCTCTGGATGTATGCTCTGCAGCTGGATCATGGCCTTCTTTTTCCATGTTTCAAATCCATCCTTATTGTACTTCGGGAGAGCGTGATTAGACATCGGATAATTCTCGTCGTTACCTGAGCTATGTAAAATACCAATACAAGAGACGCAAGGAAAGACTAGGATCTAGGTCCTAAGCGACTCAGAAGCAGTCAGTTTTTCAACCTCCTGCTCTGATACCACTTGTTGGTCCCTTATGATCTTGAAGTTTGAGTCGACAGATCCGTTTAGACACAACGAATCTTTCTCCTTAAATGCGGGTAGCTATTTACTGATTTTTCTGCTTTTGGACAGGCTTTTCTGTCCTACTTCTGACATGGCTAATTGTCGCACGTTGGTCAGAATAGCGGTGTAGCAGTCCTTCTGTTTTGCTTTGCTGAGCTTCTGCTGGTACGGGATGCTGGATCTCTTTCAGCATGCTTTTGATCTCCTTGCACAGTGAGTGCTTTGTCTGCTACTCTGATTTGATTTGCTAGCATCTTCAGCAATCAAGGATGTGTTTGTCGAATGCTGATTATCTTAGCATTCTTAATTCGGGCAGCCTTCAGCATTGTTCGATGTTTTGCTGAGATATTTCAATTAGCCTATTCTATTACAATACGATGTTTTAACCTATACAGGACATTACATCAGTTTCTAAGCTATGCTAAGGTTCAGCAATGATCGACCGTCTACTAAGGTTTGATCCAACAAAACCTTTCACAATAATATCCTAAGGGTAATTTACAAGTATTTTCCCAACAATCTTGTAGTCAAACAGAGGTTGGTGTAGAGGTAGGTTCAACATGACTAAGGAGTTAAGTGTTTGTGCCCATGTGGCTTGTTGCCCCTGTATCTATAACCCAAGAACTTGAAACCAACATCATCAAAAGATAAAAAACTAAGGCATTGAGATAAGAAACTACAAGCAAAGTCACCAAGATGTGTCAGATTAACCATGTTTTTCTCCTTACTTATACCTTTGTCCTTCATCCTTCTGTGAATTTCATGCACAACATTAGTCAAATCATCGTTCCATTCAAATATTGTGTCTAAGATCTGTACATTCAGCCATTGCTGCTCCTTTATTGTTTGAATTATCCCACCAATCCGGATATCCCTTTATATTGAAACAAATTCTCAATCGAGGGTCCCACCTTCTTGCAATAAGTGCAAGTCTAATTGCTCATTTACATTTTATAGGGTATTCTGTTATTTCCTGCTTCCTTTGACCATGGTTGATGATTCTTAACACACATAGCAATGTTCTCAGATCCCATATGATCAACAATGGATTTGTTCTCCTTAGCATTAAGCATTATGGAGTATATTTTATTTGTCATGGGTAAAGGTTCAACAAGTAAAACCTGATTCCTTTCTATGTTAAAACTTTCACTCAAGCCCATTAGAAACTTCATAGACCTATTGATGGAGATCCAGTTGACAAGAATTATCAAGATATATTAAGATGATTCGTTGAATATATGAAAGAAGATTTGATTTATCTTGATAATATTTGATAGTTATTTAAGTAATTTAGAATTTTAGATATATTAGGATTTTTTATTAATCTTTTAGAAATATTTTAGTTTCATATTTTATTAAGATTTGATTTTCTTGTCAGATTAGGATTTGATTTCCTTATGAAATTAAGATTTGATTTCCATATTAGATTAGGATTTAGTTTCCTTTTTCGGATTTGAGTTTGCCTATATATAGGCATTGTTATGAACTAATTTATGTGGTTTTCAGTTATCAATTATCAGTTAATAAAAATTGTGAGTTATTTCTCCAATTCTAAAAACTCATAAGTTTCAGTGGATTACCTTGAAATTAAAAAAAAATTGACTTATCAATCGGACTTTCACATCCGTTTGTGGCGTCTTTACTATATCCATCGTTGTTGAGGTGAGTTATTTTTTGGGTCGTAGGGGTTTGTTTTCGTTCTTGCTCGCGGTTCTCTAAGGGTTGACTTTAAAGATTTTGGATCTTCCCATCTTAAAAAATTATCAGTTTGCTTTGTGTTGCATATCTGTTGTTTCATTCGAGTTCCTGGGTTGCGATCTAAACCTTCCAGGTGAGGATCGTATCATTTTGGTATCCAGAACCCTATATCGCTGCCTCAGCCCCCTACATGTACTCCTTGGACTGTCTTTCATTAACCCCCATAATCAAATCCTCAAAACCCAACGGTGGTCTCAAATCTCTCAATTGGCCAGTTAAATCTTTCAACCTACAATAGTACTTAGTAACTCAAAGGCCCTCTTGTTTCATATAGCAATTTCTCTTTTAATTTGAAATAACATGGCAATATTCGATATACCTTATTGTTCTTCGATTTCTTTCCAAAAATCTGTTGTGTAGTTGACATAAGCAAATTGATAAATCAGCTCTTTTGACATGGCAAACAAAACACCACCATACTATTTACCTTTCTCCACCGCTTGTAAAATTTTGATTATGCCGCATGCATGGGACACATTCCATCCACCATTCCGAGCTTATCTTTCGATTCGAATGCGATGATGACTGCATTTTTCCACAGTCAGTAATTGGAATCCGCCAAGGAAACATAAACCAGCTGCATTTTGGGGTGATCGGACATGTGCTGCTTTGGTTGTTTTTCATATTATTAATCCATTGCATCGATCTCTTTCGCATCGGCCATCTTTTAAGGATTAGATTTAAGTGATCATGGCTCTGGTACCATGTAAAATGCGCAGAATGTTCATGAAGAAGAAATTAATTCAGGGGAATATTTTCATACAATCATCTCAAAAATGAGTTGTACGGATTGAGCATCGGTATATACACTCAAGAAAAAAACCTACTAAACATTTTACATGTGGCACAATCATAATGAGTAAAACAAAACAAATCCAAACTAACTACAGCTTCGTGTGTTGACCATCTTATTCTTCACATCAATTGATTTTCTTTGAACATCAGAATGTGCTCGCTTGGAGTGCTATTTTGCTCCACTGAATCTTCTAAACTTTAACAGTATTGATCTTAAGTTTGGTTAGTTTAAAAAACGAGTGTTAGGGACTTTTGTTAGAAATTCCTTCCTTATATGATATTTTGATTAGTCAAACATGCCACTAGACTATTGTGTTGCTAGCTAGATTAGTGATCACTGCAAAATTTGCAAATTAATTGCAAATACAGTGGCAAATAAATTTATAAAGTAACCAAAAGTAGTCGAACCCAGAGGAATTGTGCAATGAAAATTTGGTACTAACTATAGTTCTAAGATTTATTGTTTGAGTAGACAGGAAATTTGGTTTTGGAAAACAAAAATAACAAAACTGAAATTTAAAGGGTTTAAAAGCAAATTAAAGAACACATATTCTAGGGCATATAATTAATCAGAATACATGCTCAATTAATCAACTCTACAATGGTGGAAAATCATATTAATGTATTAAAATTCCTTGCTTGGGCAATTTTAACTTAGGTTACTATCATGTGACTGTATATGCTTGGTTGGCCTCAAGAACACAATAATAATCAACCTTAAAAAAACATAGATTTAATTCCCTATAATTGCTTGCTCTTCCTTTTGAGACAGAATACCACTTATATTCAATTCCTCTTCCTGTTATTAATTTTCTCATCTCGGTCTTTCAATTAACAACTATGAATATAGAATCAAATTCATCTCTCGATTCCTGGACAATTCTAAATTCTATCAAATAAATCAGGAATTGAAACCATGCAAATTGAGTTGATTAATCTAACATGCAAACATGATTAATTACACATAGCCTTAGAACCTGCTAGGGTTTCTAGCCACTCATGATGGAAAGAAACAAGAGAAACATATTATTGAATTGCATAATGTAACTTACAATGAAAAGTAAAGATTGCTCAAGTCTCCAATCTCGAAAAACTTGAAATAAACTTTAAAGCTTGTTGAATCCTCTCTAAAATAATTAAAACTTCAAATACTCCAACACTCCAAGAGAAGACTCCTCAAAACTCGAGCATAACCAATATTTATAGAGGTAGAAGTGTATAATTTAGGATCTAGGGCAAAAAATATGATTTAATCACTTAAATATCAAAAATTCCTTTTTCTGCCTCCTCGTTGGTCAATATGGACCTTGCGTCGGTTGATGCAGATCACCTTGCATCGGTCGACGTGGCTTTCACATCGGTCGAAACAAAGACCTTTTTCCCCCTTTCGATTTTTTTGCGCGGCCGCCATAACTTTTGCTCCCGAACTCCGATTGACCCGATTCCAGTTGCAATGGAAAGCTAATTCGAAGATTTTTCTATTCACATGCTCCATTAGCTAAAATTCCTTGTGTGGGAGAACCCGGCTACATGAATTTCTTGAGGAAACTGATGAGCGAGAAAAAGCTGGTAGTGGAAAATAAAATTGTTTCAATTCATGAGCAATGTAGTCTTCTTTTGCAGAAATAGATTCCGATGAAGAGGTTTGAACCGGGGTGTTTTTCCATGGGGGGAGAATTTTGGAATGTACTCTATGATACTGGAACAAGCATAAATTTGATGTCATTCTCGGTTTGCAAGAAGATGTAGATTGGAGAGATAAGACCAATCATGATTACTCTATAGATGGTGTATCGCTCTATTTCCCGGCCAAGGGGGATAGTTGAGGACGTCTTGATTGGAGTTGGCCATCTGATTTTCCCTGCCGACTTCGTGGTTTCCGAGCTCACTACTGTATTCGAGATCGAATGGTGTATATGATAGATGCAAGGGGACGGCGGGTCTGGACATGACCACCTTGATGAGAAGCAACATCGTCGAGCTATGACGATAAACAAGGCACTGAATGGGAGGTAACCCATTATTTTAATTATTTCCTTTCTGTTTTCCATTAATTTTCGTGTTTCTCATTTGTGTTCCTTAAAAAATATTGGAGCCTCTGTATTGATTGAAACACAGGGGGTTGATCGATACAGAGGGATCAACATGGGCACACTTCAACCCTGAAGAGGATCAACAAGAAGGCTCGATGTCGATCGACACCCCGCCTATCAATCGACACAGAGTGCTAAAATCCACATGTCCCTGTCACTCGAGTTCTACTGCTTCGAAGGATAAAAAGTTGGTGTCTGAGACCAACATCAAGGTACTGTTTCAAACCTTAGTCTAATTTTCAAGCTTATTCCCTTGGTGAGTTGAATAAGTTTGGGGAGAGGACGACAAGGGGTTGAAACTATTTTCTTCTCATTTTTTTTACTACTTTCAGTCGATTTAAATTCTTGCCTAGTTTAGAATATTTTGCGTAATTTTTGCATTTGTTTAAAAAAAATTATGATTTTGTGAGAAGATCTGTGAGCTATGATAGAACCCTAACGAGAATGTGAGATTTGAATTGATTGACATTGGTGTGAGTTGATTGTGATAGTTGTTGAGAACGCCTATGAATATAGAAAACCGCATGATTAATTGATTTGAAACTTGCATTGGCATGATGTTTGATGATGATTTGATATTTTATATGAAAGAAATTATTGTACCAAGTGTGAGATTTGAGCTTTATTTCGTTTGTGAGTGTGACTGCATTATTGAGTATCTCTAGAACTTGCTTTGTTTCTATTTTGAGACTGCTAGTGTGCACAAGTTCAGGAAATTATTTTAGGTCATCTTTGTTAAGCCTATATCCCATACACTGCCATATTTGAACAATTATCCCTTGTCAACTCTTTTGAGCCTATGTGTTTTTCTTTCTTCCTCTATGAGTTGGAAAAAAGAATAGATCTCAAAGACGAGGATGTTAGAAAAGTTCTACTAGAGGCACAAGAGCTTATTGCTGATCAAGACCTAGCTAACGAGTGCAGAGCTGGTGAATCAGATTGTTTGAGACAATGGCATTGGAGCTGATGAAGAACCAGCAGGTGGTAGATCAACTGGAGAGATACCAGCTAGAGAAGGAATATTAGCAACCGTGGAACCAGTAAATTCAGAACCAGCAGCAAGTGTGCCAACAAAAGGAAGAATGCCAGCATCAACTGAAGGAACTGCTTTCAAAAAAGAAGTCATTCCCAAGGATTTCTATCTTAAGGATGTGCCCATCGCCGGAACAGAGAGCATACATCCTTTCATCCAACCAGTTGAAGTCAAGGAGTTACAGTAACAAAAGTGGTTGAGGCATTACCCAAAATTAGATATCTTGGATGATGTTACAAATTCTAGAGCTACAAGTGCACTACGCTCATGTTTAGTCTCCCGATCAGAGCCGACAAAGATTGTAGAAGTCTTGCAGTCAACGGATTGGATCAACACGATGCAAGAGGAATTGGGAGAATTCACCCGCAAAAATCTTTGGTGCCTGGTGGATAGACCAACACACTAATCAGTAATAGGTAATAAATGGGTATTCAAGAACGAGTGGGATGAAGCTTCAATAATGTAAGGAACAAAGCTCGACCTGTTGCCAAGAGATACGCACAATGTAAAGGGATTAACTATGATGAAACCTTCGCATCAGTTTCTAGATTGGAGGCAATTAGGCTATTTCTAGCCTATGTTACGTATCAGAACTTCACAATCTTCCAGATGGACATGAAGAGTGCCTTCTTAAATGGCAAGGTGTAGGGGAAGTGTACATGGAACAACCTCCAGGCTTTGAAGAAGGTGACCTGGTCAACAAGTTGGGGAAGACTCTATATGGACTTAAGCAAGCACCACGAGCTTGGTATTAGACCTTGTCTCAGTATCTACTGATGAATGGCTTCACAAAATGGATGATCGACATGACTCTCTTCCTAATCAAGGACGTTGAAGACATTTTGCTAGTTCAGATCTATGTGGAAGTCAACATCTTTGAATCGAAAAATCTAGACCTTTGCAAGAAATTTACCCAACTTATGCAGAGCAACTTTCAGATGATTATGATGAGCAAGATGTCATACTTCTTAGGACTTCAGGTTCAACAAGCCCTGGAGGGTATCTTTATCAGACAGAAGAAGTATACAAAAGATCTTATTAGCACATTCTATCCAGAGAAGACAAAGTCATTGAGGATTCCGATGAGCCCCACTGCCCATCTAACTTTTGATGAAGAGGGGGAACCAATGAATCCAACCAGCTACAGAGGCATCATATGATCCTTGCTCTACTTGATAGCCAACAGACCCGACATCTCATATGTCGTCGGAATGTGTGCCTGATTTTAAGTTAATCCGAAGAAATTGCACATGGAGGCTGCTAAAAAGATCGTCAAACACCTCAAGTGTACGCGGCCCTTAGGAATTTAGCATCCCAATTAAGATGATATCAATCTCATTGGATACTCAAATTCGAACTTCGAAGGATGCAGAATTGACAAGAAGAGCACGAGTGGCACCTGTCAGTTCTTGGGCCACAAGTTTATCAGTAGTTTCAGCAAGAAGCAGCACTTCATTGCTACCTCCAACACAGAGGCTGAATATGTGGCCACCGTCAATTGTTATGCTCAAATCTTGTGGATCAAACAGCAGCTTATGGACTAGATGTCAACACTGGAAGTGTCCACATCTATTGTGACAATAATAATGTGAAGTTGATAAATACGCATTTTCACTTACTTATCAATTAGTTGTAAGTTGTTTTTAGGGATTTTTTGTGTATTTTACATATTTTTTCGTGCATAGAATGGCTTTTATGCTTGTTATGTTCGTGGTGATGTGTTTTGCAGGGTTTTTAGGGAAAATTAATGAAGTTCAAAGGAGTTGTGTGGGCTATAATTCTGCGTCGATTGACATAAAATTATGTCAATCGACATAATCTTATATCGATCGACGTAGCCCCCATTGGATCGTTCGACGCAGCACAAGCTGGCTGCTTCTGTGTCAATCGACGCGGATCTCACGTTAGTCGGCGCGGCTATTTTAATTGTGTCAATTGACGCAAATTCTGTGTCGATCAACGTGAATCCGGAGACTTCCAAATACTATTTTGTTTGAAGATATACATATATAATCCTAGATTTTGTAGGATACATCTACCACTATTATAAAAAGCCTTGTAATTTTCGAATTTTAGTCTCATGTCATCTTTTTTAGTTCAACTTGGAGAGTCGACAACAACAATTGAGTTTTTATTTTGGAGCAGATATTCGAACAACTACAGTAGAAATCTAGGATCAATTTCTACACTCGTTCATGTTATGCAGTCCCAAATCAGGTTTTATCTTTTCTTGATGATCTCTATTATGCCAGTGTGTAACTAAACTTTCAATCAGATTCTAGGTTTTTGAACTATCTTGTCTTCATGTTTTAATTAATTAAATTAATTATCCTTTCCTTTCAAAGTTTATGAAATCTCGTTCTTAATTCGCAATCTTGATTTGTTGGCCACATATTAGGATTGATTAGTTGATAATTAAAGACTCAAAAAGTAATAATTGTCAATGGAAAAGGGTTTTCATAATATAATTTGATTTCTTGTCTGAAAAGAAGGAAATAGATTGTAGGAATAAATCTGTGGATTTCTGGAGTTATTTAAATTATTCTCAAGATCGAAAGTATAGAGATATTTAATTAATCTACTTCATGAATTGTCTAACCTAGAGATTCGTAATAATTTTCTGATATTCCATTGTGATTAGGAATTAAACTGGTATTGATTAATTTGTCATTACATGTAAGGCATGATAGGTAGAAAACTCTGGAATCTGTGTTTTCCGCATTTGACTTTCAAAATCTTTTCTATTTCCAGTTTTAATTTTCAATTACAAGTTGCTTTGTTTTCAAATTCCAAAAACCCAAAATTCGATTTTCCTTAAACAATATTTCGAGTAAATGTGTTTAAATATATAAGGTTTTCGCAATTTCACTCATCTGGGTTCGATAATTTATTTGCCGCTATAATATTAGCTCTTGTTAATTTGCTAATTAAAATTTTGGTGTCGTTGTCGGGGAGCGAATAGAATTAATATTATTATTAATTATTTTGATTGAGATATTGATTTAGGTTTTAATTTTCGTATTTTTTTTTCTTAATTTTCGTACAGTTCAAGTCTATGTCGACCGAAGCACATTTGCATCAATCAATGTGAATTTTATAATTGCGTTGATCGATGTCAAACTGCGTCGATCGACACAAATTTTCTTTCCTTTAGTATTTCATTTTTATTTTTGTTCTATTCGCAGTTTTCACTCACTACATATTCATCTTTGTAGGTAGTGTATGATCACAAGAGCAAGGGGCAAGGAATCAGTAGAATATGATCCAGAAATCGAAGCCAGTTGCCGAAGGAACAACCAAAGGAAAAACCAAGACAAAGGAAGTTCAAGTAACCAATCAATGGCTAACAACGTGCAACAGGATCCACCACAAGCTGAACTTTTTCGAGAAGTACATGTTATGAGGGAGCAACTGCAGCAGCTGAACCTCGAAAGGAACAATCGGAATAACCAGACACTCCATTGTAATCCGCTCTTTGATGATGATCCTGATGTGGACGAAGATCCGCCAGAGGGGCTTGATGATGATGATGAGGATGAGAACGCCATTCAGAAGAGATAACGGCCTCGGTTTCACGAGACAGACTTCGGGTTGGCATCAATGCCAACAACTTCGAGCTAAAGTCCGGATTGGTGCAGATGGTGCAACATAGACGATTCAGTGGAAGAGCTACAGAGGATCCATATGCGCACCTTGACAAGTTCATCTTACTCTGCAACTCTGTCAAGATCAATGGAGTCAGCAAGAAAGCGATTCGGATGCGACTGTTTGCATTCTCCCTGCATGATAAAGCGTAGTCCTAGTTTTCTGCACTAGACAAGAGCAGCATCAGCACATAGGCAGAATTGAGGAATGAATTACTGGGAAACTTCTTCCCTCCTAGCATCATTAGACATAGACAGAAAGACATCACAAGATTCGCCCAACGACCTGATGAGAGCTTCTACGAGACATGGGAGCGCTAGAAGGAGCTTCTAAGAGCTTGTCCATGACATGGACTGTCATTGGGAGAGTAGGATAAGACCTTCTACGAGGGGTTGAATGATACGACTGTAGAGCTGGTGGACGCTACACTAGGAGACACTATAATGTCGAAGAGTGGAAAAGGGCTATGGAGTTCTTCCAAAAGATGGCTAACAACAACCATAGGTGGTCTTCAGTTCATCATCGGCCGGTGAAAGCAGTGGAGAAGGTTATTGAGGACCTGGATTTTGCAGCCGAGGTGAAGAAGCTGCGTGAGGACTTCGCTACACTAAAAATGGAGCAAATTGTTGCTTCTGTGGAGCCTATCCAAGCTACAGTTGAAGGGGGCTCCATAGACGTCAACTTTGTCCAAAGAGGTGGTTACCAAAATAACTGTCGCGGACGATATCTGCAAAATAATCAGTCCTACAACCACAATAGTGTGAGGAACCATCTAGGATTCTCTTATGCAAGCCCTCAAGATGCGGAGCAGCCACTGCCTAGATTTGCAGTGCAGAATGGAGCTGTGGTGGAGCAAAAGAAGCCAAATCTCGAGGAGATTTTGGCTAAATTCATGCAAGGATCGACCGATAAAGTTGGGAAGTTGGAGCAAGAAATAGCTGGAGTAAATACCAAGGTGGACCGTATGGAGAAGCTTATGCAAATAATAGAGACTCAAGTCAGTTAAATCGTCAACGCCCTCGGAGCCCAGCACAAACCCGATCATTTTCCTAGCAATACTCAAGTCAACCCCAAGAACCAAAGGAACAAGGTCAACGTTATCACTCTCAGAGGGGGAAAGTCATACAAGGGGCCAGAAAAGCCAGGAAGGGACCCTCCGGAAGATAAGGAAGTGGAACAGGTCAAGGAGACTGCGGGAGATGCCTCCGTATCGATCGATGCCAGCTACGTCAATCAATGCAGAGGAATTGGTGAGACCGTTGTGGATTAACACGCGTCAATCGATGCAAATTCACATCGATTAACACCACCTTCCAGGTCACTTGTGAAGAAACCTCCCATGTCGTTCCCGCAGCATTTCACTAAGATAAAGATGAATGAGAGATATGCACGCTTTCCGGAGAACATGAAAAAAGTGCATATCAACATTCCACTAGTAGAGGCACTGCGCGAGATGCCCGGATACATCAAGTTTATGAAGGACATGGTCTCTCAAAAACGACCATTCATGGAGAATGAGACGGTCAATCTCTTTGAAGAATGCAGTGTGGTGATACAGAAGAGGATTCCGCTGAAGAGGGAGGATCCGGGATCATTTACCATCTCCTGCGTCATTGGAGGGGAAACATTTAGAAAGGTCTTGTGTGACTCTAGCGCATCCATCAACTTAATGTCGTTGTCAATCTTCAAGCGACTAGAGATTGGAAGCATCAATCCAACAACTATCTCGCTTCAAATGGCCGACAGATTCGTATCTTACCCAAGGGGTATTGTGGAAGACAAGCTCATGAAGGTGAAGGACTTCATCATCCCGGCAGATTTCGTAGTGCTTGACATGGAGGAAGACCACAAAATTTCGTTGATCCTAGGGAGGCCTTTCTTGAAGACTAGTGGAGATTTGATTGACATCCGGGATAGAAAATTGACGTTCTAAGTTAATGACAAGTCGGTCACCTTGTACATCTACAAATCCATGCAGAAACATAACGACAAGAACTACCAGGAAGAGTGCCATATGATCAACTGTTTTGACCCGGTGAATTCCTCTCCCTTCTCTCCTCTTAAATCTGACCGTGACTTTCTTGAGAAATGTTTACTGCATTCCTTGTTCTCATTTTCAGACATGGATGAGGCGGATGAAAAGATGTTGGACCTAGTGATGGAGCTAGATGTGTTTTAGGAAATACCGCGGGAAAAGGAAAACAAACGGGAGTGGTGGCCAGCCCGGTACAGCCAAAGTTCGAAGGGAAAATGAGGATTCACCTCTGCAATGCTCGACATGAATACCAAGTTAATCGACAAAAGGGAAAAAGTTGCATCGATCGATGCGGACTCTATGTCGATTGACGCAGTCAAGATGGGTGACATAAATTCTCTATCGATCGAAATAATGGAATGTGGAAAAGGGATCTCGGTGATTTCATCTACATTGGTCAACGTAAAATATGTGTCAGTTGATACGGGACTCAAACAGCCAACTTCTAACTCCGATCTGCCTGTTTTGGATCTCAAGCCACTCCCGACACATTGTGGTATGCATTTCTGGGTTCTAATGATATATACCCTGTGATTGTTTCTATTTTTCTGATGCATGGTGAGCTAGATAAGTTGCTCTGAGTTCTACGAAAGTACAAGTCCGTCATTGGATGGACATTAGGAGATATCAAAGGGATCAGCCCTTTGTTTTACATGCACAAGATCATTCTGGAGGAAGATGCAAAGCCAAAAAGACAAGCACAGCAGAGACTGAATCTGATTATGTAGGAGGCCGTGAAGAAAGAGGTGTTGAAGCTTCTGGATCACGAGATGATCTACCCGATCTCTGACAGCAAGTGGTTGACCCCCACTCAAGTGGTAGCCAAGAAAGGGGGATGCAAATCGTCAAGAATGAAGACGGAGAAGAGGTCGCAACACGACCTGTCACTGGATGGTGGTTCTACATCAACTATCGGGCTCTGAATGCCTCCACGTTCAATGACCACGTTCCTCTTCCCGTTATAGATCAAATGCTTGATAGATTAGTTGGTTATCCTTTTTACTTCTTTCTTGATGGCTATTCTAGATATAATCAGATCTTGGTGGCACCGGAGGACCAGCACAATATCACATTCACTTGTCCTTATGGAGTCTTTGCATACCGGCGAATGACATTCGGCTTATACAATGCATTGGAGACCTCCCAGAGATGCATGATGGCTATCTTCCACGATCTGATCGAAGAAGTGATGGAGTTATCTATGGATGATTTCTCCATTTTCGGTAGTTCATTTGATGTTTGCTTGCAGAATCTTGCTATGGTATTGGAGAGATGCACTGAGACCAACTTGTGTCTCGACTGGGAGAAATGCCACTTTATGGTGCGAGAGGAAATCGTGATGGGACATTGAGTATTAGCTGAGGGACTGGAGGTGGACTGAGCGAAGGTTATTGTCATTGAAAAGATGCCACCACCAGCAAATGTCAAGGGAGTTCGGAGTTTACTCAGCCACGCCGGGTTTTACAAGAGACTTATCAAGGATTTCTCAAAGATTTCACGGCCGCTATGCAACTTATTGGAGAAGGACGTCTTCTTTGTTTTTGATACTGAATGTTTGCAAGCTTTCGAGAGACTGAAGAAAGAAAGCCCTAGTGACTACACCAGTTTTGATTTTGTCGGATTGGAGCAAGTCGTTCATCCTTATGTGCGATGCCGGTGATTTTGCAGTTGGAGCTGCCTTAGGTAGATGAAAGGCAGATTGTTCCATATCATCCACTACGCCAGCAAGAGCATGAATCCGGCGCAGTACAACTACACCAACACCGAGAAGGAGATGTTGGCAGTGGTCTATGCATTTGACAAGTTTCGGCCCTATCTGATAGGTTCGAAAACAATTTTCTATACTGACCATGCTGCCATTAGATACTTCTTTAGGAAGCAAGATGCCAAGCCCCGCCTGATTAGATGGATTTTGCTGCTTTAAGAATTTGATTTGGAGATCAAAGACAGGAAGGGAAGCGAGAATGTGATCGAGGATCACTTATCGCGATTGGAGCCACCAATCGAGAGGGATGACCAGCAGTTGAGGATCCGAGAGACCTTTCTAGATGAGCATATTTGTGCTATTCATGATCTGCAAGAGACGTATGAGTCCAAAACACCGTGGTTCACCATTTATGCAAATTATCTAGCGACCAATGCTCTCCCGCCTGACTTCTCTCCTTATACCAAGAAAAAGTTCTTGCACGACATCCGATTCTACTACTGGGAGGATCCCTACCTTTGGCGCTGATGTGCCGACGGTATCATTCGTCGTTGTGTCCCCCAGTCAGAGTGGCAGCAGATTTTCAAGGCTTGTCATTCATCTCCTAATTGCAGTCACCACTCTGCAAACAAGTCCGCTTTCAAGATATTGGCGAGTGGATTCTACTGGACTTCTATCCACGAGGTCTGTTGTGGTTGGATTACAGGTTGTGATTGTTGCCAGAGGACCGGCAACATCTCGCGGAGGGATGAGATGCCACAGACCCCGGTAATCAAAGTTGAGATATTCAACGTGTGAGGGATTGACTTTATGGGACCATTTTTGCCATCCCGAGGTTTCTCATATATTCTGCTTGCGGTGGACTATGAATCGCGATGGGTGGAAGCCATTCAAAATACCACCAATGATTCTAAAGTCGTCATCAATTTCCTATAGAAGTTTGTGACTAGATTTGGGACGCCGAGAGCTCTGGTGAGTGATGGTGGATCTAATTTTTGTAAAAAGTTACTTGCTTCTCTTCTTGCAAGGTATGGAGTCAAGCACTGAGTTACTACTCCGTATTACCCACAAGGGAATAGCTTGACGGAGCTGTCCAACTGTGAGATCAAGCAGATTTTGGAGAAGACGGTGAAGCAAAGGAGAGATTGGGCTTTGAAGCTCGATGATGCGTTGTGGGCATATCGCACCGCCTACAAAACACCCATAGGCATATCTCCGTACCAGCTCGTGTTTGGCAAATCCTATCATATCCCTGTGGAGATGGAGCATAAGGCGTGGAGAGCAGTGAAGGAGCTCAATTTGGATTGGAAGCTCGCCGCTGCTGATCGAGCCATGGCACTAAATGAATTGGAGGATTTTAGATATGAGGCCTACAAGAACAACGTCATATACAAGACGTGGGCTAAGAGATTCCTTAATCACGGGATTCACCAACACGTCTTTAGTTCTAACGACAAGGTACTCCTCTTCAATTCTCGCCTGAGATTCATGCCCGGTAAGCTGCAATCAAAATGGACCGGTCCCTACACGGTGGTATGCACTTATCCAAATGGCATGGTTGAGTTGGCTGGTCAAGATGGAACAACATTCAAGATAAATGGACAAAGGTTGAAGAAATATTACACCCCACTACAAATTGGCGTTGTGGAGGTGTATTATCTAGATCGCCTATGACTTCAGGTATTGTCGAGCTAGCGACATTAAATCAAGCACTTGTTGGGAGGTAACCCAACGATTTACTGTTTTGAATTAAATTTTAATTAGTTTAGTTGAGTCATTAGGTAAGTATAGGTCTTAGAATTCTTTTTCTCTCAAATCTTAGCTGAAGCAGGCGTTCAGTAACTTCCGCTTTAGTTTTTTTCGAATTGCAGATTCAAGTTCTCTGTTGGCCTAGTTCAATCGACGTCGATTTTCTGGCCGCATCGATCGACTCGGTGCAGCGTCGATCGACGTGATATCCTGGACAAACAAGTTTGAATTTCAAGTTTTTATTTTTCTTTAATTATTTAAAAAAATCAGAAACTAGCTCGCATCAATCGACGCCAGCTTTACGTCGATCGATGCAGACGAGACAGAGGCGCGCGAGGTGAGTTTTAAAACCCTTCTTTTCGATTTCCTTTCCCACTCTACACGCTTGCACGTTTTCCCTCTTCAAGAAACCGCAAACCCTTTGAAGATTTCCTCCTAATTCGCCACTACAACTCAAGGTATGAATCATAATCTCTTCCCTTTCAATTATTTTGTGATCTAGGAGTTTTTCTTAGTCTTTTGTGGATTTTGAACCATGTGGTCAAATTCGCATATAACTGTAATTATGACTTCTATAGATTATTTGCTAAATTGTTCGATATAGGTTGTAGTTTTAGTCGATTTATTCACCTTGTGAAGTTTCGTAGTCATAGAATTGAAGAATTTTGATTCTAGCATATTTAGGATTGTTTTCTTTTGCTGTTGTTTCAACTAGCACACAAATTATGTAGGAAATTGTCTCGATTATGGATGGAATATGCTTTGATTGGGTGTGAATTACATGATTGGAAAACCAATTTTGAATGGGTATTTGCAGTGCAAAGGGAATTGTGTTAAAGTTGTCTGAATTAAGTGGGTATTGCTGGATAATTATGTAGTAAGTTATAATTTCTTTTTTAGGCTTTTTACCTCTATTTTTGCAGATTCACTATGGCTTTTGTCCCCTAATTTGCTGACCCGGAGGAGGAACAACTCTATCAAAAATTGTGCAGTAGAAAGTTCACAGTCAAACAGACTCTCTACTCTTGTGCTACCACCATGGATACTCTAGGGATAAGGCAGATGTTGAGGCCTTGCTGGGAAGAGTAGGTTGGAGTAGATGGATGGCAGCACGGTGGCCCACCTACCATTCGTTGGTGAAAAAGTCTCTCGCGACACTTCAAGTGTATGAGGTCAAACCAGAAGGTGAGCCCACAACCATCAGATTCCATCTTCTTAATGAGGTCTTCTAGCTACCTAGAAATGTGTTGGAGGAATTGTGGGGAAGTCTGGTGAATGGAATAGCTCACATCCCCAAGGACTTCAATGTAGTAGAATTTTGGCAACAAATCGCAGCAGATGCACAATTGGGAGAAGATGAGTTTGATGCAGAGGGCATGAAAGCTTCTTCTATTGATAATCCAGTATTCAGATACCTTCAGCGATGCATTGGGGTGTCCATCACCGGTCATCACGAGAGAAAAAAGGTGAGATATGGAGAACTCTTTGCCCTCCATTGCATGCTAAAGGAGGAAAGCATCAGCTTCACAGGATTGGTGATGGACCATTGGAGAAGGCAGGTGAAGGCCACCAAAGGCAACATATGGAGTGGGGGATTAATTACCCCGATAGCTGAGCACGTGGGGATCGACCTTACCGAGATTGAGACACTACCTGATACGAAAGGTATAGGTACAGCACAGCTTGTGCAGATGCAGATGATTGCTACACGTGAGGGTGGTTGGGCAATAAAAATGTCCAACGGGCATAGATTTCTGTTACCTCAGCCGGACCTCACACATGTCACAAACCTCCATTTTCTTGACAATTGGCCGATGAGCACCGATGCTCACATGCGCCTTATGGTTGGACCACGAGGAGGATCAGGTACCTCCCGCCTCAGCCACCGACCACGGACTTGCCCTGACCAGGGAGTGCTCACTCGCGAGGAGCAACGGGTGGAGAGGCGTCAGCAGCGTCGCCTGCAGTCCTCCCAACAACACGACACACCTCCAGTAGATGCTACAGGGGAGGAGGCCCACGAGGAGAAGGACCAGGGTGAGAGAGTTGGAGAGGATACACCTTTTGAGGAGATTCCGGGATTGACTAGTAGAGCTTCGACCAGTCACTATGCGGGGAGTCTTCATCATCTAGAGTTGATCTGACCATGATTTACCAGTTCATGCCGCAGCAGACTGCGGAGCACGCGGCAGAGCGTACTTAGCATGCCGAGTTCCGCCAGTACGTGAGCATGAGGCTTGATCGTATCAACAGCCACCTGCAGCGACTGCTATTGAGGGACGATGATCAGCCCGAGACCATGTATACACGCCGCCATCAACAGCATCTGGAGGGCGCCGATGACTTCCAGCTTAGGCATATGCCGACGTGGAGATGCAGGACCCTCTGGAGGAGGATTGAGGTACCATTTCTCTTTTCCTATCTAACTTTCAAACTTGTCCATTCTTTCGAGTGAAACAAGTTTGGGGGATGAGGACGATGGAAAAGGGAAACATTTTTACTTGCTTTATTTATTTATTATTTTATGTTTTATGCATTTAGGTAGAAGTTGTTTTCTGAATTGTTGCATATTTTCGTTACTTTAGTCATTTTTTTATGAGCTTTGAACATAGGGCAGTCGGAACTATTTGATGGTGTTGGTTTGAGAATTTGACTCGTCCTCCTTAGAATGAAAATAGTTGGTTTATGATTGATTATTTGTGGATATGGAATGAAAATATGTGATGGAGTAGCCAATGATAGGAGTAACTTGCTTGATGAGTCGCTCTCTGATGCGTGAATTGTCCATGATGGACTGTTTGAATTGGATAATTGTTGAAGAGTAACAAATTTGAACCTGACTGAGAATTTTTTAGCCTTTTTGTTTGATATGGGACAAGGTCTTTAGCAAGAACCTTCTAGAATTTGACAAGTTTCTCTCTCGAGGTTGCTTAAGTATAGTAATAAGGTGAAAATGATTATAGGCATGTTCTTTCACAGCCCATTCCCCATACACTAACCTTAAATTATCTCCACTCGTAGCCCATTTGAGCTTTTAATGTTTTCTTTTGACAATAGAATGGTTGAAAAACGTGAGGAGTATATGGTTGGACAATGTGGATTTTGGGATTAAATGAATATTAGGGTCCCTAGTGTGAAAAAGAAATAGTGAACACGAATTCATAAATGGGAAAATATATAAGTTCACAAAATACGTGTTGCGATGGGAAACGAAAAAAAATTGAGGAACCCCTAGGAAAAAAGAGAGAGAGAAAGTGATTGAGGAAAAATAACGAGTTGACGTGGTTGTGGTGTGATTGGTGTTGATGTAGTATTGAGAAATCTTAAGTCACTTACCAAAAACACCCCACCTTTTTAGGTAAGCCACATTACAACCCACTTAAGACCTATTTGATTCCCTGAAAAACTACACTATTGAGCAATGGAGAGATGAGAAGTTTGTTAAACCTGTGGTAAGTGTGAGCTATTGCCTTGAATTGAGAGGAACACATACCCATAAACACTTGAGTGACGAGTGCAAACAGTACCTTGTGAGGTTCTTCTTCGACGATTTGATGACTTGAATTGTGTCTGGATTGTGTGATTTATGTGGATGAGTGTTACTTGGATAGTAAAGAGACTTTTGAGGCATTGCACACTTGTATCTGCATGTGGTTTGAATTCTTGTTTATGAATTGATCGAGGACGATCAATTGTTTAAGTTTTGGGGAGTTGATAAGTTCGCATTTTCACTAACTTAACAATTAGTTCTAAGTTGTTTTTAGGATTTTTGGGTGCATTTTACAAATTTTGTCGTGCATGGAATGGCTTATATGCTTGTTTTGTTCGTGGTGATGTGTTTTGCAGATTTTGGGAGAAAATTAGTGATGTTCGAAGGAGTTGTGTGGGCTACAGTTCTGCGTTGATCGACATAATACTATGTCGATCGACATAGCCCCCCTTAGATCGTTTGACACGAGGTTCGATGCAGCACAAGCTGGCCGCTTCTATGTCGATCAATGTGGATCTCACGTCGGTCGACATGGTTGTTTCAATTGTATCGATCGACGCAAATTCCATGTCGATCAACACGAATCCGGAGACTTCCAAATACAATCCTGTTTGACATATATCTAATCCTAGATTTTGTAGGATACATCTACCACTATTATAAAAAGCCTTATAATTTTTGAATTTTAGTCGCATGCCATCATTTAGAGTTCAACTTGGAGAGTCGACAGTAGCAATTGTGTTTTTATTTTGGAGTCGGATATTTGAACAACTACTATAGAAATTTGGCATCAATTTCTACACTCGTTTATGTTATGCAGTCCCAAATCAGGTTTTATCTTTTCTTGATGATTTTTATTATGGCAGTATGTAACTAAACTTTCAATCAGATTCTAGGGTTTTGAACTATCTTGTCTTCATGTTTTGATTAATTAAATTAATTATCATTTCCTTTCAAAGTTTATGAAATCGCGTGCTTAATTCGCAATCTTGATTTGCTGGCCACATATTAGGATTGATTAGTTGATAATTAGAGACTCAAAAGTAATAATTTTCAATGGAAAAGGGTTTTCATAATATAATTTGATTTCTTATCTGAAAAAGAAGGAATAGCTTGTACGAAGAAATCTGTGGATTTCTGGAGTTAATTAGATTATTCTCAAGATCGAAAGGATAGAAATATTTAATTAATCTAATTTATTAATTGTCTGACCTAGAGATTCGTAATAATTTTTTGATGTTCCACTATGATTAGGAATTAAATTGGTATTGATTAATTTGTCATTACATGTAAGACATGATGATAGGTAGAAAACCCTGTGTTTTTTCGCATTTGACTGTCAATATCTTTTTAATTTCCAGTTTTAATTTTCAATTAAAAGTTTCTTTGTTTTCAAATTCTAAAAACCCAAAATTCGATTTTTCCCTAAACAATATTTCGAGTAACTGTGTTTTAATATATAAGGTTTTCGCAATTTCACTCCTCTGGGTTCGATAATTTATTTGTTGCTATATCATTAGCTTTTGCTAAGTTGCTAATTAAAATTTTTAGCAATCAAATAAATATAGAATAGTGGTCAAATAAATTCACAGCTCGAATGTCGAACCCACAGAGAAAATATATGTGAAATAGTCCTATGTGCTAAAACACGGTTTCAGATTAATTGTTTGAGTAATTTAGAAATCAGATTTTAATTATTAAACTAAGCAGAGAAAATAAAATAAAACTTATATTAAATAAAACGAAACACAGATCCTAGGGAAGAAATCTTATTATCGATAACATGTAAGAACTAATTAAATTAATAGGTGGAATACTGCAATTATGATATAGTTCCTGGGTCGGGCAAATATAACCTAGATTATTAATTAGTGACTATCTCCTGTCGGTCTCAAGAACACCAAGAACACCAAATTAGTCAATCTCATAAGCAAATCAGTTCCATTCGTACAGTCTAATACATCTCAGCTGGACAGTATAAAGTATATCATGCATTCCTAATCCCACTATCAATATTCACCTCTTGGTCCTTATATCAATAGCTAGACATCTAAATTAATCGTCACCTCTCGGTCCTTAAATTAATCTAGAATTATAAAATAAACACAGGAATCATGAACCCAATTAATTAATCCTAAGCATGCATCCCAAATAATATTCAAACCCTAGAATCTGCTAGGAATTTAGCTAGACATAAATAAAATAAAAGACATAATTAAAATGAAATAAACTTGCATTCAAATAAAAACAGAAATTCAAAAGTGCATGAAATAAACTAAAACTCTAACTACAGAAATTGAGGTTGAGAAGGATATATGAACTAATGTTCATATAGGGATTGAGGTCCCCTGAATAAACTAGTCTAGAGGGGTATTTATAGTATTTGTTTGGGCTTTACCAGGTTGAATTCTATAAGAGATAGGATTAGATTTGATACATATCTATATCCACATATCCTACATTGAGTATATCTTCATTCTTGAGTCTTCAAGGCTTCCAATTTGATATATCTCTTCAAGTTTGACCAAATCTCGCCCAATATTCGTGAAAATCTTCCAGAAAGTCGCCAAAAACATCCGCATCGATCGACGTGGCTCTGTGTCAATCGACGCAAATTCCATGTCGACCAGTTTCTTCTGCATCGACCATTTTTGTGCCTCCTCACAGTTTTGGTCATAACTTTTGCTCCCGACTCCGATTGACCCAATTCCAGTTGCATTGGAAATCTAATTCAAAGATATTTCTATTGATATGATTCATTATCTCAAATTCCATGTGTGAAATAATTCGTGATTGTTTCTTTGAACATGCACTGCTTTCGGTATAGATTTTTTGTGAATTTAACCTCAAACCTGCATAAATACACCACTACAAGCATAATTCCCTCCTAGAGTGACTCATGCAATAAAAAAACTAAAATAAACTAAAATGCAACTAAAAACAAAGATAAATCAAACCAAATATGAGTGAAAATATGAACTCATCAATGTGCATCACAAAGAATCTCATTCATCATTCTAGAACGAAGCACATCGACACCTAACATCACTTCATTCGAGACCATGTGGAGAAGGAGGATATCTCGGTCAAGTATATTCGGCCAGACGACCAGATAGCATATTTCTTCACTAAGCATCTCCCAGAAGCAAGGTTCAAGGAGTTGTGCATCAAACTCGGAATGTACTAGTTTGATGAGATCCAACAAGAAGTAGATTGAGTCCAAGCTCTCAATCACACCCTTGAAGATAGCTGAACATATTTGATTCCGAGCTCTCAAATGTGGTATTTAAATTTCTGGAGACAACACTAGGTCCCCTCTCTCAGTCTATTATTGTTGGTGTTTTCGGAGCTAATGAATAGAGGAGTAACCAGCTGGCGGATATACATATGATTTACCAGGGGTCAAACTGGTAAACTCATCATCCAGCACCAGGCCAATGGTCAACCAGCAAGTGCGGAAGTCAAGGGCGAGAGTTTCGAAGATCACATTCACACTCCACACTCATTGTGATGCAGCCCATATGATGAATAAGAATGCGACACGACATCGCACGCTTCACGAAGTCAGAAGTGTAACAGATGCTGAAGATATCTAATCTTCTGTTACAAATAAAAAGCAGGGAAGACCTGCAACCCAGCAGGACTTTAGTCGCTAACCTACCTTCTTTTCCTTTTCTTTCTTTATAGTCAGTTGTAATTTTTCATTGTAGTTGTAACCTCTTATCAATTAATCGAAATATTGGCTTAAAGATTGAAGACAATAGCACTTTGTCTCATTCTCTTCTCAACCTTCTATGTTGTTCTTACACACTCTGTGTAAACAGTAACATGTTTTGCCCTTATAGTTAATCGATAAATATCTCTCCCAGTCAGGGGGAAGATCATTAGGGCAGGCTGTGTAAAATCCTTGTTTTCGAGTATAGATAGAATGATAAATTTGTAAACTCAAAAACTTGTGCTTTATTTGACAGCTTAGAGTGGGTTTGGCTATATCAAAAAGGGGGAAATTGTAAGGAATTTTTGTTAGAAATTCCTTTCTTATATGATATTTTGATGATTCAAACATACCACTAGTTAGTGTGTCTCTAGCTAAATTACCTCAAACTTGTAATGACCTATAGAGGAATTATCAAGTTAAAATAGGAGCTAATTACAAGCTTTAGGAGACTCATTGGCTGAAATTCCTCCATTAGCAAAGAAGCTTATTTGGAGATTGTTGGCTTAATTGCCTTTACCAACAATGCATCTTTGGAGGAAGTTGGTTGACACGTTATCACCAGCTAGTAATCTACTAGAAAGTGTCACCAACAAAGAGCTTCCCAACTAGCAAGATGACACACGCAAGCCAGGACAAGCGAAGATTTTACAAGACCAAACTTAAAGAAAGGAGATCTTAAATTTTGTGACACTTATAAGCTTGTTCGTCCAAGGAATCCACTAGCAAACACTCCTTGGACTGGCTAAGGGCCATTCTGACAAAAGCAGTAAAAGTCTACTTGTTCTGACAGAAAAAGGGAGACCTCGATGAGACAGGTTCTTTTTGTCTCACAACGGCTCTAAACGGCTATGAATTGAAACCTTCCAAGGAGTGCCTATAATAAGGGTCGACATCTATGAAGAGAAGGTTACCAATTCTTCCGAAGTTGCTAACTTTGCCATTCTCGAAAGCTACCAACTCTCTACATCAAAAATCTTTCAGGTTGTTCTATCAGCTTTTTGTGTTCCTTCCTGAACAGGAGACTTATACATCTAGTAAGAGCTAATTCAATTTTCTTTCTTCCTAATTAAGAAAATATCTTGAAATTGTCACTTCTCCGGTGGCAACTATCACGGGTGTATACCGTAAGTGAGCATTCTCGGGATGAACTCAAACTCCCACGACCAACTAGAGGCTATGAGGTGCGCTCACTCCAGATCTGAAGAAGCAAAGGAGAACAAAGGACTTAGCGAGTACGTTAGTGTACTGGTGGATGCGGGCATTCATTAGCTAGCAATAGATCGTGCAACGTCTTTGTAATCCCCAGCTTAGTGTTTCCACACTGTTCGTCTGAAGAGAGGACGTATGATGGTTTAGTCCGAATCTCTGTAAATCCTTTACATTATTTATTGTTTTATTTAATTTATGCATTGGATTTAAAATCCTGCACCTCAAGTGTTGAAGTATATTACTGGAATTGAACTAAGTAATATATATCACTCGCTAAATATCCGTATTTTTGAACTCGAGCTGGTGTCAGATTCACCATGACCTTGAACTACCAACTTGAAAGGCCTAACATTGAAAGACTTCCACCGCATTTTCTCTAATTTTTAATTTTAGGACCAGCAACGTGCTTTATTAAATGAACTCAAATAAGTTTCTATCGACTTGATGAAAACAAATAGTTTTGATCATGTCAATTGATTATCCTCTTATTTTTTATTCGGAGAAAATGGTTATCTTGCAAAAACCTTTCTAGATTTGATTTGGTACAATTCATAGAATTTCACTCCATAAATTCTAAAACAAACACTACATTTAACCATCAAGAAGTTCAAGACCTTGTTTGATTGAAACTGAAATTGATTGATGCTGTTTCTTAATGTTATATGACTTATGAATATTTATATTCTTTTGACTTGAATATAACAATACTTAGATTTACAATACTACAATTGGCTATCTGAAATTATATGTTTAAGATAAATAAACAAATATAAAAAAAATTAATTAAACAGTTGTGTGCTAGTTTTACAAAACAGTACGAATAATGCTCAACTATTTTTACAACTTTGATAATATGATATATCCCGATAAACACTACATTATTATATAAGTTTTTTTTTTTACTATCCAATGTTGACGGGTTTTCAAGGTGTATTAAATTAAACTTTCTGGTTTATCTTGATTGAAAAATATGCGCGATACTTTGTATCACCTAAAACCCACGAGGTGAGACCCCTTATTCGGGTGCACTGGTGAAATCGTTGTACTTATTATAATCGTAAGATTATAGATTCAAACTTTTATGAAGGTATATAGAAGTATGTTTAAATTAATGTATAAATTTTTTTTTAAAAAAAAAAACGTGTAATGCAATGGTATAACGAAATCTACTAATAACTACTTAATATTCATTTTGCTCTATCCAAAGGATTAGTTCGTGTGAATAAAGAGTCCATTAACTCATATAGCCAATTCAAATGAGATTTTTATATTTTTTTTAAATAGATTAAATTAATTTAAATTCACACATTTAAATATCTTCGAGATATCTTGAAGTCATGATTTATTAATTTCATGAGATAAATTGTTTTCACCATTACACTTCAAGTGGGGGACAAAAATAATTTAAAAAAATGAAACTCATTTATCTACACTCACACACCAAATATAAAAAAAATATAACGATTTTTCAACCAGCTATATGAAACTTTACAAATTTTAATCATAAGATCGTCTACACTGAATAGATTACACCATTACACCACTGTGCAATATATATATATATTGGGATTGGATTCGGTGATAAAAAAATTTCCCGTGATAAAATGCTAAAGCCGCTTGAATTTTGCTTGATTGTGTTTTAATTGTTGTTTGATTACAATGTTACTTGATCGTATTTGAGTTATTGCGTTTTAATTGTTGTTTGATTAAATATCAACCATAATTAGATCTAATGAATGATAATTCATTCTAATTTTTAATATACTTATTTATTATCATACTTAATTAGTCTTGTAAGAGATCATTTCTCATAAAAAATTGTCTAAGATTGATCTCACAAGATCCATATTATAAAAGGATTTTTATATATTATTTATTGAATAAATAAAAATACATTATTTGCTGACAACTTCAAATAAAATATATAATATATTGATATCCCTAAAAAAGTTTATACATTCCATACAAGTTTTTGTCAATATAATTACAGCCTAACCAATCCCATTTACTTTCTAGTTTAATTAAGAAAAATGAACAACAAATGAAAGTTTTAAGCTGATTCGATATTAATTTAAATTAGAATCTTTGATTGTTTTATATAAATAGAATAAAATCTCAATTAAATATATCCATTTTAAAAAAACTAAATAAATGAATGCGCTCCTAATTTTGATATCGCACGAACTACAATGGCCCAGATCCAAGCCCAATAAAGGAGACTAATCTCTCAGCTCAAAAAGAATAATCAACGGTCCAGATCTTCTGCCTCCACTCAATTGAATTCAAATTTTGCAGAAGTAACGTTACGATTCCGGAGCCTCAGGTCTGGGAATTACGAGCCTAATTCTTTTAACTAAATGTAGAAGGAAATGTTTTTTAATTTATTACAGACTAACACTGCCATTCTCTCTTCACCTCGGCTGAGTGAGATTACGAATTGTTTTTGATATTCTCTCTCTATAGTAAGGGGAAGACATTTCTGGGTTTCGTTTTCTTTCTATGTAAATCAGGCTCGGTTGTGGAAAGAAATTTGTGAAGTATGTTCTTGGATATACAATTATATTTCTTGGACAAAATGTTCTAGCTATGTATGTAGAATATATTTCTGTTTTTAATGGTGTGTGGGATTAGGAATGAATGACTGCGTGAAAATGACACACATTATTTTTTAATATTTGAATTTATTTGTTGTGTGATTGGTGATTTACTTCAGCTTTAATGGGGGATTTGCAACGAAGAGGGGCAGCGGGTGTGTTGGATTTGGCTTCAAGAAGGGCTGAAGAAGCAGGTATAGTTTATTCGTCGTAATACTTTTTTATTCTTGATATTTAAGTTTCGTATAATTACTTTTTGCGTTTAGTTGCTGAAAGTGTGCATGCATGACGAATTCTTTCTTTCTCTTTCTTTTTTTTTTTTCTCCCGTAAAATGTATCGTTGTTTGTTGTTTTTCATTAACTTGTAATCAATCGGGAAGATGGTTTCTTTTTATGATTTTCTGGAAACTTTTAAATCATTTTGTTGCCTTTGGTTTACTGGGATAGATCATAGATGATAGATGAGAGTATACTTGTTTTTCCTTTTTATAATTTTTTTGGTCCCTTTTGGATGAATCTGTATCAGATCAGATTTAATGGATAGTGTTCTTTTAAGTGAAGGTTAATTGTTTGTTTAGGGTTACAATTAATTTTTTAATTTTTTTGTAGAGTTTGTAAATTCGAACTTTAAAGTTGTTTATGAATTATGAGAAGTTAATTGTTTTAGCTTCAATAGAGATTTATGGGGTGATCAAGTTTGTGATGTTACCTTATAAAAATCATAGCTTTGAGAAGATATCAAGCTGTTCATTGGCTGGATTACTTGGTGGGGCCACTGGGAATACCGAGCCAGCCATCGGAGAAAGAGTTTATCTCCTGCGTGAGAAATGGATTAGTCCTCTGCAATGTAATCAATAAAGTTCAACTTGGATCAGTTCCAAAGGTATAATTCTTTGTTTGTCTGATATATGTGATCAGTTCGTCTATTCACGATTCATGAGGACTCCGAGCATTCTGATTTCGGACTGTTTTTACTTTACGAAAAACAATTATTAGGTGGTGGTAGAGAAAACCACACCTTTGCAATCACTACCGTGGGATTCCCAGCCATTGCCAGCATATCAATATTTTGAGAATATTCGGAACTTTTTAGTGGCTGTTGAAGAACTGAAGCTTCCCACCTTTGATGCTTCTGTTTTTGAAAGAGTAAGTACTGAATGCCTTTTTGTGATCATTATTTAGTCACATCATTTACCTGATGTTGTATATTCTTATGTGTGCTTAGGAAAATTTGGAAGAGGGTTCATCAACTAAGGTTGTTGATTGTATTTTAGCATTAAAAGATTACCATGAATGGAAGCAAATGACAGGAGGCATTGGAGTTTATAAACCACCAAGATCACCTCTAATTGTGAGTTCAGCTGGTAGAATTTGTCCGAGAACTCCAGGTTTAACTTCTCTTAGCAGTTCCAGGCGATTAGACATGTCGGGAAGCAGCAACAAAACAATGCAATCAGAGAGTGATATTAGAAAAGTCGAAGGTAGTTTGACTTGTTTCCTTATTATTTTCATTTCTGCCTTAAGATTAATCCACATGTACTCAACAGAGTGAAAAACTATGCAGAATGTGAAAAGTGTTATTTATTTACATTGTAAAATAGATACGATATTTATATCAATTGAAATTTTGCAGAGTACTAGAATAGACATTTCCTTTATTTCGCATCCTTATTTCCTTGTTTGTTTACCAATCAGTGAGTGCTTTATAAAACTCCGCAGATGCAATTGTCAAGATTCTTGCAGATCATATGGTTGCCTCAAAGGAAAACATTGATAATAATCTAGTTGCTTCATATCGTAGTGGAAAGGTGGTATATAATTTCTAACATTGCTCTTATTTTCCTGGAACTGTTGAGAAACTCTAAATTTTTCTCATGCTCTTGTTTTCTTTTAACAGGACCCCACAAACCTTTTGAGCAAGATTCTCTCAAGCTTTGAGGAACAATTCCGAAAAAAATATCCTGAGGTTAGCTACGAATAACACAGGAAGTTATCCAAGATTTTTTTGAGCCTTCAATGTTGTAATGTGCCAAGATTGACCCAGAAACATTAGAAGTTGATGGACTTAGAGATTTTGTACTTCGCTAGTATCGTTTTATATATCTTGTGTTGATTCTTGCTTTCAAATGTTTATTTAAGTGGGGTATGCCACATGCCATTACAGAATGTAATTGATATGTTGTCAAAAGTTCTCATTCTTCTGTAATTCTATATTTGATTCGATTTATCTAAAAAGAAAATGGTCTAGATGCAGGTACTTAGATTGACTTATCAGTCAAATGATGTAAATCAGCATCAACATTTTTCATTTTCTCCTTGTCCACTCTTACATTAGAGATCAAGATATGAGATATCTTCATGTATTTGTAAAACAAGATTGACAGGTAAAGCTTCTTCATCCATAACCAGGTGAAATTAAACTTGGACCATTTAAGGGAAAGAAATTGCCTGCCACTGCTGTCTCAGTCTGTTCCGCTTGCAGATTTGTCAAATCTAGAAAGCCGCAAGGTACTTTTCTTAAAAGCATTAAACAGAGTGCATTCTTTGATTGCTTCAATTCACAATCTCTTAGTGCAGTACTTCCTTAATTTCTTAGATATGTCACCTGATAACAAATTTGGGTTCTAGAATTTACGATGAACCACACTTTGATAAGTAGTGATCTTTTTGCAAATATATGAATGACTTATTCGAGTTGACATTGATGAAGTATTTTATGAATAGTGTTGTAGAGCTTGCTTAAAGAAGGGTATTTGCAACCACTGGAATATTGTTAAGCAGCAAGAAAGAGAACTTTCAGTAAGTTTATCGGACTTCCACCATTATATTTTGGCTTTTGTGGTTGTGTTATATGCTTCTATTTTTTGCAAGTTTCTGATATCTTGAAGTATTTTATGATTGAGAACTTCCATAAGAGTTTCCTTTGATAATCAGCTAGTGATCTACGACACAATTCAGTAGCATTTTCCCTTCGAGGGAAGATTATTGTCTCCTGGACAAGAAGTTTTTTACATCACAAACATCTTCTCTATTAAACAAATCACTATATTGTTGCCTTAGTGAAAAGCAGTTTCTCTATGCAATAAATGACTATGGAATGGATTAAATATGTTGTATCTATCTTGTTCTTTTCTTTTCGTCTCTTCTTTCTTCTTTTTCTCGTTTCTTGAGCTTGTGATAAGTACACAAAAGTAAGTAGATTCTAATTACATTTGATGCTGCCTGCCTCTCATTGTGATTGCTACCACAGCTCATATATTAAGGTCATGTTATCTGGCATGGATTTGTTTTTGTAGTTGAGCAAGTTTGATGTGACCGAATTCCGTATTTTCATTGCAGAACATCAAACTGTTGTTGTCAAGTGCCAAGCAAGAGGCTAAAGGCTTGCAAACTCAGATTCAAATTGATTTGAAACAACTTGGTATATTTCTCTTTAAATGGATTTCTACCTAAATAGTTGTAATCGTGCTTCGGTGTGGAAATCTGCATCATAACATCCTAACTTAGATTCAATCTTCCAGGGGATCAAGTGCTTGAGATGTCCACAGCTGCTATTGGATATCAAAAGGCCGTAGAAGAGAATCGAAAACTATACAACATGGTTCAGGATTTGAAAGGTAGGTATTCTTTGCATCTTAAAAGCTCTTTCTTTCAGATGTATTTGTCTTCAATAACAAATGTTAATCAAGAACTTATTAATCCGGCAACATTTCTCTTTTCAGGAAATATTCGAGTTTACTGTAGAATTAGACCTGTCTTTAGCCCTGGGATGCAAAATGTCATAGATTTTGTTGGAGAAGATGGATCTTTAGTTGTTACTGACCCGAAACCCCAAAAAGATGGCAAGAGAGTTTTCCATTTTAATCGTGTCTTCGGACCAGTATCCACTCAAGGTATGATTTTCCTCAGAAGTTGGCAAGTCTTTGTCTTATCATAGTTTTATTGGTAACAATATCTTATTCTCTCAGACGAGGTTTTCAATGACACTCGATCACTGGTTAGATCTGTAATGGATGGCTACAACGTGTGCGTTTTCGCGTATGGCCAAACTGGATCGGGCAAAACTCATACTATGGTGAAGATGAATGCACATCTCTTTCTTTTTTTTGAATTTTTGGTGTTCATGTATGTCTTCATATTGACACTTGGTATGAACAGTATGGCCCTCCAGGTGGATCAATAGAGGAGAGAGGAATCAGTTATTTGGCTCTCAACGATCTTTTCAAACTTTCTGATCAAAGAAGGGACATCACCAAGTATAAGATTCAAGTTCAGATGGTTGAGATCTACAACGAACAAGTTCGTGATCTTCTAGCCGAAGACTCCAGCATTAAGAAATATCCTTTCTAAGTTTAAACATTTCATCCTCAGAAAAGAATGTTCAAATGTCTTGTTTCTGTTTCTTGATGTATAAATTTGGACAGTTGGTTTCTTAACTATCAGTAAGCTAGAGATTCGAAGTTGCATGAGTGACAACAGTGGTTTGGCTCTTCCTGATGCTACATTGCGACCTGTGAAGTCCACGATGGATGTCATAAACTTGATGAATCTTGGTGAAAGGAACCGTGTGATCAGCTCCACGGCGATCAACACTAGAAGCAGTCGTTCTCACAGGTCATTACTCGACTTCGTATGGATATTCAACATATTTGTTTCTAGTCCGTACACTAATGGAATGCCAGTTTGTTTTTCTGCAGTGTATTGTCCATCCATGTTCATGGAGAAGATGAATCTGGAGGCCTACTTCAGAGCTGCCTCCATCTGGTGGATCTGGCAGGGAGCGAACGGGTCGATAAGTCGGAAGTAACTGGGGATGGACTCAGAGAAGCTCAGCACATAAACAGATCTCTGTCTTGTTTGGTAGATGTCATCACAGCCTTGGCTCAGAAAAACTCTCATATCCCCTACAGAAACAGCAAGCTCACTCTACTTCTGCAGAATTCTTTAGGTATCTCAGCAAAAAAAAAAAAAACTACTATACAATGGCTCTTATAGATCATCTTATGCATTTGATGACAAATTCAGGAGGAAATGCAAAAACTTTGATGCTTGCTCATGTGAACCCCGAAGGCGATTCTTTCGGGGAGACGATGAGTACATTGAAATTTGCGCAGAAGGTGTCGACTGTGGAGCTCGGTGCAGCTCGTGCAAATAAAGAGAGCAGTGAGGTGTTAGAGCTGAAAGCACAGGTACATAGAGATGGACTTAACCTTGCTTCTTTCCTTGATTCATGAACTCCATTGTTTTGCAGATAGAAAACCTGAAAAAGGCATTGGGTAACCTGACTACGCCAACAACAAAAATGATGGAGAAACCGAAATATACAACAGAACGAACACCTCCACGTATCAGAAGATTAAGCATTGAAAATGGCTCCTCAATGAGATGTACAAATTATGATGACAGAAGGGCAGTTAAAACTCCTTCTGGGAAGCCGAAGCAGACTGAACGAACGCCTCCTCCAAGGGCCAGAAGGTTGAGCATTGAAAATGGCACCACCATGCCAGCAGCAGGTGTAACCCCTCCTCCAAGGGCCAGAAGGTTAAGCATTGAAAACTGCACTACCATGCCAGCAGGTGTATCAGTGAATTATGAGGAGAAGAAGGGAGCCAAGACCCCTTCTACGAGCACTCGTTCTCGAAGATTGAGTCTAGAAGGGCCAAGAGATGAGCAGAAGGGTCTCAAAGAGATGAAATCACCTGAAGTGAGGAGTTTGCAAAATCATAGTCTAGTTGATCCTCGTAGTCCATTAAGTTCTTCTGCTATGAAAAATCCAGTAATCAAAATTGATACAGCAAAGTTGAAGGTGGTTCCCTCACAAACACCTGAACCGCTTATAAAATCAAGGAATGAGGTTCAGAGATCACTGCAAACTGATCGTAACCTCGGTTCAGAGATGCAGACGCCTTGCTCGGCTCATGGAAAAGGATCCCATTCCCAGATAAGAAAGTCTCTTCGAACTATTGGCAGATTTATCAATGGCTCAGAGAAAAGGTGGGAAATCCTTCACTTGTCTGAAATGAAATACTCCATAATGTAGCTTCAAATTCATCTCTTGAAATGCAGGAACCAACAGAAATCAACTGCTGCAATGGCAATGGCATCATTCAATGGCACTGATCCAAAGTCACCAACATCATCTAATGCAAGAGCCCTGAGGAGGCAGTCATTAACAGGCATTCAATCATCGGACAGGAGATCTTCGATTGGTGGCATTCCGACCAATTCATGTGAGTTCTGCTACGTCAAAATCCATCACTCATATTCAAGCCTTAACACTAGTTTTTGTGCAGGTGGAAATGAAAGTAGGAATCCCAAGACACCCCCTCACCCTCAAGTTCGAGCTTCAGCGAAGTTAGCAAAACGCTGGCTTTAGGACAAACCGGATTTTGCTTTGACTCGAAGCATGGTTGACAATTTGATTTTTTGGGACACAATTTTTACACAAGTGCAAGGTCATTTGCTGAAATTTTGTACAGAAAACTGATGAAAAATAGTTTCTTGAATCTTGATCTCATTGACAAGGGATGGTAATAATTGCCAATGTTTTCGGCTGAAATTTTGTATAACTTCTCTTTATGTGTGTGTGTGTCCAAATATAGAAACTCATCAACTCTCTCTTACATTGAACATTGAAAAATAATTCTTATCTTGATTCGCACATTTTGGTTGTGTTTTCTACTTTTCCCAAGAAAATTATTCGTTACTCTTTTCCCTGCACTTTAATAAACTTTTCTAGTTTTTGCCAATAGTTTATAGAATGGCCAAAATATCAATGTTAGTTTAATTTTTTTTTTTTAATTTAGTACCACTATTTCATTTCACAATTTTATGTTCGAATTATAAAAAATTATTCAAATTTAAGACGAATAAATTTATGGCATTAGAAAATTGACAGGGCATGATGGAAATTCATGTCATATTAAAAAAATGACACTTTGTAAATCAAATGATGTGAATTTCCGGAATACTCTGTCAGCTTTTTGATGCCGAAAAAAATTTATGTCCTAGATTTGAATAGTTTTTTATAGTTTATGCAAAATTTGAGTAGTTTTTGATAATTTGAACATAAAATTGTGAAATGAAATATTTGGTACTAAATTAATAATAAAAAAAAAAAACATGTAGTTCGGACTGAAATTAATGTTTTTGCCCAGAATCTAGACAACTGGATCTTTAATCTCCTTTGCCCCCAAATGTAATTTTTTAAATGATGTAAATAATGTAAAAAAGTTTCAATCAATAGTCTGCGCAAAATAATACAAAGCTCAATAGAGTTGAGTATGAAGGCTCATGATTCGGTCCAATTAACTAAATTAATATCTGTATCAATATTTTTATTATAGTTATATCATCAAAATTTATTTTTAACATTGAATATCATAATATTTAATAATTATATAGGTTATATATTTTTTTTTCAATTATAATTTGAGAGAGTAAATATTTGTGTCTTTTTTTTTTTTGACAATTAAAAAAAATTCCAGTTTGAAAAAAAATCTCAATCCAAATTGACTTAAATTGGAAACCGACTCGTAACCAATGAAGTAGCTTAATTAACATCCATAATTTCTTCATTGAACTTTGCACATGTATCCAAATGCAGAAATGCATAATAATTTGTATTTTAAGCATAAATATTTTCAGTTGGAAATATGTTGAAAGTGATCCTGTTTCTCACTAGTAAAAAAGTCAGTGTGGGACATCCCTTGAAATAAGGAAAATATTGCAAAATTCTATAAATTGACCAATTCCCAATTTACATTTGTAAATATTTTTCTTTGGCATAATCTTTTTAAATTTGAAATAAATTTATTTCGGATTGTACGAGAAATTGGAAGCTGCAACTTAATGGACAATTTTTGCATTTTTTAAACCATTTGTTTGTCAATTCCAAACATAGGTAGATGCTTCAAGTTAAATAAGGACAAATCAATTTCTTTATAATTCTGACATCACTCAATCTTACATCCTTTTCATCTTTGCTACTCGCATAATTTTTTATTGCATTCCATTTTAACCCCTGAAATGTATGAATTCAGCCTTTGAATCCCCCCTCAAAGCTTAAATTACAAGAATATCACCACTGTTTTTTTTATACTTTGATTAACAATTGTCAGCTTGAACTGCACATTGGAGGATTAATCTAAAACAAGAGTTCTTTTATGAATACTAGCCCAATTAACAACATAATGAACTAGAGATATCTCACCATTAGCAAAATTCATGACCAATTAATCATAAACCAAGCACTTAATAAATCTATTCTTTTCTATCCCTATGTGTCGCATCTATTTTATTTTGGACATATAATTTGCCCTTTTTGAATTTTGAACACTCCCAACAAGAAGAACTATAATTTTTACCTCAAATTTACCAAAAAAAGAAGTTGTAAAGAATAGAAGTGAATGTTGTTTCATATACAAAATGAAAATAGACTAATCTCTACATCCATTATCCTCTCCCTCCCTCTCTATATATAGATATTTACTGATTTACACAAGTGAGACTACCCCTAAAGAGATATAGTGTGATAGAAAGAGGGGCTTAGTGAAGCTATGAAGATGGGAAGTTTACTCAGCTAGATGGAACAAACGCCCATTTCTCCGAGCCTTGGTGTAGTAATAGGCACGAAGCAAGCGCTTCTGGAACCTTCTGAGATCCAACTTCACAGTTTGACGATCAAGATAGATTTTCTTCGTGAACTCCCATCCCTGCTTGTTTACACTGCTTGGATCCATCAAGATGGGGTCATCTCTGCTGTAGTCTTCATACAATGAGCTCTCCTTGGGCAGAATCTTGTACCCAATGCAGCTCAGACCGAGTTTCCGAGCCGGTTCCTCGTAGTAAGTGGCTGCAGCCCAATCTGTGCCGAGTGGGATGACTTGGATGAAAACAGAGCCAGGCATCATGAAGAGGAAGTGGGTCATGGCGGCCCCATGGACTCCAACCATGACATCGCTCGAGTTGAGGGCGCGGTATGTTTTAGCTAGCTCGGTGGTTCTTTCCGGCCACAGCACTTCCACGGTGAACCCTATTGCCTCTGCAAGTTTCACCAGTGAATCTTGATTGGTTATGGCTCTTGAGCCATTTCTAGCAACAATAACCAGCTTAGGTCTGGCTGGAGCAGCTGCACTCTGCTTCTGCATTGTTAGGCCTGCCTCTGCAGCTTCTCGCTCCTCATCTTGGATGAGGCCATTGATGCGGGGCCGGTAGGCTTTGTTCAAGAGCTCATGGAAGTCCGATATGGTCTTGTTCTCGCTCATCAAGGAAGGATCAACACTGAGCTCGTCGTGGATCCTCAGGCCGACGACCGCCTCCGGGAAGCAGTGGATCCTCTCGTCTTTGCTGAAATCTATGGGTGGGAAATCGGAGAGTTGAGAGAGAATGTCACCATACTTGGTGATCCACCAGTTGTGATATTCAAGAATCACAAACACAACCCTCTTGTTCATGTGCTGGGAGGTGATGTAGAGGGGCAGGATTCCGTCGTTGAACTCGTGGTAGAGATTGCCGGTGTAGCCGCCGGTGGAGAAGAACACGGCGGGGACGTCGTGGCGCACATCGCATCTGTGGTGACTGCCGGAGCCGCTCTTGACGATGAGGTCGAGCTCATCGATCGTGTTCATGACATTGGCTTCCCATTTTCGTGTGTATGGCTTGATCTTTTCGCGTTGGAGCACCTTCGCCTCTTCGCCGTCGGATGGGGCGGCGACGCTGTCGAGGAGCAAGGTGTTGGAGTAGAGAATGAGGGATGAGGAGGCGGCGTGAGTTCTTACATCTCCTTTCATTACACATGTGTCAGATCTTCTGCTACTTCTATCGCAGCAAATTGTATCTGCATTGAGTTGTATGTATTATGCATCGCTCAAATATGCACAAAATTCAATCTTCATATTGTGGGATTGACAAAAAACAGCAGAAAAAAAAAAAGAAAAAAGAAAAAGTTGGTGATTTTGATGCTTTGAACATAATAATCTTCAAGGGGTGATCAATCATCCTACCCCACTGTGATAGGACCCCAACTTCCCCCATCCCAGGAGAATCTCTCTCTCTCTCTCTCTCAGAGAGATGCAACCAAAAATTGTGGAAATGCACAAAAGCAAACACTCACACAACCAGAATCCATTTTGAGTTCTTTAGAGGGAAAATCAAATCTTCTTTCATCAACAAATCTACGAAGAGAAAACAGCAAATCTCTCTCCAACTTCCCCTCCCAACACACAAAGTAAATTAAAAGATTTAATACAATCAAAGATTAAGGAAAAATCAAATAAATAAAAAATAGAGGAAGAGAAAACTAACCATTTGGAGTAGAGAAGCAAATGGGACCTTCTTTCACATCCCCTGCTGAATCTGCAATACAAAAACATAAATGAAAAATATGATTAAATCAAGGTCTTATTAAAGACATAATAATCCAAGAAAGAAGGAGAAAAGAAGAAACTTACGAAAGAGAGAGAAGCTAGAGCTGAGGGACAAGAACATAGGAGCTAAAACCAAGCAGCAAGAAACCAGAGAAATAAAAAAGAAATACAAAAACTTGGGTTTGAATCTTTTGCAGCTGCTGAAGGAAGAGTTTCCGCATATCAATCCAAAAGGGTCCAACCCCAGTTCTTCATCTTCGTCAAACATGTTGTATTCTTTGCTTTTTCTCCACTGGCCTTTTTTTTGGTACTTCACCATTTTTCCCTCTCAACAAAGCTCCGTCTGCGCAACTTTTACAGGAACAAGGAAGAAAAAGGAGAGGAAAAAGATAGAGAGAGGTCTGCCAAGAACAGTTGTAAAGGAGGTGTTTTTATATCCTAGAGAGAGAGAGAGAAAGGGATATGTGCCTTCCTGGTTTGCTTGAGGGAACGAAGGTGCTTCGGTCCCTTCTGGGGTGGCTCTGTTTATTCTTGGAGAGAGAGAGAGAGAGAGAGAGAGGAGGGAGAGCCTACTTGTTGTGAAAGAGTTGTACAAGGAAAGTTAGGCTATTTAGATTATTCTTTTTATACAACGGAAAATAAAATTTAATAACATTAGCTACATTTTTATTTTGAATATGTGATTGATTTAAAATTAACTAGCTATTTGCATGCTTATTACAAAAATATATTAGCACCACAATGAGACATTTCAAGTGGAATGCATTTTACATTGGAATTTATTTATGTATAGTGCATTCTGATCCAAATTCATAAATATATAATTTCGAATATCATATGTGCAATATAAAATGAATTCCAAATAGAATACGCTCAAATATCTCACTGTCTTAAAAAAAATACACAGTCCCGCAAAAAATTCACTCTAAAAATAAATAAGACGAAATAAGGGTAAAGTTCTAATAAGTTGTGTTGGGCACAGTTTCTAAGGGACCAATCCAAACCAAATTATTAAGTTAAAGCTTGTATCGAGATTGATTGTTGTAGTCCAATTAATCAATATTCAAAATCAAAGTGATATAAAAGCCTATTCGATCAAGACCCAATAAAAATAAAGATCCGGTTAAATAGGAATTTATTTGAATAAGTTCGACATTAAGCTTATAAATAAGGGTGTTATATTGTACAAGGAAGGAGGATGGATGCCTCATTTCCCCTGTATTTTTTCATGATTTTCTTTGTAACTATATTTTTGATATTTGAACTATTTTTGTATTTCTCAATTATTTTAACTCAATACAAATTCATGGGTTCCGTTTTCTTAAATATATATATATATATATATATATATATATGAATCTCAACCATTTGTGTTTAGTAATTTTTTTCTTGAAAATGTTACATCTGAGCTATTAAAATATTAATAATTGGTCAAATACACTCTTTTAGAAATTTTTGGACATTTGAATTAAAAGAATTCATCTCAAATAAATATAAAAAATATTTACAAAATGAGATTCCAAAGACACGGCTTCGAAAAAGCTTATTTGACGAATAAATTTGAAAAGTATGAGTGAGATCTCAAATTATTTATCAAAGTGAATATTTTTTAATATTATATACTTCACAATGATGCTGACCAGATCATGTAATCTAAGAAATGATGATTTAAAATCGAAAAGGAAAAAACTAATTTTTTTTTTGTACAAGTGATATTTTCAGCTATGAAGGTGATTAGTTATAAAAAAATAATCAATATTTCTCTGTATGATTTGGTGAGATAAAAATTTCTCAATTTCTTTTGTTTTTTTTTTCTAAGAAGAAAGTAAAATGATTTTATAATGTTTTTTATCGACATATATTTTTCTCATTGTATAGAGTATCATTATACACAAAGTATGATTTGTGAATTAAACAAATATGTTAAAATAAATACTCATTTCATAATTTTACTATTAAAGAAATCTAATCTCATTTCCATGCGTAAGAATTTAATGAAAGTAATAAAAGATGAGGAGATAAGAGAGTTCAACGCGTTAATGAAATGAAGACTGAAAAATCTGCATAAAATAAAATAATTTAAATATTGTTATTATAATGAGACAAACTGACAACCAATTTCACCGCGGCATTTCTTGAAAGTATTAAATTAAATTAAACAACATAAAGAAAATACATGTATATCCAGCGTGGCTTATTCCAGTCACTTAAAAGCTGTCCAAATCTGAATTTGGTTGCTTGCTTGTAATTTGCAAGTTGCATCACTATTGTTTTTTTTGGGGTTGTACATAATTTGGCCAAATAATTAAATAAATAAAATTAAATTATTCAACTAATTTTGAGTGAAGTGATTTGATCGATAGATTTGAAAATTTTCAAATTTGATGATGTTAGTTTGGTCAATTGTTCGATGTGTAAAATTAGTCATTTCAGCTGAACTAGTTATATACAGGGGGCGGATCTATAGTTTTGAATGGGGTACACTTGTACCCCCAAAATTTTAATTTTGTTATTTAATGTATACTTTTATTATTATTTTTATATATTTATATATATATATATACATATTATATATATATATATAGACTTGTAATCATATGTGAACCACCTCCCAGATAAGAGATGAGAACTTCATATTCACCATTCAATTTTTTATTTGAGTGGCTGTGATTAAATCTAGGATTAGTTTTATTTTAATTATTTAATTTTGTTTATTATTTAGTTAGGGTATTTTTGGTATTGAAAATTATAGATATTTGAATAATTTAACTAATCCCTACATTTTCGATTTTTGAGATATAACCGTTTTTGAATGGGTTTTTTTTTTAAAAAAAATTCGATTATATTTTTTATTATTATTATTCGATCAGTTTTCTTAAATTTCTTTACATTTTTATTTTGCTTAATTCTTATCTTTACTTCGTCTTCTTTTCTAAAACCTCCTTTTTGTTTCTTTTTTTTTTTTGGTTTGAATTTAATTCCTGTGGTTTATTATCTTTGAGTCATGGACATGTATGATCAAGGTATGTTTTTTTTGTTTTTTTTTGTTGTGTACGTGTATATTTTATATTTCGTTGTATGTTTGTGGATTATTTTTTGATGGTGTTGTATGTTGCATGACAATGTTATTTTTTCTTTGTCTTTTGACTGGTATTCGTTTCATCATATAAAATCAATTCAGCGTTATTATTTTATTTTTTTGGTTTTTTTGTTTAGTTCTTCAGTTAGTTTCGTTTTTTTTTTATTGACTCCAAATTTTTGTTAAATAGTCGTGTTATATTAAGCTTTTTTTGTTTGTAAAGATAGTGCATTACTTACGCCTGTAATTATGCAGTTATAGTTATGAATATATGCATATGTTTTTATTATGTTGGACTTTTTTATATTGTATGCGCGTGCTTTTTTTTTTTTTTGAGTTGTTTGATTCCATTAGTTGTTGTTTAATTTTTTTGTAATTGTTTCGTTTTTGTAACAATGTTTTCGTGTTTATTTAAATATTTGTTTATATGTTTTGTATTTTGTTTTTTTTATTTTTGTTTTGTCATTTATAATATTTAGAAGTAAAATCGTGCAGTTATTCCGCCTGTATTGTTGCAGTCTTAGTTCTGAATAGTAACATATTTTACTTTTTTTTTATATTATTCTGTTGTATTATTACAAATCATTTATCCTTTTTTTTGGACATTGTAGTTCGTATTACCCCGGTATGTGATGTTGGGAATTATCCCTAGAAACTCCCTTAGGACTTATTTGAAAAAGGTTTTGTTGGATCAAACCTTATCTAGTTGGTCGATCATTTGCTGAATTCTAGAGAGTCTAACACAACTTGTAAAGTCCTGTATAAGTTGAACATCGAGTTGTAATAGACTAGTATGCTAAGAAGAATCCCTAGCAGACACAAAGCAAATGATATCAGCATTCAACGCACAATCTGCTAGAGAAACAAGCCAACAAAGGATCACTAGCAAATGACTGAAAGCACGTCTGACAGAATGCTAAGGTGTTAGCATTCGAACCTTTCAGCATCGAAGTAAAGAGTCTGAAACAAAAGAAGTCAAAGGATCAAAGGGAGTAAAAGGAATATACTCTCAGCAGACTCCAGCAAAACAAAAGAATCGAATCTGAAGCTGGACTGCGACTCTGACAAAAAGCTCACACAAAAGGATAAGACTTTCCCGAAGTGGTTAGGAAAGTACAAGTCAAAAACAAAAGTGAAGATCACAGACCAAACACTCTCGGATCTTGGAGCCGTTGTGACTAACGGATATGGAGATTCAAAGTTTGAATCTCCACCTATAAAAGACAGGTTCGAAAGTGGAGACAAGAGCTGCTTTCACGACTTACAATTGATCTACTCACTTTACTCATTCACGAACGCTCAAGCTAGAGATTCCTTTGACAAAGTGAACTTTGAAAGTAGTCAGTTGAGAGCTGTACAAAGCTTATCTGAAAGCTCCCAACAACCAGAAGTGTCGCTCATTGAAGTACTGACACTTCATTGAAGATATTCTTGATTGCACTCAAGGATATTTCAATCATTGAGATTCCTTTCTTTAGGAAAAGAATCTAACAGTCGAACACCTGAAAAGGTTAAGACTAGAACGGGCGTCTAGCCATACTCAAGGAAAATCAGGAAGCGTATATTTCTTCCATATCAGGCAAGGCAGGAGTTTCGAAGGTGTGCCCTTGACCCCCAGCCAAACCTTACCGGAGAAGTGCAGACTCACGGAGGATAGCTGTCAAGTAGCCAGGCCGAAAGCTCACTGCCTACTTAACTGGAAAGGCAATTCCTTGTAATCTGTATACTTTTCTAGTGAAATTCTTAGCGTTTCGGCTAAGGAGTGGACGTAGATCTATTTGATCGAACCACTATAAATCTCGTGTGCATTTACTGTTTTATTAGTTTACTGTTCAAAGATTGATTTAAAACCTAGCAACGGAGTTGCTAGTGTATATCTGAACACAAACTTAAGTCATAACTTGAGCTAACTAATTTTGGAAAATAATATTAAGTGCAAGAAACGTAAAACATATTCCGCTGCATTTCGTGTTAAATTATCAACACGATGACTCTGGTATTTCGGGACCAACAAGTGGTATCAGAGCAGGAGGTTGAAAAACCGACTGCTTCTGAGTCGCTTAAGACCTGATCCGCATTTTCCTTGCACTTTCACCTGTTTATCTGTGTTTCACTTGTTTAGCTCAGAAGATAAGATGTTGAATCACTCTCTTGGAAAGTACAACAGGGAGAACTTCACATTATGGAAAAAGATGGCCTTAATACAGCTTCAGAGCATACACCCAGAAATGGTTGAGGTACTTGAAAGAGGTCCCATTAAGATTATGAAAGCTAACACTTTTATAGGACCTGTACTCGAACCCGCTGAAAGAGCTGATGAAGGAGATCAACCTAGACCCCCAAGGCCACAGAGACCCCAAATGGTTGAAAAACCTTTTGAGGAATACACAAGTGAAGACAAGAAAAGAGCTCAGCTGGAGCATGTTGCAAAGAAGTTAATCCTTGACTCCCTACCAAAGCTGATGGCACAAAAAGCTTTGGAGTTCGATACAGCTAAAGAAATGTGGCAGTATGTTTGCGAGTCTTCCCAGGAGACAGACCAGATGAAACGCAATAAACTGCAGGTAGCTGTTGACAAATATGAATCTTTCTCTATGAATGCAGGTGAATACATAATGGCCATAGAGGAACGATTTAATACCATCATTGGAGAGCTGAATAACCTTGGTAAGAAATATGAGAATGGGGAAATGAATCACAAGATTATCTCTAAACTATACCCCAGAGATGACTGGTTTGTTAAAATGACTAGTCTAAGTGAGAAAGATCTCAACAAAATGACTACATCCGAGGTATTTGCTCAGTTAAAATCTCATGAATTTATAATACAACAGTCAAAGAAAAATGAAGCTGCAGTAGTACAATCCGCTGCTAGCTCAGATGATTTGGCTTATTTTGTCAAAAAGGATTTTAATAAGTTTAGACAAAAGAAACCATTTTACAATCAAGAAAGATCTGCTTCTATAACCCAATCAAAGGAGGTTGCTACAACCTCTGGCTCTCAGCCTACTGATCTTAAGATCAGTGAACTAGAAGAACAGATGAAGAAACTTCAGAAGATGCTGATGGAGGCTAAAGGCGAAAAGGAAGCAAATGAGACTCAACAGTCACCTTCTCATGCCCGCTCAGCAGAGCGAAAGCCTAGGACCTGTTTCGAGTGTGGATCTCCTGACCACTTGAAACATGACTGTCCGAAAGTCAGCAGAGAAGAAAGGGAGCGGCTGAAACAAAGATTTGAAAGACGTGCAGGCAATGCAGTCAAAAGAGCGCTCCTAACCAGGACAGAAACTCAGGACATTCCTGAAAATGATGAGGAGTACTACCTATCCTCAAAGGAAGAAGATGAAGAAGCCATGCTAGTTCTGATGGCAGACGTCGTGGAAGATCAATTTGCTGATGCAGATACTGATCAGAATGCTGAAACGGCTCTAGCAGCCGAGAACACCGAGGTAATTTCAATAAATATCCCTAGATTTATAACCTTTGATGATTGCGAGAATCTCACTTTAGATTCTGAGGAAGACTATCTCACGAAGCTAAGTGAAGAATTCTCTAAAATGTACGAAATTAAAAACATCATTGTAGGAGAAAACACCTCACTGAAGTTAAAAGTTTCAAATTTGACCGAGGAAGTCGAAAGACTAAGGTCTGCAAGTGAGGAACTTACAAAAATGAAAGTCGAATTTTCAATACTTTCTGAAAATTTCAAAACTCTTGAGAAAGAAAATATTTTGCTGAAAAATAAACCAAAAGAAAATTGCATTTGTACTTATACGACTAGTCAAGCTATTTTGAATGCTGCCATTAATCAACAAAAGCATCACAAAGATAGAGCTGGTGTTGGTTATGATCACTATGATAAAGGAGGATCTTCTAAGCGGAAGACTACTCAGTTTGTCTCTGCTAGAAAATTCATCCTTGGAGAAAAACTGAAAGAAAAGGAATCTGCTGAAATACTCATTAGCGAACCTGTGCAACCTCAGCAGAATGCTAGGACATCTGCTAGGGAACCTCAGCAGAGGTACGATATATCCCAGCAGAGTCCTAGAATATATGCTAGGGAAGCACATCAGAGGTGCGTTCTACCTCAGCAGAATGCTCGAGTGCCTGCTATGAAACCTCATCAGAGGAATGATAAATTCAAGCAGAACACGAGAACATATGCTTCGCAACCTAGATCAGCAGAGCCTAGAAGAATTGCCGAGCAGTATGCATCTACTGCCAGGACAGCAAGACCTTCAATTCATACAAGCAAGCATGTTAATTACAGTGCTGTAAAGCCCCCTCATAATGCATATACACCACATAGGCAGAACACCTATGTAAGGCCTAAGTCCAAAACAAATTTCTTCAAAAGGACAATGAAGGCACAACACACTACCACACCTCATCCTCAATCTAAGCATGCAAGATTTACTTATCCTAAGGTTGAGAAAGGTATAAAGAGTGATGTCAAGAAGAAAATTTTGAAGATCACTCAAATGTGGGTTCCAAAAGGAACAATGACACTTGCTAATCCTGAAGGACCCGAGACTAAATGGGTACCTAAATCTCTCTCTTAATTGTCTTGCAGAAGAAGAATCCAAGAGTGAAGGAGTCAAGATCTCCAGATGAATGGATTCTTGATAGCGGCTGCTCAGGGCACATGACTGGTCGAGCAGACTTATTCTCAGATTTACAAAGCGTCTATGGATCCTCAGTTATTTTCGGTGATAACAGCAGAGGAAGAGTCATTGGAAGAGGATGTGTAGAACAAGATGGAATTCGAATTGTTAATGCTGCTCTTGTTTCGAACCTTAAACATAACTTAATGAGCATAAGCCAGTTATGTGAAAATGGATACAATGTTTATTTCATTAACTCTGGCTGTGATATTGTTGATAAGGTTACAGGTGAAGTGAAGCTTAGAGGCATCCGCAAGGGTGGACTATATGTGGTTGATTGGCAAAGTGGTCAACAGGATTCATGCTTCGTGGCATTTAACAAAGAGGAAACAAGTTGGCTATGGCATAAAAGATTAAATCACTTGAACTTCAAGACGATCAATGATAAGCTCGTATTTTGCCTCACTTATCACATCGTTTTCTTATTGGTTTCTTGCATTTATTTGAGTTTTTAGTTAATAATCGAGCATGAAGTGTTTATAGGGATATTATGCTTGTCATGGTAATATTTTGCAGGTTTTAGGCCAAATTCAAGGGAAACCCGTACCGAAAGCAGCAGATGTTCAAAGGAATAGTCACGACTTCTTCCACAGATGGAATCCGAGCTAATGGAGCACATGGATGGAAATATCTTTGAGTTAGCTTTCCAACGCAACTGGAATCGGGTCAATCGGAGTTCGGGAGTGAAAGTTATGGCCAAAACCGTGAGACTGCGCGGACAGATGCATTCCTGTCGACCGACACAATTTGTGTCGGCCGAAATGAAATCCTGTCGACCAATAGGAACTGTGTCGAGCGACACGCGTCCCGGAAAGGCAGTTTTTGGCCCAGTTTGGAGATTTTTCCTTCCCAAATCATTACCTTTTGAAGATATAATTTCTCCCCACATAAATAAGACTTCTTAGGCTCGAAAATTGATCACCTTCTACCTTTAGTTTCAGTTTTTTTTCACATTATTTTCAGCATTCTTTAGCATTAAACTCTTTAATTCCTAGTACTCTTTATTTTTATTGTTGCAATTGGATTCAAGTACTTCAAGATTCCTATTGTTTTAATGATTCAAGTAAGTTTCTTTACTTCTTTTGCAATGTCTGTTTCAATTATGTTAGGCTAGAACCCTTAACAGGTTCTAGGGTTTTCTCCATCCTTTACAGTATGTGTTAATTCAATTAAATCCAACCCTTAATTAATTGGTTCAAATTCTATGCTTTTGATTTTAAGATCTATTTTCAATTGAAGGATCGGGAGATGAAAATTGGATTAGGTTTATAGTTATTAATTTGAGACCGAGAGGAGATAATTAATAATAGGAAAATAGAATTTTGATACAACTGTTTTCTGTCTTAAAAAGAAGAATTAGTTGTAGGGTTTTCAAATCTGTATCTTTATCGAAATTGACTAGTTTGTGTTATTAAGGCCGAGAGGTAAAATTCACTTTCTAGTAATTTAGGATTTAATTGCCCAACAAAGGAATTAACTCCAAAATATCAGATTTCCCACCTTGATAATTATTTTGGGTTTGGATTGATTGTTTATACATGTTGGATTGGATTGGTTGATTTCCCTAGAATCTGTGATTTTTATTATTGAATTTTATTCCAAAAGTTATTTCTGTTTTTCAAAACAAAAACCCTATTCAAATTTGGATTTGCTCAAACAAAGAATAGATAAACTATGCCAGTACATGAGATGATTTCGTCGCACTATCCCTGTGGGTTCGACTAGCCTTCGGGTTATTATAAATTTATTTGCTGCTGTATTCTACAGCTATCAATCAATCATCTAGCCAAACACAAGCTAGTTGAAGGACTGCCTGCTGAATCTTTCCGAAAGGAAGGAGTGTGCAAAGCATGCCAACAAGGCAAACAAACAAAGTTATCCTTCAAATCAAATCCAGAAAAGGATACCTCAGGGAGAATTCTCGAACTCCTACACATGGATCTGTTTGGTCCTGTCACACCACCCACAGTTAATAAGAAAATATATACACTTGTGGTTGTTGATGATTTCTCCAGGTATACTTGGGTTCAACAACTAAAGACTAAAGATGAAGTAAAGATCCTGCTACCTGAACTGATCCTCAAAGAGCAGAACAACAAGGAAGTTACAGTTAAAAGAATTAGATCAGATAATGGAACAGAATTCTGTAATGGAACTCTAATGGACTTTTGTGCTGAGGCTGGGATTCATCATGAGAAGTCCACTGCTAGAACCCCACAGCAAAATGGACTAGCAGAACGAAGAAACAGAACACTGAAGGAAGCAGCACGGTCCATGCTTGCTGATTCAGGACTCAGTGGAAAGTACTGGGGAGAAGCTATCATGACTGCCTGCTACACTCAGAACAGGAGTGCAGTTAATGGCAGATTCAACAAAACCCCTTATGAAGTGTATAATGGTCGTAAGCCTTCTATTAAACATTTTCGTACTTTCGGTTCAACATGTTATATCCATAACAATGGGAAGTCAAGACTTAACACTTTTTCACCTAAGTCTGATGAAGGCGTTTTCCTGGGATATGGATACCCTTCTCTTAAAGGTTATTGAGTGTTAAACAAGACAACTCAACTTGTGGAAATAACATGTAATGTTATTTGTGATGAGTCTACTTTAGTGCGCAGGGCTGACAAAGAACAGAGGAATGATAATCATGAGACCAATGATATCCAAAATCAATCTCTTCAAAAATCTTTTAAAAATATGAGTATTGATCCGATTAGGTCTATGACTGATGTCAATCCAGAGGCATCGCACTCAGCAGGTGACCAGACTGCTGACCAGGCCGGTGATGCTAATGATCATGCTGAGGCCCCATCCTCTATATATCTAAATGAGAATTTAGATGTTGCTGGTGCACTTGATGATCGAGAAGATGAAGAATCTACTGAAGATCTTAGCAAAGGAGTTGCTGAGAATCCAATCATGGAGGAACTTGTTGTTGAAACTCCAACCGGTACCATACCTGCTCATGCCGATCCTATTCATGAAGATCCAGAAGCAGATAAAGAAGGAGTACCAGTTGTCCCAGTTGCTGAGCCCCAGAAGAATGCAGTAGAGGCTAATCAAATCAATATTCATCAAGAAGGAGAACAAGATGCTGAATTTCCAGGACGTATCAGACCGACATGGCTACGTGCGCATCCTTTAGACAGTGTTCTTGGAAGCGTAAATGACCCTATCCTAACCAGACAAGGAAACGGCAATGCCATGTTAGCCTGTTACATATCTAATGAAGAACCCAAGAAAGTAGAAGAAGCATTGCTAGATGCAGATTGGGTGAATGCCATGCAAGAAGAGCTTGCAGAGTTCACACGCAACAATGTGTGGGAACTAGTCGACAGACCAGAACATCAGAGTGTGATAGGCACTAAGTGGGTGTTCAAAAACAAGAAAGATGAATCAGGTGCTGTAGTAAGGAACAAGGCACGTCTTGTAGCCAAAGGGTATAGACAATACGAAGGAATAGATTATGATGAAACCTTCGCCCCAGTAGCAAGACTAGAGGCTATCCGCTTGTTCTTGGCATATGCTGCATACCATGAGTTTGATGTGATGCAGATGGACGTAAAAAGCGCCTTCCTTATTGGCGAGCTCAAGGAGGAAGTTTATGTCGAGCAACCTCCGGGATTTGAGCAAGGGAATCAAGTCTACAGGCTCAAGAAGGCACTATATGGTCTGAAGCAGGCACCACGAGCTTGGTATGGAACGTTGTCTAAGTTTCTACTGAACAATGGATTTCAGAAAGGGAGGATAGATCAAACTCTCTTTCGCATCCAGGATGGAGACAGCATTCTATTGGTTCAAATATATGTTGACGACATAATCTTTGGATCAAAGAATCAAGATCTATGTGATAGATTTTCTGATCTCATGACTAGCCATTTCCAAATGAGCATGATGGGAAAGATGTCCTATTTTCTTGGACTACAAGTTCATCAATCCAAAGAAGGAATATTCATCCATCAGAAGAAGTATGCTCGTGACTTAATCGCCAAATATTGTCCGGAGAAGACCAAGAGCTTGCGCATACCTATCAACACAACTTGCATTGCTGCTCTAGAAAAAGAAGGAGATGATGTGAATCCTACTCTTTACAGAGGGATCATAGGTTCACTACTCTATCTCACCGCTAGCAGACCAGATATCTCATATGCCGTGGGATTATGTGCTAGGTATCAAGCCAAGCCTAAGAAGGCCCATTTTGACACTGCCAAGAGAATTGTTCGCTATCTGAAGTGTACAGAAGGACTAGGAATTTGGTATCCAAGAGAAGACAGTCTAGGTCTGAGTGGATATTCAGATTCTGATTTTGGAGGATGTAAGATCGACAGGAAAAGTACAAGCGGCACATGTCAATTTTTGGGACACAAGCTCATTAGCTGGTTCATTAAAAAGCAGCACTCTGTTGCTATCTCCACCACTGAAGCAGAGTATGTAGCTGCTGCTAGTTGTTGCTCACAAATTCTATGGATAAAGCAACAATTACAAGATTATGGGATTTCTTCTGAGTGTGTACCCATCTATTGTGACAACAATAGTGCCATGTGCATCACAAAGAATCCTGTTCATCATTCTCGGACCAAGCATATCGACATCCGTCATCACTTCATACGAGACCATCA
>JAPKLW010000024.1:1479063-1518186 GCA_026898455.1 Plectranthus barbatus | reverse complement strand
CAATATATTTAAATTCTATTACTTTGTATTAGAGAGAATGTTTTTGATTTTGCTTGAAACAAATGTGAGAGTATATCACCGATTTATAATAGTGTCATCATTACTTTAATCTAATGGCTATAATTTATTCTCTAGACTATTCCACATTAATATAATTCATATTATATTTCTAGATAACTCCATAGACTTCTCTAGAATATTAATTTAGAACTTGGATGAATAGACTATGACTCATATAATTATAACTATAATACTTTAATCCTTAATTTATTTGACCAAGATCAAGTTTATAATTCAATATACCCCTTATGTAACATAAAACCGTTTTCCTTCTACACATTGCTTTTGAACTTTTTGAAGTTCTCGAACACCCCTGATTTCTCCTTAAATAGTACTCATATTTTTCTTGAAAAATTATCAATAAAGAGAAAATGAAGTATTTAATCATACCAATTGAACTAGGCTTGATAGGTCCACACATATTTGTGTGCATGAGTTCTAGCATCCCTCTAGCTCTTGAGCTCAACTCTTTCGGGTAGCTCGTCTTGAATTGCTTTCCAAGTAGGCATCCTTCGCACAATTAATTTGGGTGGTTGATGTGAGGCAGTTCGTTGAGCATTTTATTCTTGGATAATAGTTCAAACCCTCTAAAGTTGAGATGCCTAAATCAAAGATGTCATAGCCAAGACAACTCGAAATACAAGGTTATTTGTAGGGGTAGATGTGTATCCTGCAAGATCTAGGATTGAAAATAAAATAAATGTCCAACTTGGGCCGAGTCAGCCAAACCCGAGCTCCGTGTCGATCGACAAGGCCTATGCTAGTCAACACAAACTTCCTTTTGTCGATCTCCACATCAACCGAGCCACGTCACCCATCGACCCTTTGCATCGAATGATGCAGGGCACATCAATTGACACGGAGGCAACCTCTTAATATTTCTGAACCATCTTCATGTCGATCCACACGAGTTGTGTTAATCGAAACAAAGCAATTCTCTCTTCGCCCTTTCTCCCATTTTCTCACTCCAAATCCTGCAAAAGACATACCACCACAAGCATAAAACCTAACAATACTAACTCATGCATAATATATAATAATTAAATATCAATATACATAGATTAATAGGAAAATTAGAATAATAACGGAGTACATTTACGAGCTTATCAGCCCTCAAACTTGAACATTTGATTTTCCTCAATCAATAGGCAAGAATATACCAAAAGATCATGTTGTTGAAAGCGCAATGCCTCACAAGATTCATCACAATCAAAAATTGAATATTCACAATACACAAAAAATCCAAAAGAGAGAGAATATTTTTTAACCATTGAAGACTCACACAAAGTGTATCACTCAACTCACAAGACGTCAATGAAAGCTTTCTAAACATACATGAATGAATTTCTACCATAGGCTTGCAAATATTCTGATTTATTCACGGCTCAAATGTGCGGACAAGGCTAGAATAAAAAAAAGGACTTTATTTAGGTTATAATGCAGACTTTTTTGACAGATAGGGAAATATGGTCAAGTGACTAAAAATAATACTTTGAGTTCATGACTCTAAGGAAACTAAAATTAACCATCTACTATCATCCACACATTCTTCCAAAGATATTTCAATTCAAAACCACAACATCTCTTTTCTTTCTTTTTTTTTTTTAAGAATCATTTTATGCTCTTTTTTTTCTTTTCTCCTTTTCCCTTCGGGAGAGCTTATAAGGATTTTTTTTTCTGTGAGCTAAAACTTTCTTTTGTTTCACCAATTCTACAATTTCTTATCCAACCCACACCTTTTTTTCTCCTTATTCATCCCAAACCTCATAGAGAATGTACAATTCACATATTTCATGAGAATCTCCTAGACAAGATCGAAAAAATGAAATAAGACGCAAAGGAGCTGACTAGGATTATAATAATGCAAGGGACAATGATTGGAATTTTTGGCTAGCAAAAATGCCCTAAAATTATTTTCTAGACTTGTGCACACTATGCAGTCTCGAAATAGAAACAATAAAAGTTTTAGAGAAATTAAAACATTCATATAAGTCTCACATCAAACAAAACAAAGCTCAAAATCTCAAACTGGGGTAAATTTTTCTTCCACAACAAATATCAAATGCACTCAATTATCATGCAAGTGTACGTATCAGCCCAACCTATCATGCGCTATTCTATATTTTTAGGTAATTCGACCACAGTCAAATTCAAACCAAACTCACAATCGTGTTTAGGTTGATCAAAACTTAGAAAATTCCCATAAAATAGCATTAAAATTTTAAAAGTAAAAAATTCTCGTAGGAAAAAATTTAAATGTATAAAGCAGAATAAATAAAAGATAGAAAGTTCCATTTTTTCCACATCCCTCCAAACTCATTTCACTCAACGAGTGGATAAGTCTGAAAATCAGACAAGAGAAGAAACTGTACCTGGTATTGATCTCATACGTCAACTTTCTATCTCCTGAACTCTACAGCCTTGTGTGACATTGATTTCCAACCCTTTAATGCGCGTGGATCGATATGTGATGCATCAATTAACATGCAATTCTCTATTGAATACTAGATTGATTCGAAGTCCTGCTTCACTGACCTCTCTGTGGACCAATGTCAGTTGCATCGATCAATACATAGGCTTCCACTTTTTGATTTTTTAATGAAAAACACAGTGAGATGACACAAAAATGAAGAATAAAGTAAAAATGAAAGTAAATCAAGTAAAAATTGGGTAATCTCCTAACAAGTACTTTAATTAACATCTTTGCTCTACGGTGTGATCATCTTGATATTGGTCCTAGTATCAGTCCGCCATTTGCAGTGTGATCATCGTGGGCCTCATCTCTCCAATGTTGAGTCCCTTGTAAATGTAGTACGGTATCATTTTGATATTGGTCCTAGTATCACACAGTACCCTCTCGAAGGTGTATCCCTTGATCTCAATTAGAACCGAGAAGAATCCTGGATCGTTGATCTTGATGGGCATCCACTTTTGCAGTAGCAGGCTACACTGCTCGTGGATCTTCAAAGTCTCGTTCTCCACGAACAACTTCTTTTCACTCATCAAATTTCTGAGTCATTTCATGTACCCCGAAATCTCTTGCAAAGCTTCTATGAGAGGTAAGTTGATGTTTAACTTTTTTAGGTTCTCCACAAACCTTGCGAATCTGGAGACTTTCTTCTTTTTAGCTAACATTTGAGGGAAACGCATCCAAGGTGTAGGATTGTATCTTCCCTTCTATTTCTTGCCTAAGATAGCTTTCTGTTTTGATTGAAATCGCCTGCTGTTGTGTGTTGCAGTGTACCTACAGAACTATGTGCAAATATATGCAATCGACAAGTAATATAGTCCTAGAGACCAGATATTGAACCCTAGAGAGTGATAGTTAAATCGTACACACAAAATTACTTGCAAATAAGATAGGTGATTTCACTAACTTCAATTCAAAATGTAAATAAGCATAAATAATAATACTAAGTAATGCAAATAACAGTAATATCTCTTCTTGCCACAAAATAATCATAAAGTTTCCAGGAAATTATCACAATGGTAAGAAACACACTCGGGTTATTGAGGTCATTACTGTCACTATCCTATATGTTGAAGCGTATGTCTCGCTTAACTCTGAGTCTTAAAACCTTCAAATAAATGCCTAGCAAGTTTCCACTCTACTATATCTACACCCTCCAATTATGCATCATATTCCTATGCTTCTCATAATAGTCGGATGAAGAGAATTATGATCTAGGTTATTTGTTAAGTTGTATCCCCTCATATGCCTATGTAAGAAATATAATTGTTTATGACTTATTCAACCTATATTTCCTTCCAGTCTCAATAGGTGGTATTTATCTATCCACTTTTGTGCTCAAGAGAACAATCATTCTAAAATCATAAACATACTCAAATTTCAGCAAAACATTACTTCAATATATAATCAAGATCAAACAAGTACTCCACAACCCAAGTGTACTATGGTTTAGCTCATGATCGAATAGGAAACATAATAAAACTTAAAATCATTCTCCATAACTACTAAATTCAAAGTAAAAACTAAAGATGAACTCCTTGATGATGATCGCTGAACGAGGAAACTTATTTCTTCCACTGCACGTACTCCTCTCTGTTCGTGTGTTGTCTATGAAACTTTGTTGTACCTCAGTTGATATTTTCATCCTCCTTTTACTTCCTCCGTTGATTTCCTCTCTTAAGCTCAAATTCTTCCACGTGTTAGCACCTTTTTTGCTCTATCAGACAGTGTTCTAGCTTAGTGTTCGAAACTTGTCCTTTCAGCTCTTTGCCATTCACATGCTATAGCATGACTTCTGGCCAATATGCGACTGATAAGCTTTAGCATTCCGAACCTAGTCAAAATCCACACAGAAGCTTGCAAAAACTTATTAATAACCTAAATGACCAAAATAAAGTGCAAATGCCATAAATATACTAATAAGATTATAAAAGACTATAAATGAGAACATTCTTATTCAAAGTAACATCTAAAATAAGTTAGAAAAGAGCAAAAGATAACTCTTTATGAGAGTTAGCCCCCCCCCCCCCCCCAAACTTAAGATGTTGCTTGTCCTCAAGCAACCAAAACAAGACTCAAAAACACAAAACACACAAATGAGTGTTATGCCAAACTAATTAATTTCCATTTCAACAAGAGCCCTCGGCAAGATTTCAAAAGAAAACATGGTAAGTGATTCTTAAGCCCATCAAGTTTCAATTCTCTCCATTCCCTAAGTTTAACAAAATACACCAATCAAGTTTGACAATCAAAGTTCAAAAACAAAAATCTTTTTCAAGATAGCTGGTGCATTTTCGAGCTTAACCCTAACTATTCATTCAAATCCTCATGCTCATCAATGCTTCTGTTTTTCATCTACCCTTCAATCTCGAACTTGCTCTCCACTAATGGAATTCGTACTCCACTTAGATCAAAAGGGCTTTACAAGCTTCTAATGTTAGACCATGGCAGAAGGGGAGAAAATTTTGGGAATAAGTGACTTTTATCTAAAGACATCATCATTCTCAATCGAACATCGAACTTATTCTACAATTTATTTATCTACTAACTGAATTTTCAAAGCAATACACCATTCCAAAAATAAAAAACAAGGAACGAGCATATTTCATAGCTCTTCTTTTCTCTTCTTTTCTTTTCTTTTATTTTTTCCAGATAATAAATGTTCCTATTTTAGAGCAAAAATTCTAATAAGTTTCTGCTACAGAGGGTAATACTAAAACACTTCGAACAGGAGTGTTACTCCCTCCCCCAAACTTTAAAACTAACATTGTCCTCAATTTTACAGAAGAATAAAAATCAGATTTAGCCTCTAAATATGGGACGTGTATGTATAATTGGCTAACATATGACAGGTATGCACAAAGAAAAGGCTCAAGCTCAAAATCCTGGTGCAAGGATGAATATTCATGAATCAAAAGAAAATCTGAAGGCACAAAGGTCAAGAGATGGCCTTAATCATTTCTAAGTGCAACATTTATTCTAATTACGCCTCAAACAAGCTTAAATTTTAGGGTAGGTAGCACTTCACATTCTATGTTCAGAAATTCAGTACCAGCTAAGCTTGAGCATACATCCAACATATCAAGTTTTCAGAAACAATAAAAGCATGAACTTTGTACTGCAAACTTGATTTAAATGTATAATGCTAAACTCAAAAAACTAAAAGAGAATTGACTCTCAACCTACTCAATTATCACCAAACATGCAGTGAAAGGAAAGAAAATAAGTGAAGACATCATCGGGCCAGAAAGGAAATAGCTAGCATAACACAACACTATTAATTAATAGACCAAACTGACTTCATGCTTTAACATTATACCCACATGAAGCAGACAAAAACTAAAGTATCGTACTAAATTAAAACACACATAAAGAAAATAAACAAAGTAAACCATCAATTGAAAACATTGTTTGTGTAGCAAGAGTGAGGTTCAGAAAGGACCATGTTCTTCATGTAGCTTTCCATCATCTCCTTTTGGCTTCTTGGCTAGACCCCTCTTTTTCATCAATTTCTTATTTTGATCTTTGATCAGCAGCAACACCTTATGCACCATCGTGAACCCAGGCAGAAGCTTAGCCTGTTTAGTCTTTATCTCCAACAGCTCAACTTGCAAATTTTCCAATGTTGCATCATCTTCGGTAGGTTTTCCTCCTTGTGCCCAGGTTTGAGCTTGAGCATGCCTCTTACTTAGATATTGGATGTTAAAGTAGCCCTTGGCCATGCGCCTTGGCTAATCTGAATGGTAGGGAACTCCAGCCCACTTGCAAAGCTCTGAGACTAGAGATGGACATAAAAGTGGTCTATTCTTCTTGAATGCTTGAAAGGCAATGGAATCGATGATGAATGGGGCTATGTCAATCAGATCCCCTTTGATAATGGTCGTTTCCATCAAAACACGGTCTTCACCCACCATTGTGTTGTGTGTAGTCGCACTGATCCTATTCCTCAGAAAATGAATCCACAAGTTAGCCTCAGTAGTTACAAAACTAGAAAAGACAAAAATATTGTCTTTTGTTTCATCTGTCCATTGTGCTCCCTGCACTCCCACAATGTGTGAGGCCTTGTCTGGTTGTTCCTTTGTTGCAGAGGTGAGCAAATCGATGAACTCATCAGGTTGTGGAGGATGAGTCCCATACACTGCATGAACAGTTTTGGGTTCAACAACACCTTCTTCCCTCTCACTATAGCCTTCATCACGTATTTTGTGTTAGTGGATTGCTTACAATTAGCATAAAACTCTCTCACTAATGCAATGATGGGGGCTGGCTGCACCCTTACGAAGGACTCCTAACCTTGATTCTCAGTACTCTTTACCACTTCCTCAGGAAATTTTGTCAAATCTCGGAACACCCTTTTCCATTTCTTGATCTCTTTCCTTTTTGCTTTTTCAACTTCTTTCTTCGAGCTCTCCCACGTTTCCTTTACTGCCACCACCTTCTTTCTCTTTCCAGTCTTCGCGTTCCTGGGTATTTTCTCTTTCTCTTCTGGCTTCCCTTCTTCAACTCTCTTCCTCTTTTGAGCCTGAGTGGCTTTCTTCTTCCGTGAAGTATCTTCTGGAACACTTTCTTATGATCAATTATCTTTGTCTCATGCACCTCTGATGCAGTAGCATCCATCCTTCTCACTCGGGTCTTCCTGAGTTTCAATGTCCATCTTTCATGTGTTCTTTCATCTTGATCCACATTCTCATCCTTTGCAACTTCATATTGTTGCTTATCTTCAGGCTCTTCTTGTTCATCATCTTCTCCCTCTTCTAATTCTTCTTGTTCATCTTCACTCTCTTCTTCATGTTCCTTAATTGGGTTCTCTTCAGACAGCTTTTCCTCTGCAATTGCTTCAGAATTGTCAGCAGTAGAATCTCCTTTCAGTTCTACCTCAACCTTGGAAGTGGAAGCCTGAACGAATCCATCATTCTATCTTGCTTCTGCTTGGTTTTCTCAACCCTAGACTTCTTTGGTGGTGTGTCTGGGATGACCACTGGATTCTCTGTACTCGTCTTAGGTAACTTTGATGCTTTATGGGCCATGATAGCCACTGCAGCCCTGCTAGACCTCCTCAAACCCTACACTGGTTCCTTTGGTTTTGCTTTTGTTTTTCCCTTGGACTTGGGTGCAACTGGGCTACTCTTTTCGAGACTAGGCTCTGGTGTTTCAATCTCCATGCCTGGCGTCTTCTTTCCACCTTGCCTTGTTCACATATTTGGGTCTGCAGACATTTCAACAATAAAAACCACAAAGCAAAAACTGGGTTCTAAAGATCATTCAACAAAATCTTCATGCATATGAACCCCTCAAAAATTTGGCAGTCAACTCAGGAATCAACCGTAATAAACAACCCCCCCCCCTCAAACTTTCCTCAGATTGTTCAGAAAATAAATTCACAAAGATTTTCAGAAATAGGGTTATATTCTAACTTCAAATTACACGAGTTGTCAGACTACCTGTCAGAACTACTGCATATAACAAGCATAAATATCCTTATTCCTCCCAAATATTTTGCACCCAAACATGCACTCTCACGAATTAAGAACCATGCATAAAAGATTTTATAAAGGCATGCATATAAACTTCAAAGGTTTCAATCAAAGATTTTCAGAACAATACCCAACATCTTGCATGCTTCCATTCTCTTCATATTTTCGAAACAACACTTCGAAGAACAAAGAACAGAGAGAAAATACTTAGAATGAGGAGAAAAGACTTACCTTTTTGTTGACAACTGCTCCATTTTCAACACAAAATCCCTCACTCGATCCTCACACGAATGCTTAGAATAGAAAAGATATGGGTCCTCTCTTTTTCGATTGCATAAGTGAAATAGATAACCAATTCGAGTATAAACGGGCACAAATAATAAGGCAACCTTTCAACTTTCCCTTGAAAAGACATGATTTTTTATTTTCAAAAGGAAACTGGCCTTAAACCATCTACCAAAAGATGACTTACCGTGTTTATGTCATTCTCTCTCTCTCTATCTCTCTCTCTTAACGACTAGTTTTAGGCCACACTTCCCTTTGCTACAGTTTTCGTCCTTAAACCAATTGTAATTATCGAGTATTTCCTTATTCTAAAATTAAACTAAAACAAATCTAAAAACACTAAATAAAATTAAAACTGCAGGAATTAAGAATTTTAACTAACACTAAAACCTAACTCACACTATATATATGCTACTCATAGGCTGTAGCATTACTTCACACAGAAAATTAACAAGTAAAACATGAATTTTAACTGGGCAGGAATGTAAAGCTAAATTAGAATAAAATACTCAAAGTTAAATGCCTAGCCATCACCACATATTTCATCTAATCCTTATGATGGCTTAGGTTACCTATTCATCACGGTTCTTGAACTTGGGTGGAAGTCTTTCCTCTCTCAATGCTCCCACCATAGTATTGCTTCACCCTTTGTCCATTGACTATGAATGTGTTCCCTGTGCTCTCATTCTTCAAGTCCAAAACTCCATGAGGGTAGACTTTCATCATAGTAAATGGTCCTGACCATCTTGACTTGAGCTTCTCAGGAAAAAATCTCAATCTGGTGTTAAAAAGCAACACTTCTTGTCCTTCTTCCAGAGTCATGTTTGCAATCTTGTTGTCATGCCATTTCTTCAACTTTTCCTTGTATATCTTTGCATTCTCATAACTCTGCAGCCTCAGTTCCTCAAGCTCATTCAACTGCATAATTCTCTTTGTTCCACTTGCTTTAGGATCAAAACTCAGCTTTCTTGTTGTCCAATAGGCTTTGTGCTCCAACTCCAGAGGTAAATGGCAAGCTTTACCAAAAACCAACATTCCCAAAGGTGTCTTTTATGTTGTCCTGTAAGCCCACATGGAATCATCTAAATGTTTTTACCAATCCTTTCTAGTAGTATTCACCACTTTTTCCAGCACAATCTTCACTTCTCTGTTTGAAAGCTCAGCCAACCCATTGGTTTGTGGATGGTATGCAGTTGAAATCTTATGATTGATGTTATACTTATAAAGCATAGAAGACAAGCTTTTATTAATGAAATGGGTACCTTCATCACTGATTGTTGCCCTTTGGGTGCCAAATCTTGTGAAAATATTTTTGTGCAGAAACTTCATCACTGTTACAGCATCATTATGAGCACATGCACAGACTTCTTCCCACCTAGACACATAATCCACAACTAACAAAATGTACTCATTCCCAAAAGATGATGGAAATGGTCCCATGAAGTCTATTCCTCACACATCAAATAATTCCCCTTCAACAATGTTGTTCAAAGGCATAACATTCTTAGCTGGTAAATTTCCCACTCTTTGGCATCTATCACAGTTTTAACTAACTCATGAGCATCTTTGAAGATCCCTGACCAATAAAACCCTGATTGAAGAACTTTAGCTGCTATTATCTGGCCACCAAAATGCCCTCAATTTGCTGAAACATGACATTCATTCAGAATGGATAGAATTTTGTATTCCGGTACAGATCTCCTACAGATCTGATATGGCCCTAAACTATACAACGTTGGGTCATCCCAGTAATAAAACTTTGCATCATGCACCAATATTTTCAGCTGCTGCCCATGCAACCCTTATGGTTTCCTTCTAGTAGCTAGATAGTTTGAAAAATCTGCAAACAAAGGTACCTCCTCACTACATGCCATCAGTTGTTCATCTGGGAAATCATCATTGATTTGAATTGTGTCATCAACTCTGTAGGGATTTTCTAACCTTGACAGATGGCCTGCAAATTGATTTTCTATTCCCTTTCTGTCTTTAATTTCCAAATCAAACTCTTGCAATAAAAGTATCCATCTTATCAGTCTTGGTTTGGCATCTTTCTTGACCATGAGATACTTGATTGCAGAGTGATCTGTAAACACTGTAACCTTGGTTCCCACCAAATAGGATCTGAACTCATCCAAGGCAAATACAACTGCCAACAATTACTTCTTTGTAGTGGTGTAATTCCTCTGAGCTCCATCCATTATCTTGCTGGCATATCAAATAGATCTGAATATCTTGTCTTTCCTCTGTCCTAAAATTGCTCCCACAACAAAGTTGCTTGCATCACACATTAGTTAAAAAGGTTCATTCCAATCTGGAGGTTGCATAGCTATCATTAATGTTGCTTTCAACTTTGTAAATGCCTTTATAAAATCATCACTAAAACCAAATTTCATGTCTTGTTCTTGTAGATCTGAAAATGGCTTGGCTATTTTGGAGAAATCCTTTACGAACCTTCTGTAAAATCCAGCATGACCCAGGAAGCTTCAAATTTCTTTCACTGAATTCGGGGTTGGCATTTTATCAATAACTTCTATCTTAGCAAGGTCTACTTCAATCCCCTTACTTGAAACCTTGTGCCCCAGTAGTGCCCCTTGCTGCACCATAAAACAACATTTCTCCCAATTTATAACCAATTGGGATTTTTCACAGAGTTGTAACACTTTCTCCAGGTTTCTTAAACAGACACTAAAATCCTCCCCAAACATTGAGAAATCATCCATTAAAATCTCAAGTCCATTTTCTATCATTTCTAAGAAGATAGCAATCATGCAGCGTTGAAAAGTTGTTGGAACATTGCGGAGCCCAAATGGCATTCTTCTAAATGCAAATGTCCCAAAATGACATGTGAAAGTGGTGAGGCTCTGATGCTTTGGGGCTATTGCTATCTGATGATATCCGGAGTATCCATCCAAGAAACAGTAATATTCTTGGCCTGACAATCTGTCTAACACTTGATCCACAAAGGGCAGTGGAAAATGATCCTTCCTGGTGGCATCATTCAGCTTTCTGTAGTCTATGCAAATCCGCCATCCAGTGACTGTCCTTGTGGTTATCATTTCATGTTTCTCATTTTGAATCACAGTGACTCCCCTCTTTTTAGGAACACACTGAACTGGACTGACCTATGAATTGTCTGATACTGGAAAAATGACTCCCGCATCTAGCCACTTGATTATCTCTTTTTAATTAAACAAATTAAAAAAATCAAAATTTAAACCTGTTTGACGTACGCGGGATTCGATCGAGGGCTTGGCATAGATCGACATGTCGTGGAGCCAGTCGACGAGACAACTCTCGATGTCAATCGATGTGAGGCTATGTCGGTCGAAATCGAGCCCTCGCCAACCTACTAGGATGAACGTCTTAAACAAAAACTAAAGGAAAAACTAGAATTATCAGACTCAATTTCAAAATTCAATTGAAAAGAAAATTAAATGAAACAAAACTAAATTGTTGGGTTACCTCCCAACAAGTGCTTGATTTAATGTCACTAGCTCAACAATACCTGCGATCATGGGCGGTCTAGATAGTACACCTCCACAATACCAATTTGCAGTGGAGTATAGAATTTCTTCAGCCTTTGCCCATTCATCTTGAATGTAGTGCCGTCTTGACCGACCAGCTCAACCAAGCCATTCGGGAAGGCGCAAACCACCGTATAGGGGCCAGTCCACTTCGACTACAGCTTGCCAGACATGAATCTAAGGTGGGTGTTGAAGAGGAGGACCTTGTCATCAGAATTGAAGACTCGCTGGTGAAACCTGCCATCGTGGAATCTCTTAGCTCACGTCTTGTAAATGACGTTGTTTTCATAAGCCATGTCCCTAAAATCCTCCAATTCGTTCAGGGCCATGGCTCGGTCAACAGCTACGAGCTTCCAATCCAAATTGAGCTCGTCATGGCTCTCCATGCTTTGTGTTCCATCTCGACCAGAAGGTGACAAGACTTCCCAAATACCAGGTGGTATATGGACATACCTATGGGCGTCTTGTAGGCGGTGCGATATGCCTACAACACGTCATCGAGCTTCAAAGCCCAATCTTTCATTTCCCTCACCGTCTTCTCCAGAATCTGCTTGATCTCACGATTGGACAGCTCTGTCAAGCCATTCCCTCCAGGGTGATACAGAGTAGTGACGCGGTGCTTGACTCCATACCTTGCGAGCAGAGAAGCCAGTAACTTGTTGTAGAAGTGAGAACCGCCATCACTCACCAGAGCTCTCAGCGTCCCAAATCTCGTCACGAGTTTTTGCAGGAAGTTGGTGACGACCTTGGAATCATTGGTGGTTGCCGGAATGGCCTCCACCTATCGTGATACATAATCCACCGCAAGTAGAATGTAGGAGAAACCACGGGATGGTAGAAATGGCCCATAAAGTTGATCCCCCACACGTCAAATATCTCGACTTCGATTATCGGGGTGTGCGGCATCTCATCCCTCCAAGAAATATTGTCGGTCCTCTGGAAATGATCAAAACCTGTAATCCAGCCATGACAGACCTCATGGATAAAAGGCCAGTATAATCCACTTGTTAAGATCTTGAAGGCTGTCTGGTTTGCTGAGCGATGACCACCGCTAGGAGAGGAATGGCAAGCCTCATAGATCTGTTGTCACTCCGACTGAGGAACACCACGACGAATGATGTTGTCAACACATTGACGCTGGTGCGGTGCAAAATGTGCAGCAAAGTGCAAATGTACACTGTCAAGTAATATCTAGAAGTACTCCAGAGTCGAATCCCACAGAGAGTGCCTTATGTGTAGAATCGTGCACACATTAACATGCAAAAGATCAACTCAATATTTGTTTTTAGATCTAAATCAGTAATCAACAGGATAATGAAATTAACAGGAAAGTAAATCAAATTAAAATGCAATAAACTCGCAAACAGGGGAATGAAAAGTAACTCAGGTTGATAACAGTGCTATGCTAATAATGATGCTGCAGCATTAACCTAGCATGCGTCTCAGTTGCTAACCCAGCTATCTCAGCTCAGTTTTCCAAAAGTAGCTGATGTGCCTCTATTCATCTTAACTACCATATTCCTATGTAAGTCAGATAAATATTCAGCCAAACCAAAGCTCGGGATTCCACTTAGCAAACTAGATCTAGACATATTCCTATGCTCTAGATTCAAGCTTCAATCAAGGCTCTCTCCTGAGATTAACCTTTCCAGAATCAATCCAGAAATATATCTAAACTATAGTGATCAAGCACAGCAAGATAAACATAACAAAACACCAAGATTAAACAGAGATTCAACTCGATTAAAGTGCAGATAGAGAAAGCTCAATGCATAACAAGTTAACAACCCAAGTCAACAAGTTTAGCTCATGGCTAGAATGAGAAAAAGAGGCATAATCTTCCAATTACAGCTCAACATGTCTCTAGAACAGAAATCTAAATACTAGAAATAAAGATAAAAGGAAGTTAGCCAAGATTGAAGGCGAATTTGGCAGCTTCTCTCCCGAGAGCTCCACACTCCACACTCCACTCCCTCAGCTATCTTCCACCCCTGCTGTGTTCCTTTCTCCAGACAGTCCCCAAGCACACAGATACCAAAAGCTCCTCTCAAAATGTGTTCTCCCCCTTTTTACAGGTGGCTCCTCCTCCTAAAAATGGGTTTTTAGGTTTCCCAAATTAGATGCAACTTCCCATAAATGACCCTCAGTGATTTGGCATCTTAGTCAGCAGCTTTAGTTCCCCCAGCTCAGCTCAGCAATAAGTTGTACATGTCAGCAGTGAACAGGTGGCCCATTTGAGCTGCTACTTTCTCTCTCCCCGACATTCTCTTTCTACTCTGGTATCCATGCTGACTTCATGCTGCAGCATCTTCACTCGGCATGTTCACTTTCTTTTGGAATTTGTACTTGATGTTTTTCCTGCATTATTTGATACTAAACTAGACACGAAAGAGTTAATTTGCAACAACTACTCCTCTAAACACCAATCATGCATAAACATGCTTATTTAAACCTAAACTGGACTTAAACAAGACTCAAAGGACTCGAATTTATTAATTTAAAGGCATGAATATAACTCTCATGAGAGAGTTATCAGACGCCATAGGTAGGGATTCTCCCAGTAGTATAAACGAACGTCGTGCAAGAACTTCTTCTTGGAGTATGGAGAGGAATTAGGCGGAAGAGCACCGGTCACCAGGTAATTTGCATAATCGGCATACCATGGTGTCTTGGACTCTTAAGTCTCTCGCAGATCTTGATAGCACAAATCTGCTCATCCGGAAAGGTCTCTCGAATCCTCATCTATTGGTCATCCCCCTTGACCAGTGGCTCCAACCGCGACAAATGATCTGCAATCACGTTCTTGCTCCCTTTCCTATCCTTGATCTCTAAGACAAATTCTTGTAGCAGCAGAATAGACCCAATCAGGCGAAGCTTGGCATCTTGCTTTGCGAACAAGTATCTGAAGGCGGCGTGTCAGTGTAGACAATTGTTTCAAACCTATTAGATAGGACCTAAACTTGTCAAATGTGTAGACCATTGCCAACATCTCCTTCTCGGTGGTGGTGTAGTTGCACTGTGCCAGATTCATGCTCTTGCTGGCGTAGTGGATAACGTGGAACGATTTGCCTTTCAACTGGCCCAAGGCGGCTCCAACTGTGAAGTCGCTGGCGTCGCACAAAAGGACAAACGGCTCACTCCAATCCGGTGAAGTCAATACTGGAGCAGTCACAAGGGCCTTCTTCAGTCTCTCGAAGGCCTGCACACAATCATCATAAAAAACAATAGAGACATCCTTCTCCAATAGGTTGCATAGTGGCCTCAAAATCTTCGAGAAGTCCTTGATGAATCTCCTATAAAACTCGATGTGGCCGAGAAAGCTGCGAACTCCTTTGACATTTGCCGGAGGTGGCATCTTTTCAATGGCAGCCACCTTCCCTCGGCCCACCTCCAATCCTTCAGGCTTCAGCTGATACTCAATGCCCCAGCACGATCCCTATCGCACCATGAAGTGGCATTTCTCCCAGTTGAGACATAAGTTTGTCTCGATGCATCTCTCCAGTACGGTTGCAAGATTCTGCAAGAAAACATCAAATAAACTACCAAATATGAAGAAATCATCCATAAATACCTCCATGACTTCTTCGATCATATCGTGGAAGATAATTATCATGCATCTCTGGACGGTAGCTAGTGCGTTGCATAGGCTGAACGACATCCGCCGGTATGCAAATACTCCGTAGGGGCATGTGAATGTGGTCTTGTGTTGGTCCTCTGGTGCCACTGCGATCTGGTTGCATCTTGAGTAACCATCAAGTAAACAGTAGAACGGATAACCAGATAATCTATCAAGCATTTGATCTATACGGCATTGAGAGCCCGGTAGTCAATGCAGAACTGTCATCCAGTGACAGGCCGTGTCACGACCTCTTCTCTATCTTTGTTCTTCACTATTTGCATCCCCCCTTTCTTGGCTACCATTTGAGTGGGGCTCACCGATCACCAAATTATTTAACAGTGACTTAGCAAAGCTAATAATATAGCGGCAAATAAAATTATCGAATCCCAGGGGAAAGAAGTAACGAAAAACCTTAAGTACTAAAACGTAAGTTCTCAAAACACTGGTTAGGAAAATTCGATTTTTGGTTTTGTTGTTTCTAAAATCATAATAGTTGCAAATTTAAATTAAACAGGAAATTAAAATACTTTAGTGAAAGATTATGAGAAGTACAGATTCCAGAGATATCTACCCATCAAGTATGACATGGATGAATGAATTGATTAATTCCCAATTTAATTCCTCTTCGTAGTGAAACATCAGAAAGATATTATGAACTTCTTTGTTGGACAATTCATAAAGTAGATTAATTAATTACCTATCTCCGCTCGGTCTCAAGATGAACTAATTAACTCCATAATTCTACGGATCTATTCCTACAACTTATCTCCTTCAGTTACGACAAAAAATCAAATTATATTGTGAAAATCTCTTTCCATTGAAAACTATTACAGTTACATCTCAAGTAATCAACTAATTAATCCTAAGATGTGGCCAACAAACTCAAGATTATGAATAAGCACAGATTTCACAAACTACGATGGGAAAGGGAAAATAATTCAATTAATCAAACATGCATACATTGATAGTTCGAAACCCTAGAATCTGAGAAGGGATTTAGTTACACATATGCATGAATAAAATCATCAAAGATAGATAAAACCTGAATTGCATAAACTTGGGTCTGAAAGTCTTCCCACAAAAACTGTCTTCAATCATAAAACCTAAAAACTCTTGGAAATCTCCAAAATCTGAAATCTGGAATGAAGCACAATCAAAAGGTACTCTAAAAATTGAAATTACTAGGATATATATAGAGGTGGAGGTGTATCATAACTTCCTCTCCCATACTCCGATTGACCCGATTCTAGTTGCGTTGGAGAGCTAACTCAAAGCTTCATCCATTTACATGCGCCAATAGCCCGAATTCATCTTGTGGAAGAACTCTTCACTGCTACTCTTACACGTCACTATTTTTTGAACGGTTTTCTCGCGAATTTAGGCCTAAAAACCTGCATAAACATCAAAATACACCTAACACCACCTAATATTGACTCATGCATGAACTATATATATAAACTTAATAAAACTACATAAAATAGTAGAAAATAATATAGATAAGTGAGTGAAATAATGAACTTATCACTCACCCACTAGCTTTCGGGGATCGGGTAGATCATACCGTGATTTAGAATCTTCAGAACTTCTTTCTTTACGGCCTCCTGCATAATCGGATTCAATCTCCATTGTGCCAGTTGCTTTGGCTTTGCATCTTCTTCCAGAATGATCTTGTGCATGCACAGCGAAGGGTTGATCCCCTTGATATCCCCCAACGTCTATCAAATAGTGGACTTGAACTTCCGTAAAACTCGAAGCAGTTTCTCTAGCTCACTCTGCATCAGAAGACGATTACAGGATAAGTACCCTTAGAGCCTAGGAATGCGTACCTTAAATGCGCTGGGAGAGGTTTTAGGCCTAAAGCAGGCGAATCAGAGTTAGAATTTATCGAACTGCTCTCAGTGTCGATCGACGTGTGTAACGCCCCAAACTGACCTTCCCTAATTTGGGGTCACGTTACATTGATGTTCAGGTTTTGCCAAACATTTTCTCAGTTAAATAAATAAGCGGAAGACTTAAATAAATCTGGAAAGATAATTAAATAATAGTGAAAGTAATGCTTCGAGTCCAAGTTAAAAGAAAATAGTATTAAAACACTCAACAATTCAAAATGTGGGAAGGAAAGAACAGAGCGTGTAGCAGCGTGTGTGTAACGTGGCGGAGATATGTATATGAAGATGCATATCTCAGGATCTATTAACTTCAAAAATTCTTCACTTCGCCGGTTTACACCCCTGCACTCCCATCCTTGCTGCTCAACCTGCGTATTTTAGAAACAATACGAGGGGCTGAGTACTAATGTACACAATGAGAAACATGCCCGAAATCATACATTATATAAGAGAATATGCTATGCAACTCACACAGATAGACACGGGATTTTGTTGAAAGAGATCGTGCTATCTAAAATGTTTTATTTTGCGTGCTATTTTACATGTTATTATATCTGTTTCGGTATTGTAACTGGAAGTTGGCCGGCTTCCAAGTTACGATGATCAGTTAGGAATGCAATACACACTCAACCTACTGTCATCTAAGTGCACTAGTCTCAGCATTTTACCCTTGAGACCCGATCGTTTAACTACCACTGGATCCAAAACATGTGGGGGCTTTTCACCCCCACTTCATAAAATATGTGGGGGATGTACACCCCACTTCACAATATGTGGGGGATTTTAACCCCACTTCAAACTTAATGAGTTCTAGCACAGTACCATCCTAGTTCTAAACTCATTAGTAAAACTCTCTGCCGATGGGAATCGACAGAGGATAGATATAATAACACAAAACATGCATAACATCTCATTTAAAACAAAGCATTTTGAACACGTTTTTGAAAAGAAAGCGCACTTTTGTTTTTATACTCAAATAGTTTCCCACCTGGTGTTAGGCTTTAGGTATAGATGCTTTTCCGCTAACTGGGCTTTATGGCATAGATGCGCATATTTGATCAACAATTACATACTTTACAATCGAATAGATAATCAAGAATGGTAAGGTATAATCGGCATGCTTAGAGATAGAATAAAACATGAGACCAATTAGCATGCTTGAAGAAAGATGATTTCCAAGAATCAAAGAATATTTAAGGGCATAATTCCCTTAAGGCATGTTGCTACAAGGAATAACATGTTGGTGCAAAAGAAGACAAAGAAGGAAAATGAGATAAGTAAACATGCTTGATTAGAATAAGACATGCCACAATTCGCCAAAGAACAACATGTTTCTATCAAGCTCACAAGGAAGGAACAAAATAATAGAAGCATCATGAAAGGTTTTCGAACAACAACGTTGGAACTAATCGCATGCTCGATGGAAAGAAACAAATCAATAATTTACAAAAACTAAGGACAATTTAGGCATGCTTGTTGAAAGGGAAACGAATCGGCAACCCACGAGGCTATTAAGGACATGTTACAATTAAGCATGCTAGAACAAAGGAAATCAAAGAAAAGCTCAAAGGGAACCAAGGAAACAAGGTTCAAGTAGGCTTGCTTGATTCGAAGGGAACAATCAACAATTTAGATAACGAAGGAGAATAGGATACAATCTCGCATGCTTGAAGAGATGATACACTCAACAATAAGGAAGTCAACAAGGAGGTACAAAGGTGCATACTTAATTCCAAACGAAGCAAATGAAAGCAAATTCAACTTAGATGCTTGATAAATGAATATGATTCAACAATCAAAGAGGGAACAAGGAAGTGCAACCACGCATACTTGATTAGGAAAGGACATGCCAACGATTTACTAAAATGGTATGCTTCTTTCGAATTAGAAGAAATGGATGAAATAATCGAAGCATCATGAAGGATTTCAACAACAAGGCGAGGACAAATAGCATGCTTTCTTGGAAAAAAAAAAAAGGAAACAATCGAATGAATAGGTAGAATTAATACCATCAAATATGCTTGAACCAAGGAACCGTATTACATCCTAAGGAACAATTGAAGATAGAGTAAGAATAGGCATGCTCAATTTGAAGAAGTCAAGTCAAGGAACGATCACAAAATACAATTAGGCATGCTTAGAAAAAGGAACAAGAACAAGCATGTTTATATTCAAGGGAATAAGGAAGATAAGTGAGAATTAAACACGATTGATTCAAATGAATGAATTAAAATCAAAGAAGCGAATGAGAACAAGGTATAATCACGCATGGTTAAAGATATGATAATATTTAACAATCAAGAAGGTATCAAAGGCAAAAATCACAACGATGCATGCTTAGTTCAATCAATTATTCTAAGTAATAGGCAAAGTCAAAGAAACATGGAATAGCAAGTAAGCATGCAAATAATTTGGAGACCTCGATTACAATGAGGTTTCGGTATCGAGCACAATAAAACCTATGCTCTGATACCACCTTCTGTCGCACCCCCAAACCGGGTCTATGCGACAGTCCCACGTGCGAACAATGCACGCTAAGGGTTTTAGTGGTTAAAAATAATTTTCGACATTTACTTAAGAGTAGCGGAAGCAAATGAATATTTCAAAAAGGGACTTGCTTTTAATTTCAAAGGATAGGAGTTTGAATCTCAATTGATAATCAAGAAAATAAGCATAGCGGAAGCAAATGGTGTATTCGCAAGCAAACGTGGAAAAATGATAATAACATTTGAATTCAAGGAATGACCACCACGCGGGTCTTACGCCAAGTGCGACCTGGAACAATTAATAACCATGAACAACATATGGGTACTATGTATGGAGACATAGCCCCTTGAGCCTCGATACCAAATGACAAATTTAATCAATTAGATTTGAAAGGAATATGCCATGTGAATTCAAGTTAAATCATGCAAAGAGTTTAAGTAGATCATGCCAGTTAGAGACAAATAACTAGAGGGGTTCACAAATGGGTTACAATCCAAGCTTGACAATTATTCAACTCCATGAGGTTTCAAGAAATGATTTAAATAGGCTTACATATCATGTGACTCCATGTTGTGCAATTAGTAAAGACAAAATAAGAAGGACAATAAAGGATAGTTTCAAGTATAGCCCAAAATATTACATTTAAAATGAGGTTCACAATGGAACCACCTTGTTAGCTTTCCACCACAACGCCGCCTCCACCGCCATCACCATGTACCTACACGTAGGGAAAACACGTATAGGGGCTGAGTACTCCGCGCACCCAGTGGTCACGTTGTCCCGAAAACAAATTACATATATATATGATATAGTCACCGTAACACACAAGCATAGCACAAGGGTTTTATTGAAATGTAACTCACGCATGCTCAAAACAATTTTAAATACTCACATGGATCCATGAACACTCAATTTGTGGTGCATTTCACAATCAACGATCATATAATTCACAAGAACCGCGTGAGACACGCATGAGGGTTACAACTCCTCCCTCCTCCTTATTTCTCCCATTTCTCCCGACAAGAGGGTGATCGTATCCCTCCTCCTTATCTCTCCCGAATGATCGTGGAATTTAGCAATCATAAGCACCAAAACAATTTAACGGTGACACATCGCTTTTAAAAACAAGAATCATTCATTTTAAATTTTGGAAAGCAAACCAAAAGAAGATAGGATAAAGTAGTGCCCACCTTAATTATGAGGTGAAGGTTTACTTGGTGCCACTAGTTGAAGCTTCCTTTTGACAAACACCAACACCTAGATTGTTTTACGTTTAATTACTAGGTGTGTTAATGTAGTTTCATGCATTAGCTAATTTAATAAACAAGCATGACATTCATTTTAATGTGCTTCATGTGACACTTCAACCTAAGCCTACAATATTATCATTCATTTTTATTTATCACTAATCACATGCTTGCATTATCATTGTCTAGCTCAATAATTCAAGTATTTTTAGCTATTACACATAATTCATTAGCCTCTTTTGATCAAGTATGCTCATATATTTATTTATAACCTTTTCCTAGTGATGCAAATAGTTCAATTTAAAATCACGTTAATGTCCTAGTTCTAAATGTAAATAAGTGATCAATTAAAGATGCAATATGTTTTAAAAGTATTCTTAATTTGATAAAATGTGTTTATTAATTTTAGAAAAATATAAGAATGCAAACAAGTGACTCTATGTTATTTAACTTAGTGAAATTTCCTAGTCATGAATCTAAAATGTGACCCTGTTTTTAAAAGGACGTCGTTTAAAATGTACAGATAATTTGAGTATGAACTCTTATATGGAAAAACTATATTTTAATATGAATATGCTCCAATTGACGGTTTGTAAAAACCATTTCTCATTTGGAAGTTATGGGCTGGGGGAGATTGATTTTCCTGAATGTCTTTGCTACGGGCTAAAACAGGGATGCATACTTTAAAAATTAATTGTGACCAAAATACTTGTGATAATGACTTGAAATTTTATATGCCGACTCATAAACCTGTTAAAAACCCAAATACAAAATTTGAGAATTTTCTAAGATGCCTAATTGCATTTTCAGAATCGGTCTTTGACATGCGACACAGAATGACACATTTTATGGCAGAGAGCATAACTTTCAAACCACATCGTATTTTGACATGAAACCAAAGCTAAAATCTTCCTAGAAAATTTACGTATAATATATTAAATTTTCAAACGTATTGAGTCCCATTTGACCCGACTTCCACAACAAAACAGAGAGCTCATTTTTCAGATTTCATCTCAGTATGCTCATTTTATTTTAACATGTGTAAATTCGTGGCAAATGTACTTAAATCAACAAGTATGCTCAATTACAGACATCACACATCTCATATAATGTTCATAAATCATAGATAGCAAGGTATAGCATGCATAATAGGAATATATCAACAACAATCAACAACATATCCAAGAATGGTCATCAAACAAGCTTATCTTCAACCCTAGTTCATCAAATGAGCTAAAAATCGACTAGGGGTTTCTTGATCATACATGCAATCCTATAATCATGTTTATGAGGATCTAGAGAGGGTAAATAAGGGGTTACTTGTCTTCCTCAAACTTCGAAAATGGCTCTTCCTAGCTCCTATTTGCTCTCTTCTTGCTTCCTACCCCTTGCAAGCCTCTAGATCTACCACATAGCTCCATGGATCTTCATTGTTCAGCCTTGGTCGAATTTGGAAGCTTGAAATCTAGGGAATCTACTTGGTTCAATGGGTAGAGGAAGGTGTGGGGGTGAGTTTGGTGAAATATGGTGGTGATTTGAGTAGTTTTGGGGTAGGTTATGGTGGTTTGAAAGTGGCTGCCATTAGAGCTTAAACAATGGAGGTTCTACAATGGTGGAGAACGGTTGAAGAAGATGAAGTGATGGGGAAGGAGAGAGAGATCGGTCAAGAGGGAGAGGGAGGGTGAGTTGGAGTGTTCAAATGCATTTTGCTTGCATGTATGGAGTAGAATTCATCATTATGTCTCCTAGGTTTATTTACTATCATGTTCTTCAATAATTTAAATGACAAGGCATGACTTTTCTTCTATAAGACCCACTTTGGTCATTCATCCATCCACTCACATATTTGATCTATTTAAATATTAGTTCAATCTCCCTATCTTATAACACAAGGTTGAAATTTTATAAAGTTCCATTGTCTTAAATTAATAAGGACGAAATTTAATGGGGAAACTTAGTGAAATGATTTTCGGAACATTTCGTCGGAATCAACCTCAAGTTTATTCACATATATATACTAATGTGCCTTTAATTAATTTAAGGCAAGAGGGCCGAAAATTATACACATTAATTTAGGAATTTTAATTCCAAATTTTGTCTTGGAATTAATTTCCAAATAATATTCGTATAAATTAAAATATATGATTGGACCTTAAATATATCCTCATGAGATTTAATTAATATTGCTAGAGTATAATGGACCTAAATTAATATTATTCCAAGTTGGCCCAAAAGTGTAGAATTAATCAATTGAGTTCACTAGTCCAACAATCTTCTTGAATTAATACTTGGACTCAAATTAATTTATGTAGCCATATAATAATAATAATAATAACATGAGGGCCAAAATTAACTATAGGTGATCGATTAATTTATTCAGAGCTTTAATCATCGTTGCGCGTGTTTATATAATTATTTAGCGGAGAAAATATGGCACGGAAAATGCGGGGTGTTACATGCATTCACCGATGTCAAAGGTATGTTGAACGACGCATAGGAGTTGCACTTGTTGATTGACGTCCTCCTCGCGTCGAGTGAAGTCAAGGCCCTCTCTCGATTTCCCTTCGATTTCTGGTAGTATCGGGCTTGTAACCGCTCCCTTTTATTCTCTGATGCCCGTGGTATCTCCTTACGTACGTCCAGCTCCATTACCAGGTCCACCATCTCATCGTCGGCTTCGTCCAAATCTAAAAACGAAATCAATAAATGCAGTAAACAATTCTCAAGAAAATCTTGGTCAGATTTAAGAGAAGAGAAGGGAGAGGAAATCACTATATTATAGTAGTCGGTCGGTCATATGATACTCTTCCTGGTAGCTCTCGTCATTGTGCTTTAGCATAGATTTGTAAAAGGAGAAGGTGACTGACTTGTCATTGACTCAAAATGTGAGTTTCCCGTAAGATAAAATATATTAAAGAAAAATTAAAAATATAATTTTCTTATATTTAATATTGTAATTGGATAATATAATATAAAAAATAAATAATATAAAAGTGAAATAATGAGTTTTGACGGGAACGGTTATGATAGACTATTCTCATTTAATATATTATTATATAGATGTGTTAATTCAATCTGTTTCCTCAATTCCCATTTTAGATTGAAGTAACAATAACTTTTCATTTGTCCAAGAATAATTTTTTTTGGAAGGTCTTATTGAAATCAATCTTTTCATACCACTCATATTGACATGAAGAATTAGTTTGAGGGTTTTACTTTTATATTTATATTGATATATTAAAACGACGATAAAATTATTTGATAATGATAGAGGACATAGATGGATAAATTAAAAAAAGAATTATAAATGTTGATGATATTTAAATCACAACTTAAATACGGACAACAATTTCAACTTTGGATGAATAATAATATTATTAATTTTTGAATTATATTTTGAATTCGTGGATTACAAATTAGTAGTAAAATTAATCATTTAATCTAAACATAATGAATAGAACAATATATATATATATATATATATATATATATATAATTAGTGATATTTATTTGTACATATACAATAAAGACATTAGTTATATCAAATTGTAAAATATATTAATTACATACTTGCCTTCAATGTTATTACTTTACCATTATATTATATCATTATTTTTGGTAGGTTTATGTTTTGGGGAAATTTTTTTCTTTGGGTATTGCTATTATATTGATATAGATTATTATTATTCATGTTGGCCAGAACAAATGATCAAACCGAATATTGCCACTTCACAAAATAATTTTTTCATTCAATTAGGACAAAGATTTTTGAATTTAATATATATTTTTATCCTTTCGAATTGAACCAATATCTTAAAAAAATTAATACATGTTCCACTGTCAGACATTTGAACTCGTTATCGGTGTCCACATCTTTAGGGTTTCATATAAAAGCTACCATGTGTTTAACATTTATTACACCGTTGGAAAGTGCCCGATCAAAACAATAAATGATGCAGCTCATTGTCTAGAAAGCGATGCATAATAATCTTGTATGCACTCTCAGTTGGATGAATGGCATCCCAAAAAACGTATCTAGATGGAGCATTGCAGATCATGCTGATGAAGGAACATGTAGTCCCAAACTCAAAAAACCCAGTGGCGCAACATCCTTTATGGGCCACCTCCATGTCTAAATTACCAAATAAAAACTTCAATTAAATGAGAATGAAATTAATCGAATATCAATATTAAAATGTATATAATAGTTAATTTCTTACTAAATTTGTCGGGGTTAATGATCATGTCCAACATGGGTCTGTAGATATCGATGTAGATTATTCTGGTTCCTAGGAGGTTGTGTTGCAAGTCCTGTAAGCGGTGTTGAAGCATCTCGTTGTAGGCTTCAGCATCTCGGTTGTCATCTTCCATACATTTACGGCTAATCCAATTCTGGATGCCTCCGTGAAATGTCTTGTGCAATGGTAGGCACCCGATCGGCGGAATCCCCGCCACCGCGAACTTCATTGCGCCCATGCTGTGCAATCTCTGCACCAATTCCAGCTCATCATTTTTAAAAAACAATTTTTCCATTTTTGTGGGTGTAATATGAAAATTGAAGTAATAGAAGATGAGAGAATAGAAAACTTGCCTTGATATGAGTCTCAAGCTCTAGTTGGAGCATAACAACGTAGGCATTGCGAGCGGGCTTGGGCACAATATTGTAGTAATTGTTGAGAAAGTCGTGAGTTCCGCTTGCAATCAAGTATAAGCCGCCCTGGATGGTCTTTGCGGCAATCTCCTTCCCAACCGCCATCTTAATTTTATTATTAATTGCCTCCACGAACATGCCAAATTGGTTTGGCAAGCCCAAGACCTTTGTCTGTACGGCAGTGGCTTCTCGCAATCCCGAGCACGCTGAGGCAAAGCTAACTCCGGTGAGGAACTCTTCATCGCTAACGCCTATGTCAGAGAAGGAGCGCAAGAACTTCTTGAGGCCCAAGTGTTTGACGACCAAATCGCCGGGCAACTCACCGTCGGAAAACCTGCCTGTGGGTGCATTGCGTGGGAAGTTGACACCGTAGGGCTTATGGTTGGCGTTGCAGATGCTGCGAATATTGTTGTTATTTCCAGAGTCATAAAATCCATCGCCGAATGCGAATACGGCAGTGATATTATGGGGGCTTATGGTTAAGGTGGGTAGAAAATGGAGGGCTGTCACAGACAGGAAGAGAAGCAAGTTGATCATCTCACTCATCGTATTCTATTTCTATATGTGTTTCACTTCTATGACAAGCAAATTGCTTTTCATACAAAATTATCTGTAAAGATGTCTCATAATATACATGCTCGAAGAGAGAGAATTAGAGAGAGTGTGTGTGAGCTAGAGAGAGAGTTGCCAAGGGTTTCGTTGATCATTTGGTTACTGACTAAGTACAAGTGTCAAACATATTTGGTTTGTTGATTATGAAGTGTTCAATGTTTGACAGATTTGAATCATTATGTATTTTAAGAATAAAATAAACGACAAATTCCCTAGGCAGCTGAATTTATGATTTGTGACTTTTCAATAAAGGGTTTTAAATTATATGATTTATGTATTCACTTCAAAAATCATCAAATATTTTGTTGTCCATTTAAAAGAAAATAAAAACATCTTAATAAAATCTTGTGAAGTGGAATCTCAATATTTCATTTAACAATTGAATAACATTAATATTAAATATTATGTTTAGCATTAAAAGTAAAGTTAATGTTAAATAAAAATAAATTTGAATATTTAAATTAATCACATGAATAGTCTAAACAAAAAATACTACAAATTTTGAGAAACTTGATTTTAAATCATAATATATATAATGAAAAAGTATAATATGTTTTTAAATTCTAAATTTTTGTCAGTGATGTAATACAAATAAAATAAATTCTTTCTATACATTTAATTTATTAACACGTTTTATTGTTTTAGTAAATTATTTCCATAATGTTTTAATAGATTAATTCTAGAAGTTTTATTTGAACGGGAAACCAAAAATTCATTAAAATATATCAACTTACAAAATATAATGTTACGTACACTAGAATGTTTATAGTGAAAAATAACCATGCCAAAAATTTGATTCAATAACAAATAATAAATAAAATTCCAACAAAGTAAATACGTGCAAATAAAATTATAACAATAAAAAACTTCAAATATATCAATAAGTTATGTAGCTTCTTTGTAATAAAAGATTAAAAAAATGTTGTTGCAGCTTATTGATGGCAACATGAAGAAAGGTAAATGAGAAATATTAACTTGATCAATTATTTATAATAGCATTTGTTCGAATTTTTTTGCCTTGAATTATGCTAATTGACGAATTGATTTCCATAATTCATTTTTTGCCATATTAAAAATATGTTAATTGAATTGGTTTCCTCAATTCCCGTTTGTGATTGAAGAAATAATAACTTTTCATATGGGCAAGAGTAATTATTTTTGGAAGGTCTTATTGAAATCAATCTTTTAATATCACTAATATTAACATGTAGAATTAGTTTGAGGATTTTACTTTTATATTTATATTGATATATTAAAATAATGATAAAATTATTTGATAAATGATAGAGGATACGGGCACGCAGATAAATTAAAGAAAAAAAAACAATCAATGTTGATGATATTTAAATCAAAAAGCTTATGGACTATGATTGAAATATTATTCTATATAAAAATATTATACCTGTATTATTGAAATAATATTATATATAATAAATTGGTAAGATAAAATATATTAAAGAAAAATTAAAAATATAATTTTCTAATATTTAATATTGTAATTTGATAATATAATATAAAAAATAAATAATATAAAAGTGAAATAAAGAGTTTTGACGGGAACGGTTATGATAGACTATTCTCTTTTAATATATTATTATATACATGTGTTAATTCAATCTGTTTCCTCAATTCCCATTTTAGATTGAAGTAACAATAATGTTGGTCCTTAAATATCTGAGTCGTCGTGCTTAGATAAGAGCACGAAATGCAGCGGAATAATTGTTCGTCCTTTACACTTATGTTTTCCTTAAAGTTTAGTTAAATTCAGAGATAGATTAAAGTTTCTTCTCAGATATACGCTAGCAACTCTGTTGCTAGGTTTTTAATTAGTTTTGAACAGTTAATAATAAAACAGTAGATGCACATAGTATTTTATAGTGGTTCGATCCAAATAGATCTACGTCCACTCCTTAGCCGAAACGCTAAGATTTCCACTAGAAAAGTATACGAAAGTACAAGGAATTGCCAAACACTTTTAGTAGGTGGCGAACTTTCCAACCGGCCACAACAAAGCTATCCTCCGATGATTCGTACTTTTCAAACACAGCTACTGCCAAGTCAAGGGCGGAACCTTCGTGTAACTTGTCCTTCGCTGTTAGTGAGGTTTTTATAGTTTCCCTCGAAACTATTCAGGAATGCGGCTAGAAGCCCGTCGGAGTCAATCCCTTTTAGGAATGACTGTTGGATCTTCCTAGGATGGAAGTTATCCCAATGATTGAAGATTCTCAACCGAAATTAAGGAATCTCTTAAAGAGAAGTGTCAGATATTCAATGAAAGACACTTCTTGGTTGTTGAGAGCTTTGAATACTTCTTTTATCACGAGCTCTCAACTGACTACTTTTCGCTTATTCGCTTTGTCAATGGAATCTCACACTTGAATGTTTTCGAATGTCGGTAGTGATTAAAGCAGTAGTAGTAGTAGTCGATTCTCACTTTTGGACCTGCCTTTTATAGATGGAGATTCAAATCTTGAATCTCCATATCCGTTAAACACAATGGCTTCTTTGTCCGAGAGTGATTTGACTTGATCAGTCGCTTTTGGTGTTGATCTGTACTTTCCGAACTACTTCGGGAAAGTCTCATCCTTTGTGTGTACTTTATTCAGAACGTCAGTATGGCTTTAGCAGATCACTAATGTACTTTAGTGATCTGTACTTTTGACACTCTTGCTCTGTTAATGTTAAATAAAAATAAATTTGAATATTTAAATTAATCACATGAATAGTCTAAATAAAAAATACTACAAATTTTGAGAAACTTGATTTTTCTTTATTGCGAATGATGTATTTTTTTTTGTTGCAAATAATGTAATTTTAAAAAATGAAATGATGTATTTAACTTAATGAAATGATGTATTAAGGTCCGTCTCACAATAAAAAATATAGTGAGACCGTCTCTCAGGAGACCAATTCTACTTTAATTATTGTAACGCCCCCAATTAACTTTCCCAACTATGGGGCACGCTACAGTCGTGGTCAACAATTTTCAAACATTTTATAATCGAATTCAGCTGAAGACTTGAATAGGAGATAACATAATTTGAAAATGACGATCAAACTTTCACAGGTACATTACCATTCATAAACAGAAACTTAAAGATAGTTAAACATTTGATTCTTCAAAAGATTTAAAACACGGGAAGGAAAACAGTTTAGAGCGTGGTGTAGTGGTGTGATAAGCGTAGTGGAGATATGCATGTGAAGATGCATATCTCAGGATCTTTGAAAGCTACACATTTTCCTGCGCCGTCTTTTACACCCCACCCTTGCATCCTCGCTGATCAACCTGCATATTTTAGAAATAATACGAGGAGCTGAGTACAATTGTACCCCGTGGAAATATGCCCAAAAAACATACAGTTTAGATATGAATGCTATGCAACTCGCGCAGATACACACGGGGTTTTGTTGAAAAGATTCGTGTTATCTAAATCATTTTATTTCGTTGATCAGCTATCTACCATGTTAACATATCTGTTTACCGTTGTGTAATGGGAAGCTGGCTCACTTCCACGTTACGATGAATAGCTAGGAATGGACAAGCCACTCAACCCACTTTCATCAATTTGTGCACACAAGTCTCAGTATAATCCCTTGAGACCCGATCGATTTTCGAATCCATCCTTATTTCTACCCTTAGGTATCAGCACGTCCGCTAAACTACATATTCGCACCATCAAGCGCTCTGAATAAGACGTCTATCTTTCTTTTAATGAGATTAGCACATGAAGTTCCTGGATCATTCTCATTAAATAATCTGTCTGTCAGCCTTTACTAACAAAGATACAGATATGATAACACAAAACAATTATGCATAGCAATCTATTTAAAACAAAGCTTCTTCACACCCATTTTAGAAACTGAACATAAAGCTCGGAAAGCATTTTTATTTTACAGAAATAATTCCCACCTGTGTTATGCTTACGGAAGTAAAGACGCTCTAGTTAATCGCGCATTTGAGCTGATTTTCCTTTATCTTTTAAATTCCCCTTCAATAATTACACACAAACAATCAATTAGGATGGAAGATCTAAGTATTTCTATCAGTCCTAGCTGATAGTACTAGACATAATCAGGATCTATGACTGACATCCAACTTATACCTTCCAATTATTCAACGAGCATTCACTTCCCTCGAGACACAAACGTGATTTCAACCAACTCAATCACATAAGTTAACCAAATTGTGGTTAACGAATTAACTCAATTAAAGCACATTTATATTTTATACGGCTAAACATGCGTTTAACTTTGCATAAATCGAACCAATCGAATCTTAATACCCGAAATCATTATCCAGTTAGTAAAAAAATTAAATAATTAATAATTTAAATTAATAAATAATTTCCTTTTTTTTAAATATAATATAAATAATCATATATTAATGATAATAATAATAATACAATAATAAGAAAAATATATATATATATGTATATACACGAAACAAGAGAGAGAATAATATATATTTATTTTTTTTAACAAATCATGTACATACATACATATTATATATATGTATATACACGAAGTGAGAGAGAGAGCGACGGCAAGAACAGTCGCGCTTCTCGCCTCCGGCTGGCCCTGACCCCTAAACAACACAACAAAATGATCTTCATACTCCCTAGATTTCATAAACATGCTTGATTGCCCGGAAAATGCAAACTCGCCGAAAAATGAAGCTGCAAAACTCACCGGAAAATATGGTTATTCAACTCCGGCAATGGCATTCCGGTGGCGGAAATGGTCGAACCATTATACCAAAATTCTCCCTACAAAACAAGGAATACGAATATAAGAGCTATACTTCGATAAAATATCGTTTCATATGAGTTTCAAATCGATATTGCAAATTATCGTCAAACCGACGGGTTACCTTCTCACGCTTGTATCTCCTTCGATACCCAACGATATCACGCGTGCCTTAGCTTTTTAGAATCCTTGAAGAACTTGTTTTCAAATGGTGGTGATTGTTTGGCCGGAATAAATGGCAGTCTGCCGGAAAATGTGAAAGAAGATGGCTGGCTTGCGGGTGGCGTATGGTGGTTAGTGTGGTTAAAATGAAGGAAGTGAAATAATAATTTCTTACACAAAAATGTATTTGATAACTTCTCACCTCCAAATGAATCCACCGCCTCTCCAATTGCATGCACCACCCAAACAAATGAAAGGAAATCAACCACGCACACACGACGTGTACAATTTCTTCAAAGTGAAGAAATCATTTCCCCTTCACAAAGTTGTGTATAAATTCCTTCGATAAATCATTTTCTCGGGTTCAAAATATATAATAAATTATATGAAAATGCTCCATTTAATGAGCCGTCTCATTCATATAATTTTCCAAAATTTTGGAGATATAAATATCGTCCAATTTTTTTAAAATTCAATAATTAATTAAACACCACTCGGGTCTCAGAAAATTATACCGATCATTACGTATTCTTTCATATTTTAATTCCAAATATTTCCTAGCTCGGTTTAAGAAACGAACCTCCCGAGTGCATGTTACAAATTTAAATACGATATTATTATCCTTTAATAATAATCGTTGCACTCGTCATTCCTTTGAAAATTGTGACTTCACAGTCACTTACGTTTTCTCGAAATGAACCCATTGGTATAATATAATCAATATTTTGACCCTCGTAAGTCATCGGGTGTTTAACTTCGTCTCAAAAGCAAATAAAAAATTAATTTGCCAAAATAAATATTCCCTTATTTAATTTAATTAGGCATTAATTAGCTTAACTATATTCGGGATATTACATTCACCCCACCTTACAAAATTTTCATCCCGAAATGTACTAGGGTGATTCAAACAGTTCAGGATATTTATCCAGCATTTTGGCTTCTAGCTCCCAAGTAGCCTCTTCTTGCCCATGATGTCTCCATAGAATCTTGACAACAGTATCGTTTTATTTCTAAATTCTTGTGTCTTCCGATCCAAAATAACTTCTGGCTTCATTCCATAATGTAAATCTGGATTCAAAGCAATCTCCTCATGACGAATCACGTGTTTTGGGTTATAAACGTATTTTATTAACTGTGACACGTGAAAGATGTTATGCACGTTACCCATGCTTGGAGATAAAGCCAAACGATAAGCCACTAGGTCTATATGTCCTAAAATCTCATAGGGTCCTACGAACTGTGGTCGTAGTTTGCCCTTTACTCTAAATCTTATGATTTCCTTTGAGGGTGAGAATTTCAAAATACCTTGTCTCCCATCTCGAAATTAAATTCAACTCTTCTTGAATCTGCATAAGATTTCTGTCGATTTTGAGCATTTTTCATTCTGTCTTGAATATGACAAACAACTTCAATCATCTCACTAATATCGTTAGGCTCGAAAACTTGTCGTTCTCCCACTTCATCTCGATATAGTGGTGAGCGACACTTTCTTCCGTATAAGGCTTCATATGGAGCCATTCCAATCGTCACCTGGAGACTGTTGTTATAAGCGAACTCGATTAATGGCAAATCAGCTCCCAACTTCCCTTTCGATCGAGGACTATGGTTCGCAACATATCTTCGAGAGTCTGGATGGTCCTCTCGATTTGACCATCTGTTTGTGGGTGAAATGTCGTACTAAAGTTCAAGCGTGTCCCCAACTCTTGCTGCAGACTCGTCCAAAAATGAGAAGTAAACTTCGCATCTCTGTCAGACGTAATAGTTACCGGCACTCCGTACAGTCTGACAATCTCCCTGATATACATTTGTGCTAATTTATCTGATCCATAAGTAACTTGTATTGGCAAAAGTAAGCACTTTTCGTTAAATAGTTCACTATGACCCATATCGTCGTGTTCCCTTTTTGCGACTTTGGCAATCCCGTGACAAAATCCATGGCAATATGTTCCCATTTCCACTCGGTAATGTCTAATGGTTGTAATTCCCTATACAGTCGTTGATATAAACCCTTAACTGTTGGCATGCAAACACTTTTCCACATACAAGGCTACATCCTTCTTTATACCGTCCCACCAACATGTACTCCCCGGGAGAGCGGTATACGGCGTATCATGAGCTCACACATAATCTCATTCCTCAAATCTTCACAGTTAGGCACAAGAATTATGTTTCTGTACATTAGCGCATTATAAGGTGCCTTCTTGAAATTGTCTGTCTATTTGACTCTGATCTTCTGACGTAACTACTCGAGTTCCATATGTTTTCTTTGTGCCTCAATGATTCTCTCTCTTCAATCGGGCACAACATTTAAATTTTCCACGTCACATCTCTTTCTTTCTGAGGGTGATATAACTTCAAGATGAAGTTTCTTGAATTCTCGATCAAACTGTCTTCTCTTGTAAGCATACAACCTAATTGCGCCTCTCCTTTTTGGCTCAAGGCATCAGCTACGGAGTTTGTCTTGTCGGGGTGATAGTTTTATCGTTAGATCGTAATCATTGACTAATTCAATCCATCTGCTCTGCCTCATATTCATGTTCTTATGCTCGAAGAAGTACTTCAAGCACTTTTGATTTTTGAATATGGCACACTCAACCCCGTAGAGATGGTGCCTCCAAATCTTCAATGCATGGACTACGAAGCTAACTATAAATCATGAGTCGAGTAATTCAATTCATGCGGTCTCAACTGTCTCAAGGCATAAGCTATCACCTTTCCATCTTGCATTAATACACAACCTAATCCATTCTTGCGTCAGTGTATACCTCAAAATTCTTATCTATCTCTGGCACTGCTAAGACTGGTGCGGTTGTCAAGAGTTGCTTCAACTTCTGAAAACTTTCTTCGCATTCTTCTGTCCATTCTAACTTTGTTCCCTTCTTAAGTAATCGTGTCATTAGTTTTGCGATAGACAAGAAACCTTCAATAAACCTCCTATAGTATCTAACTAGTCCAAGAAAACTTCTGATCTCATTTGGTGTAGTTGGTGAGTTTCGCTCTATCACTGTCTGAATCTTTGCAGGATCCACCTAAATACCATCTGCTGACACGATGCGACCAAGAAACTTCACTTTTCTTAGCAAAAATTCACACTTGCTGAATTTGGCATATAGCTTCTCATCCCTGAGAGTTTGTAATATCGTTCTCAAATGTTGTTTGTGTTCTCCTTCGCTCTTCAAATAAATAAGGATATCATTGATAAACACCCAAACAAAGTTATCGCGGTAAGGATGGAATACCGTGTTCATCAAATCCATGAACATTGTCGGCGCATTCGTGAGTCCTAACGACATCACCACAAACTCGTAATGGACATATCTGGTTCTGAAAGTCGTCTTCAGGATGTCCTCCTTCTTAATCTTCAATTAATGATACCCTGAAAAAATCAAGCTTTGAAAATAGGCTCACTCCTTTGAGTTGATCAAACAAATCATCAATCCTCGATAAAGGATAATGGTTCTTCAAGGTCAACTTATTTAACTCTCGATAATCGATGCACATCCTCATCGAACCATCCTTCTTCTTGACAAATAAGACCGGCGCTCCCCAAGGTGAAACACTCGGTCGATTGAATCCTATGTCTAGTAACTCTTAAATTCCTGCTATTCTTTCGGCGCCATGTGATATGGTGCCTTGGTAATCAGAGCTACCCCCGGTTCTAAGTCTATCGGAAATTCCACCTGCCTATCTGGCGGCAAACCTTGTAATTTCTCTGGAAACACGTCTTCGAATTCCTTCACTACCGGTATATCTTGGACTGGTAATTTAGGCTTCTCTTCTCCTTCCGAATACACCAAGAAATCCTAATTATTAACATTGTGCAATAACTTCGAAGCTTGTAGCGCTAAAATGATTGGCACGCATCCTTCTTCTAAACCCATAGACAAGTGATTCTTCTTTTTCCGGCTGCGGGATAATAACTTTTCTTTCACAATACAATATGGTCATTTTACTTTCCAACAACCGATCCATTCCTAAAGTCACGTCTACGTCATACATGTTCATCATGTTTAACTCAGCCACTAGAATCTCGTGTTCATATAATCTGATTCTCAAATCATGGCATAATAAGGAAGTAGTAGCTATTTCTCCTGAAAGCATTCGGTTACTATCTACTCTCATCTACCTTAGGTCCTACTATTTCAACACGTGATGATGACTATTAAATATAACCGTATTATGTTGCGCTCATTTCTACTGCTTCCAAGAATATATGCTTTAATTATCTTCCACTATTGTTTCCCCTCTGTTTGATTCTCTCTTCGTCATTATGGTGGAAATTGCTCATATAACCCGTATCCCTGGTAATTCCCTATAGCTCCTTTCCTTGGTTGGCATTCTCCTCTAATTGTTTTCTTTAGCCTCGGCCTCTACTACGACCTCATCCTTTCCCACAGCTTCTATATTACTAACATTTCTTGGAATTGAAATATTAGGGCAGAGAAAAAGTTCTCCAAGTGAAGAGCCCAATCGCAGTCTATCATCTCGTTAACTTTACTTAATTTAAACTTGACCCCGAGTTGAACTCTCTACTTCCTTTGCTAGAGTACTCTTCAGTTGGTAAGCACCAAGGAATTGAAGGAAATGACCATAAAAAAAACTTATTGAAGGATGAAGAACGTACTTAAATTCAGATATGCTTGAACAAGGAATAGCATGGTTGTATTCAAGAAACCAAAGAGAATGGGCAACAAGTCGCATGCTTGCTTCAAAAGAAACAATTAACGATTTAAGTAATGAATGGGAACAAAATACACTTTTGCATGTTTAACGAAATGGTACACTTGACAACAAGGAGGTTCAAATACGCATGCTTAATTTCAACCAAAACGAATGAGAACGAATTCGTTTTAGCATGCTAGAGAAATAGATATAATTCAACGATTAAAAAGATAACAAAGAAGTGCATTTATGCATGCTCGATTGGAGATGGACATGCCAATAATCTACGAAAAGGATATGCTTCATTCAAATTAGAAGAAACAACCAAAATAATTGAAATGTCATGAAGAAATCTCAATAATAAGATTAGAGCAATTAGCATGTCTTCTCAAAAATCAAGGAAACAGTCAAATAAATTATTAAGGATCAACTCTGTTGAGCATGCTTTAACAAAGAAGGCATATTAACGTCCAAAAGATCAATTGATGATAGTGTATGAATAGGCATGCTCATCTTGAAGAATTCAAGCCTAGGAACGATCACAAAACACAATTAAGCATTCTTGGAAAAAGGAACAAGAACAACTTTTTCATATTCTAGAGAACAAGGAAGATAAGTAAGAAGTAAACCTACTTGATTCAAAGGAAACAAGTTAACAATCAAGGAAGTGAATGGGAACAAAGTATAATTACACTTGCTTTAAGATCAAGGAAAACATTGGAATAACCAAAGGTCTAATTTTGCCCAATCCCATGAAAAATACAAAACGTCGGCAGCCCAGAACCGACGCGATGAAATAACTCCAAGGAGTACATTGGGAGACATCATATGGCGAAAAACTTATACTTCAATTGTGGAGGATTCAGACATTAAGAAAGAAAATACCCCTCAGTTCAATCCGAAACTGGAAGCGGTAGGACAATCAAAAGCCCGTAAATCAACAGTTTACGGCAATGAAGGAAATATGAAAAATTAGAAAAGAATTATCCTCTCATAGGATAACATTGATAGTATATCGAAGGTAATATTACAATTCAATCATTCTCATAGAACATTACTTGGCATGTCAAAATTTTTCCAAAACTACACTACATCCAAAACAGTGGGTTACTATCGTTACAATTTTCCGTCGCACCGCAGTTAGAATAAAGAAGATTCCTATGCATCAAACTTTCTTTCAAGTGAAAGTCCTTCGGTTAACGTCTTTACAAGTTGTCAGGCATTTTGCACCTATCGATACTCGTCTCAACAACTCATAGGTACCTTGAGGCAGTGGTATAAGTTCATAATTATCCTGAGGTATTTCTCAATCTTTTGAAACCAAATTGGAAATTTAATCCAAATTTTATTCTCTAGGACTCACCACTACAAAAAAACTACGTGTAGTGACAATAATGTCTGTGACACTTAAATTTTTGTGGCTAAAAACACATTTTTAGTAACAATTATGTATTTTGTCACAAAAAATGCAATTTGTGACAATTTAATTAGTTGCGTATATTTATTGTCACTAAAGCTAGTTGCAATAATATTTTTGTGACTAAACATATATTTATAGCAACAATAAATTCTTTTGTCACAACAAATATGAGTTGTGACAATTTTATTTGTTGCGAATATTTATTGTCACTAAAGTTAGTGACAATAAAATTTTTGTTACTAAATATATATCTACTGCAACAATAAATTTTCTTGTCACAAAAAATATGATTTGTGACAATTTCATAAGTTGTCAATATTTATTGTCACTAATATTAGTGATAATAAATTTTTTGTAACTAAAAATACTATTTTAGCTACAATTAATTTTTTCATCACAATATTTTTCAATTTGTGACAATTTCATATGTTGTTAGTATTTACCGTCACTAAAGTCAGTGACAATAATTTATTTTGTTGCTAAATCAATTTATAGTGACGGTAACCAAATTTATCACAATAAATTATAAATAGTGATAATTTAATATATTATAACTGAATTTGACAATACTAATATTTTTTATTATGTTTTAATAAAATTTCAAGATTTAATAAACTCCACTAGTTCATTAGTAATAATTTTTATAAGCCATCAATTTGCTTTTGGTTACGTATTATCTAAAACTTTTAAATTTTATGAAATTCTATTATATACTTCCAAATATATGAAATTATATACTACATTATGTTTTATTAAGTAATTTGATCCCCACCAACTTAACACTCTTAAGAATTTATTACATTTTTGGTTAAGACTATTATGATATTTACCCATATTAAACAAAATTCTTGATGTGGCAATTAAATAATTATTGAATATTGACTTTATATATTTAAGTAATTAAATTATATAAATGTTATTATATAAGTAATAAATATTAATAAAAAATTACATTTAAAAACATTTAAAATATGATTAAAGATTATGTTACTATATTAAAAATCATTCTATTTAAAGGTGATAAGATTCAAAATGTGTAATTAAGCTAAAATTCAGATTGAATTAAAACTTTAATTATGTATTTAAATAAAAACACATAATTAATTAAGATTATTGAATTTTTAATGAGTTAATCATTTATTCAAAAAATAAAATAATGCGTAAATTTAAATTGTTTAGTTAAATTATAATTTTAATTACATAATTATGAAAAATTTATGTTTAATATAAATTAAAATCTTACGTTATAAGTTTTTTTTATTAAAACTTATTTTTTATTCAAATTTAATTATTAGTAATCTTATAAATTAAAAAACTACTATCACTTCGACAAATTCTAAATAAGGAAGTAAAAGTGAATATTGTGTAGTAGTTTTTAATATAAAATTGTATAAAACTTCATTTTATCAATATTTACATTTTACTTTTATTTTTAGAATTCGCTGATGTGGTAGTAATTTTTTAATTTATAAGTTTGTCAAGATTTAAAATTATAAAGAGAAATAGATTCCATAAATTTATTAAGTTTAGATAGATAGACACTATTACCTTACATATATTAACTATCCAAAATATTAATAATTAATCACTTGGTGCAGTGGATAGATATAAAAGATTAAATTAAGAGGTAAAAGGTTCGAATCCTGTTGGAAGTACTAAATATTAATTTTTTATATGACTATGTGCAGGGCACCTGATTATTCATAGGTGCGGTGCGGTGCGATGATGGCTCGGTGGTCCTAATTGCTCGTGGTGCGGCACGATGCCTGTGGATTCAGTCGATGGTTGGTTGTGGCTCGGTGGTGGTAGGCTAGA
>JAPKLW010000024.1:1425859-1474718 GCA_026898455.1 Plectranthus barbatus | reverse complement strand
TTTATGATTTTGGAATGATTGTTCTCTTGAGCACGAAAGTGGATAGATAAATATCACCTATGGAAACCGAAAGGAGAAATAGGCCGAGGGGATCTTAGATAATTGTGTTGATTTCATAGACATGTGAGACAATGCAACTTAATCGAGCTTGGTTTTATTTTGTCATCGTCTGATCACTAAGAAAGGCATAGACATATGAATTCTAGTGAAAGGGTGTAGATCTAGTAGGACGACAGTTCACTTGGCAAGATTAGGAAAAGTTCTAAGACTCAGAGTTCATGCGAGACCTATGCTCTAGCATATAGGATAGTGAAAGATTGAAAATCTATAACTCAAGTGTGTTTCTCTTCCTTTGTTTGCACCTGTTAGTGGTATTTTGTGATTAGTTTATGATCAGAAGGGTTGCTAATCTTGTTCATTTCAGTTTCCTTTCCATTTCAGTTTATTGCACTTTTAATTTGAGTATGCATCACCAAACCTATTTTGCAAGCAATATTGTGTGCACGGCTTGATCATACACTCCCTTGGGTTCGATATCTGGTCTCACTTGACTATATTACTTGTAGATTGTGTATACTTGCACATTGGTTCTGTAGTCACACTATAGCACACAACAGAGAGCGGTATACGGCGTATCATGAGCTTCACACATAATCTCATTCCTCAAATCTTCACAGTTAGGCACAAGAATTATGTTTCTGTACATTAGCGCATTATCAGGTGCCTTCTTGAAATTGTCTGTCTATTAGACTCTGATCTTCTGACGTAACTACTCGAGTTCCATATGTTTTCTTTGTGCCTCAATTATTCTCTCTCTTCAATCGGGCACAACATTTAAATTTTCTACGTCACATCTCTTTCTTTCTGAGGGTGATATAACTTCAAGATGAAGTTTCTTGAATTCTCTGATCAAACTGTCTTCTCTTGTAAGCAAACAACCTAATTGCGCCTCTCCTTTTTGGCTCAAGGCATCAGCTACAGAGTTTGCCTTTTTGGGGTGATAGTTTTATCGTTAGATCGTAATCATTGACTAATTCAATCCATCTGCTCTGCCTCATATTCATGTTCTTATGCTCGAAGAAGTACTTCAAGCTCTTTTGATCTGTGAATATGGCACACTCAACCCCATAGAGATGGTGCCTCCAAATCTTCAACGCATGGATTACGGCTGCTAACTACAAATCATGAGTCGAGTAATTCAATTCATGCGGTCTCAACTATCTCGAGGCATAAGCTATCACCTTTCCATCTTGCATTAATACACAACCTAATCCATTCTTGGATGCGTCAGTGTATACCTCAAAATTCTTATCTATCTCTGGCACTGCTAAGACTGGTGCGGTTGTCAAGAGTTGCTTCAACTTCTGAAAACTTTCTTCGCATTCTTCTGTCCATTCGAACTTTGTTCCCTTCTTAAGTAATCGTGTCATTAGTTTCGCGATAGACAAGAAACCTTCAATAAACCTCCTATAGTATCTAACTAGTCCAAGAAAACTTCTGATCTCATTTGGTGTAGTTGGTGACTTTCGCTCTATCACCGTCTGAATCTTTGCTGGATCCACCTAAATACCATCTGTTGACACGATGCGACCAAGAAACGTCACTTTTCTTAGCAAAACACTTGCTGAATTTGGCATATAGCTTCTCATCCCTGAGAGTTTGTAATACTGTTCTCAAATGTTGTTTGTGTTCTCCTTCGCTCTTCAAATAAATAAGGATATCATTGATAAACACCAAAACAAAGTTATCGCGGTATGGATGGAATACCGTGTTCATCAAATCCATGAACATTGTCGGTGCATTCGTGAGTCCAAACGATATCACCACAAACTCGTAATGGCCATATCTGGTTCTGAAAGCCGTCTTCAGGATGTCCTCCTTCTTAATCTTCAGTTAATGATACCCTGAAAAAAAAATCAAACTTCGAAAACAGGCTCACTCCTTTGAGTTGATCAAACAGATCATCAATCCTCGATAAAGGATAACGGTTCTTCAAGGTAAACTTATTTATCTCTCGATAATCGATGCACATCCTCATCAAACCATCATTCTTCTTGACAAATAAGACCGGCGCTCCCCAAGGTGAAACACTCGATCGATTGAATCCTATGTCTAGTAACTCTTAAATTCCTGCTATTCTTTTGGCGCCATGCGATATGGTGCCTTGGTAATCAGAGCTGCCCCCGGTTCTAAGTCTATCGGAAATTCCACCAGCCTATCTGGCGGCAAACCTGGTAATTCCTCTGGAAACATGTCATCAAATTCCTTCACTACCGGTATATCTTGGACTGGTAATTTAGGCTTCTCTTCTCCTTCTGAATACACCAAGAATGCCTAATTATTAACCTTGTGCAATAACTTCGAAGCTTGTAGCGCTAAAATGATTGGCACGCATCCTTCTTCTAAACCCATAGACAAGTGATTCTTCTTTTTCCGGCTGCGGGATAATAACTTTTCTTTCACAATACAATATGGTCATTTTACTTTCCAACAACCGATCCATTCCTAAAGTCACGTCTACGTCATACATGTTCATCATGTTTAACTCAGCCACTAGAATCTCGTGTTCATATAATCTGATTCTAAAATCATGGCATAATAAGGTAGTAGTAGCTATTTCTCCTGAAAGCATTCGGTTACTATGTACTCTCATCTTCCTTAGGTCCTAGTATTTCAACACGTGATGATGACTAGTAAATATACCCGTATTATGTTGCGCTCATTTCTACTGCTTCCAAGAATATATGCTTTAATTATCTTCCACTATTGTTTCTCCTCTGTTTGATTCTCTCTTCGTCATTATGGTGGAAATTGCTCATATAACCCGTATCCCTGGTAATTCCCTTTAGCACCTTTCCTTGGTTGGCATTCTCCTCTAATCGTTTTCTTTGGCCTCGGCCTCTACTACGACCTCATCCTTTCCCAGAACTTCTATATTACTAACATTTCTTGGAATTGAAATATTAGGGCAGAGAAAAAGTTCTCCAAGTGAAGAGCCCAATCGCAGTCTATCATCTCGTTAACTTTACTTAATTTAAACTTGACCCCGAGTTGAACTCTCTACTTCCTTTGCTAGAGTACTCTTCAGTTGGTATGCACCAAGGAATTGAAGGAAATGACCATAAAAAAAAACTTATTGAAGGATGAAGAACGTACTTAAATTCAGATATGCTTGAACAAGGAATAGCATGGTTGTATTCAAGAAACCAAAGAGAATGGGCAACAAGTCGCATGCTTGCTTCAAAAGAAACAATTAACGATTTAAGTAACGAATGGGAACAAAATACACTTTTGCATGTTTAACGAAATGGTACACTTGACAACAAGGAGGTTCAAATACGCATGTTTAATTTCAACCAAAATGAATGAGTACGAATTCGTTTTAGCATGCTAGAGAAATAGATATAATTCAATGATTAAAAAGATAACAAAGAAGTGCATTTATGCATGCTCAATTGGAGATGGACATGCCAATAATCTATGAGAAGGATATGCTTCATTCAAATTAGAAGAAACAACAAAAATAATTGAAATGTCATGAAGAAATCTCAATAATAAGATTAGAGCAATTAGCATGTCTTCTCGAAAATCAAGGAAACAGTCGAATAAATTATTAAGGATCAACACTGTTGAGCATGCTTTAACAAAGAAGGCATATTAACGTCCAAAAGATCAATTGATGATAGCGTATGAATAGGCATGCTCATCTTGAAGAATTCAAGCCTAGGAACGATCACAAAACACAATGAAGCATTCTTGGAAAAAGGAACAAGAACAACTTGTTCATATTCAAGAGAACAAGGAAGATAAGTAAGAAGTAAACCTACTTGATTCAAAGGAAACAAGTTAACAATCAAGGAAGTGAATGGGAACAAAGTATAAGGAATACGAATATAAGAGCTATACTTCGATAAAATATCGTTTCATACGAGTTTCAAATCGATATTGCAAATTATCGTCAAACCGATGGGTTACCTTCTCACGCTTGTATCTCTTTCGATACCCAACGATATCACGCCTGCCTTAGCTTTTTAGAATCCTTGAAGAACTTGTTTTCAAATGGTGGTGATTGTTTGGCCGGAATAAATGGCAGTCTGCCGGAAAATGTGAAAGAAGATGGCTGGCTTGCGGGTGGCGTACGGTGGTTAGTGTGGTTAAAATGAAGGAAGTGAAATAATAATTTCTTACACAAAAATGTATTTGATAACTTCTCACCTCCAAATGAATCCACCGCCTCTCCAATTGCATGCACCACCCAAACAAATGAAAGGAAATCAACCACGCACACACGACGTGTACAATTTCTTCAAAGTGAAGAAATCATTTCCCCTTCACAAAGTTGTGTATAAATTTCTTCGATAGATCATTTTCTCGGGTTCAAAATAAATAATAAATTATATGAAAATGCTCCATTTAATGAGCCGTCTCATTCATATAATTTTCCAAAATTTTGGAGATATAAATATCGTCCAATTTTTTTAAAATTCAATAATTAATTAAACACCACTCGGGTCTCAAAAAATTATACCGATCGTTACGTATTCTTTCATATTTTAATTCCAAATAATTCCTAGCTCGGTTTAAGAAACGAACCTCCCGAGTGCATGTTACAAATTTAAATACGATATTATTATCCTTTAATAATAATCGTTGCACTCGTCATTCCTTTGAAAATTGTGACTTCACAGTCACTTATGTTTTCTCGAAATGAACCCATTGGTATAATATAATCAATATTTTGACCCTCGTAAGTCATCGAGTGTTTAACTTCGTCTCAAAAGCAAATAAATAATTAATTTGCCAAAATAAATATTCCCTTATTTAATTTAATTAGGCATTAATTAGCTTCATTAAATTCGGGATATTACAATTATGAAATTATTTTATTTTTATTTTGAATTTGTGGATTATAGTTTAGTATAGTAAAATAAATTATTTCATAAACATGAATGAATAAAATAATATTTATCTATATATACATATATATTTATTTATTTATAATTAATATTAATTATTTATACATATACTATCATTAGTTATATCTAATTATAAAATATATAAATTACATACTTACTTTGAATGTTATTACTTTCCTTATATATTCCCTCCGTCCCGTTTAAATAGGTTCCTTTCTTTTCGGCACGGAAATTAAGTGTTGTGAGTGTAGAATGAGTTAGTGGAATGAATATTTTATTGTTGAGTGTGAAAACATTGTCATTTTTTGGAAAGGGACCAATTTAGTTGGGACCCAAATTCGGTAAGTGGGCCTATTCTAACGGGACGAAGGAAGTATTATCCAACTAGTATTTCACCCGTGCATTGCACGAAATTATTATAGCAAATATTACTAAAAATTATCATATTCTTTTAAGTTTTAAGAGACCACTAAGTCTATTAAAATACTAAAACTATTCTTATATATCGTCGTATCGTAATACAAAGAGGACAACTATATTTTACTCCTTCATTCCTCATAATAGCTGTTTTTTTTAAAAAAATAATATAATTTTGCAAATTATAATTTGATTTAACTTTATCATGTAACGAATTATATTTTAATTCACAATTTAAACAATTTTTGAAGCAAAACATATAAAATAATTTTAATTCATATAATATCCAATATTTCCCCTTTTCTACAATTTATTGTGATTAGTATTTAGTTATTCTCAAATTAATTTGTGAAATTGATTACATGAAATTACACAGGACTTGGCTAAATATAGTGCACCAAATCCAATACCATATTAATTATTGTGCCCTAATTATCATGAGGTATAAATACATATTTGTAACGCCCCCAACTGACCTTCCCAACTTCGTGGTGCGCTACAGTCGTGGTTGACGATTTTCAAACATATTTTACAATTTAAAAACAACGGAAGACTTGTGAGAATTTAAAAAGGGCATTTGAAGTATCATTAAAACTCATTCAACGTCGTTCAAAGATCATAAGAAAAAAGAGATTAAGCACTTGTTCACAATTTATTCAAAATACGGGAAGGAAAAAGGTTCAGAGAGTGGTGCAGCAGTGTGTGTAGCGTAGTGGAGATATGTATGTGAAAATGCATATCTCAAGATCTTTCAAAAGTTCTACAAATTTCTGCATCGTCTTTACACCACTGCTCCTCCATCCTAGCTGCTTAACCTGCGTATTTTAGAAATAATACGAGGGGCTGAGTACTAATGTACCCAGTGGAAATATGCCCGAAAACATACATTTTATATATGAATGCTATGCAACACACGCAGATACACACGGGGTTTTGTTGAAAAGAATTCGTGTTATCAAAATCATTTTTATTTGCTGGCCAGCTATCTATCATGTTAACATATCTGTTTACCGTTATGTAACGGGAAGCTGGCCCACTTCCACGTTACGATGAATAGCTGGGAATGGACAAGCCACTCAACCCACTTATCATCAATTTGTGCACAAGTCTTAGAATAATCCCTTGAGACCCGATCAATTTTAGAATCCATCCTTATCTCTACCCTTAGGTATCAGCACGTCCGCTGAACTACCTATCGCACCGTCAAGCTCTTATTAGGACGTCTATCCTTATTTTAAATAGATTAGCACAAGAATTTCTTGGATCAGTCTCATTAAATAATCTCTCTGAAGTGTCTACTTAAAGAGGTATAGATATGAAACATAAAACAGTTTATGCATAGCAATCAATTTAAAACCAAAACCTTTTTCACACCCATTTTAGAAACTGAGCAATAAGCTCGGAAAACATTTCATTTTTACTGAAATAATTCCCACCTGGAGTTAAGCCTTTACTGTTTAGATGTTTCCTCGTTAATCGTGTAGTTGAGCTCGATCTCCTTATCACTTATCCTCCTACAATAATAATAATAATATTCAATTGTATAGGATGAATGATCTAGGACAACGTCTTACTCAACAAACTCCCAACACACTCTACACAATTCAACTTGTTTCCAAGATTTAATCACTAACATGAATCAAACTTTGATCCATAAACCTCAATTTCCATTAAATATAATAAATCCAATTCTAGCTCCTCATCTCATAATTCAACATTTAGTTTACACTTAATATGTCCTTATAATCATATACTAAACTTAGGGATTGGAAACAACTCGAAACGGAATGAAAATGGATCAAGAAACCATATTTTTCGGAAGGGCCGCAGCCCGTCCCGAACAGGACACACCCATCCCGCTCGGGATGGATGTTTCTGTTGCTGCTCGCCTTGGCCGAAGCCTGTCCCGAACGGGACGCTTCCATCCCGCTCGGAACGCGTCGTCTTCTTCGCGCGTCTTGCAATTTCAACCCTGCAACTCCACATATTTTCCAATCCACACACATGCAACAACATCTAAACATACAAACATGCTCCCTAGAAGGTAAGGAACTTGAAAATGTAGGTCCTAGCTCGAGATAATCATGAATAAACGAGTTCCAAAATCTGAAAACGGATTTTTTACCCACTCCGGCGGCCTAACTTTCTCGGCTTGTAACTCTCTCGTTACTTCACCACTCGGGGCGTACGATAGCTTCCCGGAATCCCTGAAGAACAAGGAAGAGAATGGTTGTATTCTAGAGTCCTGCCTTGACCTGATCTGGCCGAAAAATTGGAAAACAGCGGCGGTGCTGAAAGTGGCCGTGAAAACTGGCGATGATTGTTTCTTTGCTCGTATCTCCTTCAATACTCAACGATACGGGGCATGTGAGTACTTCCTAGAATTCTTGAAAAATGAGGAACACGATGGTTGTGGTGGTGTGGCCGGAGATGGCCGGATCTGCCCGGGATCGGGCCGGAAAGGTAGCAGCTAGGGGGGAAAGGTTGGGGTGCTGGGAAATAGGTTTGGGAGTGGGGGTGACTTCTCTCCTCCGTATCTCCTTCGATACTAGACCTCACGATGTGTGCCTTAGCTTCTCGGAAACCTCGGAGAACAGGCTTTGCACTGGTGGTGATGGCTTGGCCGGAGATGGCCGGATCTGGCCGGGATCTGGCCGGGAAAGGCTCAGCTGGAAAGGAAAATGGTAGAGTGTAAGGGAAGCTATGATAGAGAGAGAATGGTGTTTGAGTGAAGTGAGGAGCAAGTTTTCCCCATATCCCACCTTAGTCTGAATTAAGTTCTCTCTCCCTCCTACAAGTGTCCCACAGAGTACATGCAACATGCCACATACCCCCCCCCCCCTCCATGCAAATTTTCCAATTATACCACTTAAACCCCTTATTCTTCCTTAATTTGCAACATGACTTCATGGTAAAATATTTCAATTTATACCACATGCAGTTCCAAAATTTTAGTATTCAACCTCAAACTAAAATTTCCCTCCATGGATCTCCAAAAATTAGTCCAATCAATTCACGATCATCCTTACGTATCTATAGCCCGAATTAGGTAATCGACTATCTGAACTTAAATTGCAATTTATTGTGCAAAATGAGAAGATAATTATTTCATTACAATACTTAAGTGATTAATTAGCTTAATTAATCTCGGGTATTACATCCCCTCACCCTTATAAAAATTTCATCCCGAAATTTACTAGAGTGCTTTGAAAAGCTCGGTGTACTTTTCTTTCATCTTTTCTTCCAATTCCCATGTCGCTTCCTCTCGACCATGGTGACTCCACAATACTTTGACAAGAGGAATTGACTTTGTTTCTCAAATCTTGTATCTTTCGGTCCAAAATTGCTTCTGGTCTTTCTTCATAACGTAAATCAGAGTTTAAAACAATCTCGTCTTGTCTGATCACGTGTCTGGGATCATACACATACTTTCTCAACTAGGACACGTTGAAAACATTGTGCACAGTTCCCATGCTCGGAGGTAATGCCAAACGATAAGCCACTGGACCGATACGTTCTAAAATCTCATAAGGTCCTACAAAGTGCGGTCGCAGTTTTCCCTTCACTCCGAATCTCATGATCCCCTTTGAAGGTGAGACCTTTAGGAATACTTAATCCCCTACCTCAAAATGTAGCTCGACCCTTCTAGAATTGGCATAAAATTTTATTTTTTTTGCCTGCTCTGGGCTTCTCTGAATCTATCTTGGATCTGACGAACAATTGTAATCATCTCGCAGATGGCGTCAGGTCTTAGAACTTGTCTTTCACCCACTTCGTCCCAATACAATGGAGATCAACACTTCCTTCCATACAGGGCTTCGTACGGAGCCATCCCAATTTTCGCCTGGTAACTATTGTTGTAGGCGAACTCAATTAGTGGCAAAATCGGCTCCCAACTTCCTCCTCAGTTGAGAACCACTGTCCTCAACATGTCCTCAAGAGTTTAGATGGTTCTCTCGGATTGACCATCGGTTTGCAGGTGAAACGTCGTGCTAAAATTTAGGCGGGTTCCCAACTCTTGTTGTATACTCATCCAAAATCGAGACATAAGTTTTGCATCTCTGTCAGACGTAATAGATACTGGCACTCCGTGAAGTCTGACAATCTCTCGGATGTATAGTTGTGCTAGCTTGTCTGATCCATAAGTCACTCGGATCGGCAAGAAATGTGCACTCTTCGTTAGACGATCCACTATAACCCATATTGCCGTATTTCTTTTTTGTGACTTTGGCAAACTCGTCCCAAAATCCATGGCAATGTTTTCCCATTTCCACTCAGAAATGTCTAACGGCTACAATTTCCATACGACCGCTGATGTAACGCCTTGACTTGCTGACATGCCAAACATTTTTCTACATACAAGGCTACATCCTTCTTCATACCATCCCACCAGTACTTAGTCTTCAGATCTTGATACATTTTCGTACTTCCTAGGTGAGCGATATACGGTGTATCGTGAGCTTCACTCATAATCTCGTTTTTCAGATCCTCACTATTCAGCACCAAGATTTTGTTTCTGAACAAGAATGCATTATCAAATGCCTCTCGGTATTCGCCCACCGACTTAACTCTCAATTTCTGGCGTAACCTCTCGAGTTCCACATCCTTCCTCTGTGCCTCGATAATTATTTCTCTTAATTCTGGCACGACAGTCAGAGTGGCTACTTCACATCTATTTCTCTCTGAGGGCGATATTACTTCCAGATGAAGTTTCTCGAATTCTCTGACCAAATTGCCTTCTCTGGTAAGCATATAACCCAATTGAGCCTCTTATTTTCTGCTCAAGGCATCAGCTATAGAGTTTGCCTTGCCTAGGTGATAGTTTATCGTTAGATCGTAATCATCTACCAATTCCAACCATCTCCTTTGTCTCATATTCAGATTCTTCTGCTCGAAGAAGTACTTCAAGCTCTTGTGATCTATGAATATGGCACACTTAACTCCGTAGAGATGGTGTCTCCAAATCTTCAGCGCATGGATTACGGTCGCTAGTTCCAATTCATGAGTTGGACAATTCGCCTCGTGCGGTCTTAATTGCCTTGACGCATAGGCTATCACCTTACCATCTTGCATTAATACACAACCGAGTCCATTCTTGGATGCATCTGTGTATACCTCAAAGTTCTTATCTGACGCTAGCACTGCTAAGACTGGCATGGTCGTTGTTGGGAAAATATTCCTGAACTCTCCTTAGGATCACATTGTTAAAGGTTTTGTTGGATCAAACCTTAGTAGATGGTCGATCGTTGCTGAATCTTAGCATAGCTTAGCAACTCTTGTAATGTCCTGTATATAGTGAATATTGAGTTGTAATAGAGTAGGTTGCTTGAAACACTCTCAGCAAACATCAGATAATGCTAAAGAGGAAGAAAGCTAGTGGTAGCAGAATGCTGAGGAGTCAGCATTTGCTAACACATCACAGATTGCTATGGGCGTTAGCAATCCGAAGTCAAATGTAGCAGAAGAGCATTTGCTGCGCAGACAAACATCTAGTCCAGCAGTATGCTGAAAAGATATCCAGAAGTCGGTTTCAGAAAAGCTCAGCAAAGCAAATCTCAAACGGCTGCTACACCGTCATTCTGACCAACGCGCGAAGACTAGACCTATCAAAAGTAGGTCGGAAAAGCCTATACGGAGACAGAAAAGTTGTTAAAAAGCTACCTACAATTAAATGAAAGATCCATTGTGTCTAAACAGAAATGCCGACTCGAGTTTCGAATCTCCAACTATAAAAGGCAAGTCAAAGGAAGATACAAAAGGCTGCTCACTCTCTCACACAAATATATATTCGAAAGATTCCAAAAAGGCAGAAAGGCTAGAGAGCAGTTATGTTGAAAGGCATAACACAGGGACATCGAAAAGCCTTCAACAACTTGAGTGTCTCATTGTACGTCTGACACTCATCTGAGAGATTCTTGAATTGATTCAAGAATCTTCAATCATTGGGATCGCTTTCTTTATAGAAGGTATCCAGCAATCAATTTCTTGTGAAGGAATTGATTAGGACGGGCACTGAAGCCGCAAAAGAAGGACAGTTCGGGAGGAACTTTAAACTCTTCCAAAGGTGGTAAAAGCGAGTTTTACGAAGGTGCGCCCTTGACTCAGCCGGAGCCACACCTGAGAAGTTCGGAGTATCGGAAGATAGCCGTGAAGTAGCCAGACCTTGTGACGGCTGCCTGCTTTACTGGGAAGGAAACTCTTTGTACACCGTATACTTTCTTAGTGAAATTCTTAGTGATACGGCTAAGGAGTGGACGTAGATCATTTGATCGAACCACTATAAACCGTGTGTTCTCTTGCTGATTACTGTCTTTTTGCTTATTGTACAACTGTGATTTAAAACCTAGCAACGAAGTTGCTAGTGTATATCTGCAAGAAGGAACTTAAGTAAACTTGAACAAAACCCTAGTTGAGATTAACCTAAATACAAGTAAACGCTATATTATTCTGTTGCATTTCGTGTTTATACTTTATCACTACCACGACGACTCTGATCTCGGGAACCAACAAGTGGTATCAGAACAGGAGGTTGAAAAATCGACTGCTTCTGAGTCGCTTAAGACCTAGATCTTAGTTTTCCTTGCGTTTCTTGTATCTGTGTCTTACATAGATCAGGTAAAGGCGAAGATAATCAAAATGGCAAATCACGCTCTTCCTAAGTACAACAAGGATGGATTTGAAACCTGGAAGAAGAAGGCCATGATCTAGTTGCAGAGCATACATCCAGAGATGAGGGACATTCTCACGGTTGGTCCTATAGAGATCCTGAAGGTTAACACTGCACCACCTGGACCTGCTGATGGTCCACCCAGACCTGAGATGGTGAAGAAACCCTACGAGGAATGGACTCTTGAAGGCAAAAGGAGAGGCCAGCTGGAATTTATAGCCATGAAATTAATCATGGATTGTCTACCTCCCTTGATGTCTGACAAAGCTCTAGACTACAACACAGCAAAAGAGATGTGGGAGTACGTCTGTGAAGTTTCTCAGGAGATGGAACAAATGAAGCAAAACAAGCTACAAGTAGCTGTGGACAAATACGAATCATTCGCTATGTTTCCTGGTGAAACCATTCAGTTGATGGAAGAAAGATTCAACACTATCATAGGAGAACTCAAGAATGTCGGCAAGAAATATGACAAAGGGGAAATGAATAACAAGATTATATCCATGCTCTACCCCAGAAGTGATTGGTTTGTCAAGATGACGAGCTTGAGTGAGAAGGATCTTAGCAATATGTCTACCGCTGAAGTTTTCTCTCAATTAAAGGCGCATGAATTCATTAAATAGCAGTCGAAGAAGAACGAAGCTGTTATACTACATCCTAATACAACAAGCGCTGGAACTCAAGAAGACGTAGCATACTTCGTCAAAAAGGATTGAAACAAATGGAAATCTCCTAGGAAACCGTTCTATAACCAGGAGAAATCAACACCATCAACACCGACAACGGAGACTTCCTCAACTTCTGACTCAAATAGTTAAAATCAAAATATAGACGAGTTGGAGGAGCAGATGAAGAAGATATAGAAAATGATTCTGGAAGCAAAGGCCGAAAAGGAGGCAAAAGCAACCTCAATGAAGCATCCTACTGAGAAAAGGATAAGGACATGTTTTGAATGCAAATCGACTGATCACTTGAAGCATGACTGTCCAAAAGTGAGTCCTGAGGAAAGAGAACGTTTGCGGCAAAGATTTGAAAGATGTGCGGTTCGAGCTGTGACAAAGGCGTTGCAGACAAGAACAGAAGTTCTAGATATTCCTGACAACGAAGAGGAATATTACACTATTGACGAGGAAGAGGAAGCCTTGATGGTCTTCATGGCAAGAATCGTTGAGGATGGTGAACCATCTGCTGATGCTGAGCAATCTTCTGAATCGGCCCTAGAAGTCGACAATCAAGAGGTAACATCTATAGCTAACATTTCATGCTCAGCATACACATTTGAATCGAAGGATTCTTTCTTGGATTCTGAGGATGATTATCTTACCAAGCTTTCTTTAGAACTTTCTAAGGTATACACCTTGAAAGATGCTATCGTAGAAGATAATTCTTCACTCAAACAGAAAGTTATAAGTCTGACCGATGAAGTCGAAAGACTAAGGTCTGATAGTGAGGAGCTATCAAGACTTAGAACTGAATTTTCTGAACTCTCTGAAAATTTCAAAAATCTTGAAAAGGAAAATCTAATTTTGAAAAACAAAGCCAACAGAGACGTCACGGTGACCGATCTGGAATTGGGCACAATTGTTATGACGAAGATGAAACTTCAAGGCAAAAGAGAAATATCACTTTTATTTCTGCCGGAAAAATATTCGGTGATGGCAAAAAGAAGGATACATTAGTTGTTGAATCATCGAATGCTAGGACAAATGCTAAGCAGATCGCTCGGCAGAATATCAAACAGTCTGCTGAACCCAAGCAGAGTGTCAAGTACTATGCTAGAACTCAGCAAAAGGTCAAGAAGAATGTAAGATTTCAGCAGAGTACCACAAGAGATGCTGGATCTCAGCAAAGTTCTCATTATAGGTCTGCTAAGCAGAACTATTCAGCAAATTCAAGGACAAAGGCTGAGCATCATGTTTCAAATACTAGGAAGCCAAATCCTATCCTTACTCGGGGGAGACAAATTGAATATCATTCAGTGAAACCCCAAAACCATCATTACACACCACATAGGAGAAACACCTATGTGAAGCCCGAGTCCAGATACGTGTATCACCAAAGGACGATGAAGGTGAAGAAGCACAACACACAACCACATGCACACACACATCAAAAGGTCGAGAAGGTTGACAAAAAGGATCTCAAGGAGAAAACCTTGAAGATTACCAGAATGTGGGTTCCGAAAGGAACAATGACTCACGCTAATCCTTCAGGACCTTAACGAAACGGGGACCTAAATCAACCTAATTATTTTTGCAGGATCATGATTCAAGTGCGAAGACATCAGGCATGTCAAATGAATGGATCCTAGACAGTGGTTGTTCGGCGCACATGACGGGGGACAAAAAATTATTCTCAGACATTCAAAAATCATATGGTCCATTTGTTGTGTTCGGAGATAACAGTAAAGGCAGAGTACTTGGCAGAGGATGTATAGAGCGCAATGGACTAAGAATTGTCAATGTTGCTCTCGTATCCAACCTCAAGCATAATCTGCTAAGCATAAGTCAACTATGCGAAAACGGGTACACAGTATCTTTTATTCATTCAGGTTGTTCTATAGCTGACAATGTTACAAGACAAAATCTGACTATCCCTGGCAACGGCGCCAATTTGATAAGCTGTAAAATACAGCAGCAAATAAATTTATAATAACCCGAAGGCTAGTTGAACCCACAGGGATAGTGCGACGAAATCATCTCATGTACTGGACACAGTTCATCAATTCTTTGTTTGAGTGAACCAATTTTCAGTAGAGGGTTTTGTTTTGAAAAACAGAAATAACTTTTGGAATAAAATTCAATAATAAAAAGCACAGATTCTAGGGAAATCAACCAATCCAATTCAACATGTATAAACAATCGATCCAAACCCAAAATAATCATAAAGGTGGGAAATCTGTTAAATTGGAATTAATTCCTTTTTTTTTGGGCAATTAAAACCTAGATTACTAGAAAGTGAATTTTACCTCTCGGCCTCAATAACACAAACTTGTCAATCTCAATAAAGATACAGATTTGAAAACCCTACAACTAATTCTTCTTTTTGAGACAGAAAACAGTTGTATCAAAATTCTATTTTCCTATTATTAATTATCTCCTCTCGGTCTCAAATTAATAACTATAAACCTAATCCAATTTTCATCTCTCGATCCTTCAATTGAAAATAGATTTTAAAATCAAAACCATAGAATTTGAACCAATTAATTAGGGTTTGGAATTAATCGAATTAACACATGCCAAAAAGGATGGAGAAAATCCTAGAACCTGTTAAGGGTTCTAGCCTAACATAATTGAAACAAACATTGCAAAAGATGTAAAGAAACTTACTTGAATCATTAAAATAATAGGAATCTTGAAGTACTTGAATCCAATTGCAACAATAAAATAAAGAGTACTAGAAATTAAAGAGTTTAATGCTGGAAACAAAATAAAGGAGTGCTGAAAAACTGAATAAGAAGCCCTATTTTCGAGCCTACTAAGTCATATTTATAGGGGGAGAAAGTATATCTTCAAAAGGTAATGATTTGGGAAGGAAAAATCTCCAAACTGGGCCAAAAACTGCCTTTCCGGTGCGCGTGTTGCTCGACACAGTTCCTGTCGGTCGACAGGATTTCATTTCGGTTGACACAAATTCTGTCGCTCGACACAGAAACATTCCTCTGCGCAGTCTCACAGTTTTGGCCATAACTTTCGTTCCCGAACTCCGATTGACCCGATTCCAGTTGCGTTGGAAAGCTAACTCAAAGATCTTTCCATCCATGTGCTCCATTAGCTCAGATTCCATCTGTGGAAGAAGTCGTGACTGTTCCTTTGAACATCATCTGCTTTCGGTACGGGTTTCCAATGAATTTGGCCTAAAACCTGCAAAATATTACCATGACAAGCATAATATCCCTATAAACACTTCATGCTCGATTATTAACTAAAAACTCAAAGAAATGCAAGAAACCAATAAGAAAACGACGTGATAAGTGAGGCAAAATACGAGCTTATCAGTACACAGTATCTTTTATTCATTCAGGTTGTTCTATAGCTGACAATGTTACAGGAGAAGTAAAACTTCGAGGAATTCGGAAAGGTGGTCTTTATGTTGTCGATTGGCAAAGTGGCCAACAACATTCATGCTTTCTAGCACTGAGCAAAGAAGAAACCACATGGCTATGGCACAAAAGGTTAAATCATTTGAATTTCAAAACCATTAACCATATTGCCAGAAATGAGCTTGTCGCAGGTCTACCTGAAGACATCACATTTCGTAAGGAAGGCGTATGCAAAGCCTGTCAACAAGGGAAGCAGACCAAAGCTTCGTTTCATTCTAACCCGGAGAAGAATACCTCAAACAAGATTCTTGAATTATTGCACATGGACCGATTTGGACCAGTCACTCCACCCTCTGTAAGTAAAAAGATATATACTCTTGTGGTAGTTGATGACTATTCTAGGTACACATGGGTTCGTCTGCTCAAAGCCAAAGAAGAGGTTAAGATCATTCTACCCGAGTTAATTCTCAATGAGCAAAACAGTAAAGAGATTATTGTGAAGAAGATCCGGTCTGACAATGGAACCGAATTTCGCAATGGAATCCTCATGGATTTCTGCGCAAAAGCTGATATAAATCATGAGAGGTCCACTGCTAGGACACCTCAGCAGAATGGTCTAGCAGAGAGGAGGAATCGGACGCTGAAAGAAGCAGTGCGATCTATGCTAGCCGATGCTGATCTACCTGATAAGTATTGTGGTGAAGCAGTGATGACGGCCTGTTATACGCAAAATAGAAGTTCCATTAACGGCCGATTCAACAAGACTCCTTACGAAGTATATAACGGTCGTAAGCCTAATGTAGATTATCTACGTGCTTTTGGTGCGACATGTTATATCCATAACAACGGAGAGTCGAAACTTAACACTTTTTCACCTAAGTCAGATGAGGGTGTACTTTACACTTTTTCACCTAAGTCACCCCACTCACAAAGGTTATAGAGTGTTAAACAAGACTACTGGAATTGTGGAAATAACATGCAATGTTATTTTTGATGAATCTACTTTAGTGCGCAGAGCTATAAAAGAGACGAAGGTTGATAATCATGAGACTAATGATCGTGCTGCCTGTCGAGTGGCTTGCCCTGGGCCCTTGTGTTCATAAACTTGCAACAAAAGCAACAAAAACTCGAAAATCAGAAGTTGTGTCGATCGACAGAGAGGTTGTCGATCGACACGGGTGCTTCCTGCGCCTATTTTGGTCGACAGAGAGTCTGCCAGTCGAAACAGAGGCCGAAAACTGAAAAAAAAAATTGAACGAAAAAGAAGAACGAAATTCAAACACCAAAAACCAAAATCAAGAAACTAAATACGAAATCAGAACAAAAAAACTTTCAATAATGAAAATAAGAAAGAAAATAACAATAAAAAATAAATATACAGCCTCAATCCATCAGATCTAAAAATAAACTAATATTCAGATAAATCTGACAGTCCCCGGCAACGGCGCCAATTTGATAACTGCAGAAAGCAGCGAGCAAATAATATTTTTTACACCCTAAGGTGGTCGATCCCACAGGGACTGTGCAACGATAAATCCAAATTACTAGCTATAATTAATAAATCATAGATGTTTGAGGAATTTGAAAAAGGGGTTTTGTTTTGTAAATTAAAGATGACAATTGCAAGAAAATAAAGGGTTTTAAAACAATTAAAGGAAGCACAGATCCTAGGGCAGATAATCTAATCACCAACATGCAAATATCAATCAACTCAGCAATGGGGAAAACATAGATTTTCGTGGATTTAATTCCTTGGTTGGGCAATTTAATCCTAGATTATTAATTAGTGACTATCTCCTCTCGGTCTCAAGAACACCAAATTAATCAATCTCATAATTATCTAATTATTCCTATGTAGGTTTCTTCTTGGTTGGACAGAAAACAAACACAATTAATTCTCTCTTCCTGTTAACAATTCTCATCTCTCGATCCATCAATTATTAACTATAAACCTAGATCTCAATTCACCTCTCGGTCCTTCTTTTAATCTAGATTATAAAAGTAAATCAGAGAATTAAACCATGCTTCAAGAGTTGATATCAATTAAAAATGCATCAGAAAAGAAATCATAACCCAAGAACCTGTTTAGGGTTCTAGCCACAAATCATGACTAGAAAATAAAGAAACATATTATTAATTGACTTACAAATAAAATAGGAACCTTCAATGTCTTGAAAAACTCCAATGTATTCAGCAAAACAGATAAAAAGAGATGTAATTTCGTGCCTAAGAGTTCATATTTATAGAGGGGGAAAAAGACCTAATTTGAGTATTGGGTAAAAATAGCAAAAACTGCCAAAACAGGCCAAAAACAGCCTTTTCGGACCTCTATGTCGATCGACAGGCAGGCTATCGATCGACACAACCATCAAGTCGAAATCCGGGCTGAAATTTGTGTCGATATTTCAAATTGGGCTTCTCTGTCGATCGACACAAATCCTGTCGGTCGACAGGAATGTTTTGACCTCTATTTCGGTCGACACAAATCCTGTCTCTCGACACAGAAACATCTGTCTGCGCAGTCTCACAGTTTTGGCCATAACTTCCTCTCCCGAACTCCGATTGACCCGATTCCAGTTGCGTTGGAGAGCTAATTCAAAGATCTTTCTCTTTACATGCTCCTTTAGCTCAGATTCCACGTGTGGAAGAATTCGTGACTGTTCCTTTGAACATCATCTGCTTTCGGTACGGGTTTCCAATGAATTTGGCCTAAAACCTGCATAAATCACCCATCAAAGGCATAACACCCTCTAAAATAGACTCATGCACAATAATAAGTAAAAACATAACAAAATGTACTTGAAACAATGGAGAAAACTATAGATAAGTGAGTATAATTATGAGCTTATCAATTACTCCAAGTTCTTTTCCGAAGACATGGCCTCCGACCCCAAATCCTCATCATCCCAGAAACCCACTTCCCATAAACATCGCCCTGAAACCAGTGAACCCCCTCTCTTCAATCATCCATCAAATTCTGAAGAACTCCTGCATGCGTGTCATGCATCAGGTTTTACTGGCATTCTAAAGAAGGAAGATATTGACGATTAAATACCATATGGTCAACTAGTTATGATGACTCGGATGAAGGAGCAGACCGTCCACTCAAAGGAGCAAAGGCGTTTAGCTCAAATTATGAAGGATCGCATTCTGTATAAACGTCTTGCTGCTGAACATATCCCAGATTGGATAATGGATATCCTCGACAGCGAACATGTAATTCAGTACTTATCCGCTGAACCCATGCATTTTCATCTGCATATGGTTTCTGAGTTTTATGCCAGAGCAGTAATGAATAAGGATGGAAATTCTTTTAAAACTTGTGTCTATGGAAGCATCATTGAAGTGAATGCCAACGTTCTTGCTAAGACTTTTGGTCTTCGAAATAAGGGGGAACGTATATCTCAATACAAAGTAACAGATTATGATGAGATGGAAAGGCGTTGGAATTTGTGGAAAAAGCCTGAGAAAATGAAGGATAGAAAAGGTCAACTAATTTCATTCAAGGCTGCCACCCCCATTAATGCTCTAAAGGATGAGTTTAAAACTCTTGCTGAATTGGTGATCAAAATGTTTCAATGCGATGCTGGATCATATTCAGAGCTCTCTGCTAAGAAATATGCAGTGATGATGGCTCTCACGGACAGAGTGAAGGGCAATTGGGCAGAGTTTTTCTTCGAACGATGGGCAGAGCACGCCAGGAAGAATGATCACATGTCTGTAGATGGAACATTTTCATCAAATGTTAACTTTGGATTGAAAATAAGCAAATTTCTGGAGTTAGTCATGCATCCCAAGAAGATTGATCAAGGTGTGAAGTTGATTCCCACTGATTTCATTCTTGTAACAAGGAAGGAAGCCAACCCTCTTGACTTCAAGAAACCAAAAAAGTTGATCGGCAAGTTCAATGTCGATAAGGATAAGCCTACTTCGGATGAGGAAGTAGACGAACGCTCCTTAGGACAACAAGTATTGCAGACAGCATCACCTATCTCCGCTGAAGAAATAGCAGTACTAACTAAGAATGCTGAAACAGAGCAGTGCTTTCAGCAACTCGATGACATTGTAACCCTCGGAGATATGCCTACCAAAAAGATAGAGGAAATTATGGATAAAAAGGCAGCAGAACAGCCACCACCTGTGATTGGTCAACTTGTTGTTCCAATTTCATCTGAACAACAAAAAGGCGTTGTGCCAACCAAAATAAGGAGATCTACTCGTCAGCGGCTATTCAAAACTGCTGAACATCAGGAAATCGAAGAAGCCAAGAAGAAAGCAGCTGCTGATCAAGCTGCTGCTACTGCTAAAAAGGAGATTGACCTACCCCTGTCCTCTAAAAGCTTTGAGGATCATGTCAAAGGCGTACGTGAGACTAAAAGAAAGCGTGCTGATGCAAAGAAAGCACAGGAAACAAAAGAATACAGAAAGGAGATGGAAAGAATTATGTTCGAAGGAAGAGATCTGAATTTCGAATAGGTAAAGCAATCTCACTACGAGCGAGAGGTCCAAAAAAAATTGCTAGAACAACATCAAATGAGGAAGCTGCTGAAGGATTAAGCAGAGCAGCAAAAAAAGGCAAGACGACAGTAGACTCTACTCAGAAAGCGAAAGAGGTGGAAATTCTTGTGGAAATTAGTAAAACTGCCGAAATTACACCTGAAGAAGATGGCATGTCTGATAAAGAGCTAGATAAGATGATCCACTCTGGAGCCTTCAATGCTAAGGAACACTCCAAAGGCAAACAGGTTCAGATTCGTGAACCAACCGACGAACCCAATCAAGGTGATAGTTCATAGGAGGACGTACCACATAAAGCAACAGATGATATACCTCCCAGAGATAAGGATACAGGGTCGTCCGGAACCACAAAGGAAATTGAAGACACCAACATGTCTGCTGAAGAACCTGCTGCTAAGAAAAATATTGTTGAGTCTGAAAAGGAACCGTCCACTGAAGACATGGCTCATACAAATGTTGAAGAATCTACCGTAGCTGAATTAATTATGGAGGACACTGCTAAAAAGGTCCATGTTGCTGAGGAGCCAACAGTCGCTGCTGATAATGACGATCAAGCAGATGATACAATGGAACAAGAAGTCTCCTCTGCTGGATTTTTGAATGAGTCCACCTGCTCATCAGAATCTGATTCTGAAGGGGAATCTATTGAGGTATTTGATGCCAAAACTCTTAGAAAATATCCCACCTTAAAGAATGAAAAACTGAGGATCCCATTTCATGGATTACCTGGCAAACTCTTTCGCCCAAGAAGAGTAACTCAATGGTGCGCATCTGTCTCACTTGATGATGATTTGAATGCTGATCTCCGAGATTGGAGTGTTGAGATTTTAGAATTTGTGGATCAAGAGGTGAATAGGGACATTACCGGGGTCTTCTATGTTGAAATTGATGAAGAAACAAACGAAGGCAAGGCACTTGGTAAACAATTCAGGCGATGGAAAACGTATGATTACATTATGCATGAACTTTGCTTTGAAAAAAGGATGACTACCATTGCCAGGAAAGGCCTCAACTTTTGGCGTTCAGAAGAATCTTGGGCAAATGAATGGATGGATCAGCCCTCCTGCACTAAACAGTACACTGATCAACAGGTGATTGCAAGATTGAAAGCGATCCGTGCCCACAGAAAATTTTCCGCATCCCAGTCACTGGCCCCATCACAGTTTGCTCCGGATGAGAAGTCTGTAGCACATATACAGTTAACCAAATGACAAAGGGCTGCAATTGATGCTTATCAGAAGAGGAAAGCAGCTTATGAGGAGAAGTTGCGAGTTCGAAGCCTAGAACTAGCCGCTCTTGAACTGGCTAAGGAATAAGAAGCTAAGAGACAAGATTATCTTAAAATGGTTCATTTTCAGAAGGACTATACTCGAGCTGCTACTTCACTTCAAACTTCTGAAGCTCGAGGTTCTGCTTCAAATCCCGATCAAGATGTAGTGGTTCACTCAATGGAAGTGGATACCAATGTGGTTACTGAAGTACCTGCAAACACAACCACATCGGAAGCTATCATCCCAAGAATTGAAGTTGCTGTTCCAGAATCTACAATCATGACAGTGGAAGGAAGACATGGTGAGATCACTACCACAGCAGACGGAAATGAAATGGTTATTTCTGACATTCCCATTGCTGCTGAACCGGTACAAGTGAGTTTTCAATCGCTTGTCAACATACTCCACAACGCACTACATCAACGCGACATTCAGCAAGCTAGTTTAATGAAGAAGTCCTAAAAGAGGTTGCTGATGTGATGATATGAATTGGTGGTTGATGAATGATGATCTATCTTGGAGATGTGCTAGATCGGGGAAGTGGCTACCCTCGTGGTATTGTAAGCCTAATGTATTAGCCCGGATAGTAATAAGAATACTGGTTGGATAAGGGTGATTAAACCTTACTGGGTAGATAGCGAGTGGCCACTCCTATCTTACCCCATGTGATTATGTGGATCGTGTTGATTATGAAATGTTGTAATGTTTGGGAAAACGATTATGTGGTGCCTAAATTGAGTGGGAGCTCCCAAGTGAGGAAAATGTTTTGTGCATATACATGATGATTTTCAATAAAAACTTGTATTATGCATGAGTGTGCGGTGTTTTCATTATATATGTATATATATTTGTTTTCGGGACACCGTGACCACTGGGTACATTCGTGTGCTCAGCCCCTATGCACGTTTTCCCTACGTGTAGGTACTGGTTGATACAGGTGAAGGTGGAATTATGAGGAGGGGATCGATGGAGGAAACCGAGATGGATTCTTATTTTGTATTATTTGTTCGGTTTGTACTACATTCAAATCCACGTTGCTTTTGATTTTAGTTTTTAATGGCATGTATTGCATCACTATGTTGCTTGAATTATTGATCAATATTTCTTCAAATTCCTTTTTGTATTAAGCTTTCAAATGCTTGGATGATTGACCAAGATCTCTCTTAAACCTCGATATGATTCGAACTCTTGAATGTTTGATTGATCATATGCTAGTTCATGTAAACTTTTGTTATTCCTATGATCTATTCTTGATTATGCATGCTAATTATTCTTGCTCTCTTAGCATGATTTAAGTTGTTTGGTTATGGTATCGAAGTGACGAGTTATGTCTTCATACATAGTCTCAATAGTTCAAGTATGCTAATATCGAACTATGTCTCATGTATTTTGTTGGTCCCAAATCAGAGTTAGTTTCAATGTGCAGCGGAAGTATATATCAATTATATGTGTACTCTCGAATGTATATCAGCAGTTCAGTTAGATGAATGATAGTTCAGTTTTATCCAACTGTTTATAAAGGCCGTTTTAGATTAGTCAACAGTTTTATCAAGTTTCCAGTTTTCAGTTAAACTATAGCAACAATTATACGCTTCAACACTTTGGAGAAGAGTTGAAGGTTTCAAAGCACAATCAAAAGCTGTAAGATGCTGATAGTAACACAGTAAATAAGACAGGATATTATAGTGGTTCGGAGCCTTAAATCCTACGTCCACTCTTTGGAAATTAATCCAGAAATCACTAAGGTTATGAAGTGTACACTCCTTACGATTTATAGCCAAACACCACGAAAGCCACAGTCTGTAGTGAACTGGATCACTCGCCTAGGTAGATGTTCTTCACTCCTTCTTCAGTTCCTCAAAGCTAGGCAACTCCTCGAAGTCTCCTTGGAACTGGTGGTCGTCGGAGATGGACTGAGGACAGACCTCCCTTTTCCTTCTCCAGTGGATTGGATGGTTCAGTTCTTCCCAGAACGTACAAGGATTGGCAGATGCCCGAAATAACCTTCTTCTCCTTAGAGAGTCAGGCTGTTGTGTTCTTCCTTAGAAAGTAAGAACACAAAGTGTATAGATCTAGTCATAGTGACTAAATTCTCGTGTGAGAACAACCACATGGAAGATCTTGTAAGATCTAGAAAGCTCGAAGGCCTCGTGTTCACAAAGTGAACCACGAATATCCTGAAAGATTATAGAGAACTTTGAGCTATTAAACTGGCTGAGTAACGATAAGGTTTTTAAGTGCTCAATCGTGTTCTTAATTTTCATAACGTGTTTCCCTGATCCTCCTGCTATTTATAGATGAATCTTCCAGAAAATAGCCGGTAGAGACAAGATGGTCCATGGCCAATCAATGCTCGTTCTCCTCTGTTGTAGCAGACCTATTGTTATGATTTTTCCACTTTTTCTGCAAGGTAACATGGCTTTGTAGAGACAGTTTTGTCTTTTGTGTCAAACTCCAACAACGTTGTACTGCAATCAACTGAGGATACCTTTGTTCCTCGTCATTTGAATCTTCAATGCTTCTTCATGACTGCTTGTATCCTTATTTTTCACGTGTTGTTTTCATCGTGAGCAGTTTCGTGAAAAATGTGTTCTCAATTTTCATTTACCTCGTCTTTGACAGTTAGGACTCGTCTGCACAGTTTTTCTTTGCTCGTTACTCTTTAGCAGTTCTCGTTGTCTGGATGGCTTTTTGTCTTAAAAACTATTCTACAAATTCTGACAGTTTTCTTCTCTTTGACTTATTACAACTCGATTTTCCTATACAAGGATTACATGAGGTAATAACTCTAAGGGCCCAGACTTTGGTATGTAGTTTTGACACATCAAAAAATCAAATTAAAGGTGAGATTCAAACATTAACACCTAACAATTTCCATCTTTTTGATGTTGTCAAAACCATACCTCTAAGTCTATCTAAGTCGGCAAGAAGATGTAATTGATCTGAGTTTACGAGGTTTGTCAATTTAACACTACTCAGAACTATGCTTCTTCTACACTCGACCTACTCTAACTGATCTTCCCCTGAATGGGAGAGAATACTCTCGATTAATATAAATCAATTTAGAGCAATAAGAGAAAAGGATTGCTAATCACACTGGAATGTGTGAATTCAGCCAATCGAGAATCAAGGTAAGAAACAATGAGTAGTTGTCTTCAAACCAACAATTTATAACTTTTCACTATATGTGTTCGATTACAAGTACATGAAAAGTTTTAGAACTGCGGTAATGAAAGAAGACACAAAAAACACAAAAAAAAAAAATAGTTCAGATTTACAGAACTACTCCTCTTGCTTGTCCTGATCCTTGTCCTTCTCCTTTTCTTGATATGAGGGATCTGCGGCAGAGGTGGAGGGTCCAGCTTTCGCCTTAAGAGTTGCGGTCACTTCCATGAAGAGTTTCAACTCTTGTTCTCTGGTAGCCTTTATTGCTTCAAATTCCATTCTTATCTGATCATCCCGCAATCTCTACTCCTCTTCTCACCTTCTCTGCTCCTCTTCTCGCCTCTCCATCAATTTCAACTGCAGCTTCATCTCTCCTTTCTTCCCCCTTTTTGACAAAATCAAAAATTGAGAGCATGGAAGATTGGAAATGCTGATACAGTTCCTGCCTCACAACATCAATGGTTTGAGCATGTGCAGCTAAAGAGATGGGATCAGGGGACTATGTGTCCTGAGGAACAACAAGAGCTTTTGAGTTTTTCTCGGTGTGGCTCTGAGATGTTGCCGTGTACATCTCCAGCTGTTGGTTAGCAAATGCGGCGGCTTCCTCTTCTTCTTTTCTTGCTCTTTCAGTAGCGGATTCCTCTTCTTTTCTGTTTATTTCAGCAGTTGCAGCAGCTTCTTCTTCTTGTTTTCTTTTCAGCTTGATTGTTGCTGTTTCTTCTGCTTTTTTCCACTTCAGTTCAGCAGCTGTTTTTTCTTTGTCTAGTCTTTTGAGCGCAATAGCTGCTTTCTCGTCATCCTTCCTCTGCTTTTCAGCAGCTTCCTCGGCCGCTAGCCTTTTCATCCTCTGCTTTTAGTCTTTTTCGTTCGGCTTCTTCATCTAGTTTCTTTATTTATGCCTCGTCTTCCATTGCTAGAAGGGATTTTCTTTCAGAGTATGGGTGTACATGTTGGCAACGACGTATGAAAAGGATTTGCAGAAAGCATTTGGCCAATGCTCGCACTCTCAGAATCTCCAGTGCTTGAGCAGCAGTGATAGTAAGGGTTATGGTTTGAGAAAGTCGGATGGCTTGAGATAGAGCGGCCTCATCTTCTTTCCTAAGCCTCTCTTCTTCTTCTCTCCATAGTCTCTCCATCACTTTTGCTCTTTCATCTTCAAGCTCTAAAAGATCCAATTGGATCTCATATGTCTTTGTATTGAGCCAGATTTGAAGATCTTGTATCCTCACAAGATTAGCATGATTCTCATCAATCCTGTGGAGAATAAACTCGAGATATGTCTCATCAACTGCTTGTGCTGCAGTTTTTGAAAGACTCAAATCTTAGCAATGGTTTCTTGCAATGGTTGTTGCTTGACAGTTCGTTTAACTAGTGCAACAGCAGTTTTATGGACTGGCTCTTTTTGCGCGACAATAATTTTCTGAGGAGGTAGATCTTGAGTAGCAACAATTGTCATCTGCAGATCCTCGTTAACAGTTTCCTGGGTTGGCAGTTCTGAAATTGTTCCCCCTGTCTCCAAGACCTTCTGGGTAATATGCATGTCTGTTTCAAGTGTGGACTGGTGAGCCTTGTTAGTTGAGCTTCCAAAAGATGTTGAAGGAGTGAAAAGTTGTCGTGGAGGAGAATCCCTTGGTGAATGAGTCGGGCTTTGAAGATCCACAATAGGCATTGTAGCATCCTCTGGATTTCCTTCTAGAGTTTCAGACTGCTTGCCCTTCTTACTCCTTTTCCTTCCTTCCTCCAAGATACTCGTAAGTACCAACCTCCCTCTCTTTCTCTTTTTCGTCTTTGTCAAAGCAGCTTCTTCATGTATTTGTTTCCCTTTAGTAGGTTGTGAGCTGGACTCATCAATAACATCAACTTCCGGATCAACACCATCCTCCTGTTGATTTCCATCGCTATCTTTATCATCATCTCTTCCATTATTATCATCTCCTTTTTCTGCTATACGGTAAATCCTATCTTTTTTAGGTAGGAAATCAGTTGAGACCAGGTATTCCCCTTCTTCTCTAAGACCTATCAATTGCTCTATTAGGTAACTGATTTTTAGCCCAAAACCAACACCAGACTTGATGTTGGTCTTTCGTATGGTCTCATTCTTTCTGGCATTCTCAAGAATATGGCCAAAAATAAATTCTGCCCAGTTCCCACCTGGGCCATCACCCAACACCATCATAACAGTGTACTAGGGTTGACTTAGTTCCGAGAAGGATCCTGCACCGCAGTAGATCATTCTAAGTGTTATCTCACTTAAAGTCTTGTAAAACAGCTTCAACTCGAAAACCTTTATCGCTGGCTTGAATTTGTCTTTGTGCTCAGGCTTCTTCCAGACATTCCAATGCCTCTGCCTTGCCCCATCATCATTCTTTAGGTAACTGGCGATGTGTTCACCAGTGTTGGGTAAATGGAAAAAATTTGCAATAGTATTGGCAATGATAAGCATCGGAACCTTGTTGACCGTGGTTCTGAAGAATTTTCCATCCTTGTCAACAATTCCATTCTCGTAAAATTTAGTGACGCGGTGAGGCTTGAACTTGTGAGGGTGTAAACCCAGAAAGTGTATCAGCTTCTCTTTGTGCAGCTTGTCATAAAACTCTTCGTCGGAACATAGATAATCGATTTCCTTCAGATTTAAGATCTTCTCCTTGAAGACTTGACTTACTCGGATATCCTTGTTGGAGAGGTCAACGGCATCAACTTCATATTTTGATTGGCGCTTTAATTCCTTATGAGGGGTTTCCTTGGTTGTAGCGCTTTTCTCTGAATTTCCTAATGTGCTCGGACTTTTGCCGGATGAGTTTTTCCTCTTGCCCATGATATCAAGAATAATGTGGGTGGTATAGAAATTCAAGAATGAGGGCACTTCGAATTTGAGAAAAGAAAGTTGCAGAATTCGAATGAAGATGATGAGTGATCGCAAAGGGTTTAATCGAGGTTTTGGCCCTGTAAGATCTACGGCTGAGATGGTCTTCCACTTTTTTGTGATCTTCGGCTGGGATGAAGGCTGACATAAGGATGTATGTTCCCATTCTGTTGTGGCGTGCGAGTAGCGCGTGAGCGTGACGACATGTCTCCGCTTAATACGCCATGACACTGCTCTTCATTAATTGTTTCTTCCAGCCGACTGCTTCTCAAAAAAGAATTAAATCCCGCTCTTGAGAATAGGGAAATTTTTCCTTCTGAACCTGTCTTAGAAAACTGTTGGGACAGTTTCCCACTGTCAAAAAGAAAAAATGGTGTTTCCTCAAAACTGCTAGGACAGTTTTGGTATAGCGTAGTTCCGCTCACCCTTATGCAGGATTCTGAGAGGCCGTACTGCTGAACCTTGACCTTTCACTGATCTCTGTACTCTTCAGTCTACTCTTCCACGTGTTCATGAGCGATTGATTCATGCAATTGTCAAGCATTTAATATTGACACCTTAAATCTCGAACCTGTTTGTGGAGCATCGTGTCGGCATTTATGAATCGTTGCATGTGCTGGATCATTTCAAACGTCGCACGAAATCATTCATAAATACTCATTCTTTGAGACATTGATAATCACACAAACCATCATCTCACAGATCTCTTGAGAACCAACTCAAATTCACTTATCAATTAATATGATTTCTGCGGATGATATCTCTATCGATCGGAACAAAATCTTCCATAGGTTTGGGTTGGAGGTTCAATATTGGACTAACCCTCGATTATTTGACGCAGTGACGAGGGATTTGGAAGCAAACGGCCTTGAAAAGTTTGTGTCTTGAAGGCCTTTCAAATTTCAAGAAGATACGTTGAAGGTGTTAGCCCACACCAGCTATATTTCGGAGGAAAACAAAATATTCGGCAATATCAATGGCTGACAGATCTACTGGTCTCCGAAGTCCTTTTTCATCTACTTTGGACTCCCTCGAGGTGGCACACCAGTCATGGACTGCTTCAACCATGAGGTGGCGCCTGAATGGTCTGCTTGGCACAGATGGAGGGGTGCTGATGTCGACTTCCACCTGACAGTCTCATCATATTGGATGATGCCTTAATATCACATAAATTTTGGCATCATCAATCATATGATTGTTGGCAACCCTTTGATGGATAGGACTTCTCTCCGCTAGTTTGGAAGGCAATGATGGCCTTTGTTGAAGAAGAGGAGGTCGACTGGGTTGCATATGTCTTCAACCAGGTGCGGGATGCCTTAGAGCATCCGCCTGACATCCCAGCTCCTTACGGGATGCAGCTGAGCTGGCTTCTGGAGCAGGAAATTCCGTCCCTTGTGCAAGGCTGGACCAATATCGTGGACTTTGACTTCTATCCTTCAAGGCCTTGTCCCTCTCGCTGATTAGAATCAACTCCTTTCTAGAAATTTCGTGTACATTTTAAAATTTTTGATGTACTGTACCTTTCCTTTTTTTTTAATGAAATAGAAATGTTCTTTTGTAGCTTTTGACTAGATGTAAGGGTGACTTGTCTGTTCATTTTTATCTTAATGAATGAACTCTTTTGCTTTATCTTCAATGTTGAGTAAACTGTCTCAAAAAATAATGCACTTGACTTAACTAATAAGCCATACTGTTATACATTGGATCATTTTTCATCTCTTTCTTTTGAGATTTCATCAAACTCTAGAAGTCCTAGTGTGATGCATAGCTCTTTGAATCGAGCCTCAGGTAGCGGCTTGGTAAAGATATCCGCTAACTGGTCCTCCGTCCTTATATATTCAACCGATATATCCTCTTTTTCAACAAGATCTCGGATGAAGTGATGACGGATATCAATGTGCTTTGTTTTGGAGTGTAGAACTAGATTCTTTGCAATGCAAACCGCACTGTTGCTATCACAATAAATTGGTACACATCCAGTTTCTATTCCATAATCCTTAAGTTGTTGTTTTATCCAAAGCACTTGAGCATAACAACTCGCGACTGCTACATATTCGGCCTCCATTGTAGACGTAGCCACTGAGGGTTGTTTCTTGCTAAACCAACTAATTAGTTTGTGGCCTAAAAATTGACACGTTCCACTTGTGCTCTTTCGATCAATTTGACAGCCTCCAAAATCTGAATCCGAGAATCCATTCAACATGATTCCATCAGACTTGGATACCAAATACCCAAAGACTCTGTCTTCTTTAGATATTTTACAATTCTCTTTGCCGCCTCTGATATGTGCGTAAAATGACCTACTTTTCTATGTGTGAGCATGCATGTTTGCGGTCATTTTACTCTCATATCATATGTTTTTGTTGTTTTTTTTGTTGTGTTTTCGTGTTTTTGTGTTTTGAATGTTGTAGGATAGGTTTTGAGCATAAACTAGCATTTTTGGTGGAGTTTTGGAGGAAAATCGCACGAGTTTGGAGTGTGGAGGCGTCGACCGGCCGAGCGGAGCAGGACCGGCCGAGCCAAGCTGACAGAGAGCTCGACTGGCCGAGCCAAGCTGGACAGAGAGCTCGACCGGCCGAGCAGTGCAGGACCGGCCGAGCCAAGCCGGACAGAGAGCTCGATCGGTCGAGCCATTTCCGACCGGGCGAGCCAGAACGAGATTTCCAGCAATTTGGTGGTTTTCAGCTTCGACCGGGCGAGCCATACTTCAACCGGGCGATCCGAGACTCTGTTTGCTCGTCTATAAAAAGGGAAAACTCAGTTATTTGAAGGACTTTTGCCATTTTTACATTAGATCTAGTTAGGAGTTCCTCTAAATTCTAACTTCCATCACGATTCCATCTCAATACTAGAGGATCTAAGAGCTATTCCACATCCTTGGAGAGGAATTGAAGATCAAAGTCAGTAGATCAAGATCAAAGTGCTTCATTTTGGAGAAGAATTCTTACAAACCTATCTCTTGTAATGTTTGGTATTCAATTCAATATGTAATGTTGAACATTGGAGGTATGGAGTTCTAAATTTCATTGGATGTTGATTTGAATTAAGGAGTGAGAAACTAGGTTGATTATGCTTGTTTACTTTCCTATTTGAGATTTAACCACGCTAGAGCTTTTTCACATGCATTTAGATGTAGGTAATAGCCAGTCTAGATGTTAATTGATACGAATTTTGCAGCCAACACGCGGAAAGGAGTGTCGTGAATAGTGTGTGTTCTTGTGTACCTTGATCCAATCCCTGTGCGGAGATAGGGCATAGGGCAGTGATTTACGAGCTTTTAGGAGTGGACTAGGATTCGATAACATGGCTGTTTGAGGATTTTAGTGTCATCTACGGTCGATTCGCCGTGACTGGGGGTTGGCTAGTGTAGGGTAAGAGTCCATCCATATAGGAATTAAATATGTTTGCATCTTAGTTCAACTCAAGTGGATCACACCTATGTTCATTTCCACATCCATTCTTACTCATTGGAGCATTTGTGAAACTTGTTCTACCATTGTTACTTCAAAGTTGATTGATTGAATTCCGATTTATTCACAATGAAATTGAATGCTTGTTTTAGTATGGTTGTAGAAGTTTAATTTTGCATTAGGATTTTAGATAAAAACTCAACGATATATGTTTGCCTAGCTATAACTTTTCCAAAGTTAGTAAATAGTATTCTATAGAGCGAATTGGAAAGAACCTTGGATTGAAAATTTAACATGATTTAGTGTTGCATTTACACCGCATCATGTTTTTGGCGCCGTTGCCGGGGATTTCTTTCTAGTAGGTCTATAGGTATTGTTGAATGTTTGGAGAATTGTAGGCTAGGTGTTTGATTAATTGCTTGTGTGAATTTCTTGCTTTTTGCTTATTGATTAATTGTTGTTCTTTCCTTTGTTTGATCAATTTGTTTTGGTTTGGTAATTGGTTTTTGTGGAGTTGTAGGTTGTTTATGATAACAAGGTCAAGAGCGCGTGAGCTTTTGGAGAGGAAATTACAACAAAGGCAAGGAAATATTGAGATTGATTTGGATATGGCTAACCAAGGAGAGGATACAGTTAAGGATAGAATAGTTAGAAAGACAGATTGAATTGATGAAAGCTTTACTAAATGAGAGGAATGGTCCTCGTAGACCACTTCAAAACCTTTTTCTACCTCAAGGGGAACCGATGACTGGAGGTTTTTGGTTAGGAGTAAATGCCACGCAATTTGAGATAAAGCCACAGTTGATCCAAATGATACAGAACAACCAGTTTGGGGGACATGCAACCGAGGATCCGAATGTTCATATGTCTCAATATTTAGAAATTACAGATACAATAAAGATCAACCAAGTCCCCCAAGATCAAATACGGTTGCGGTTATTCTCATTTTCCTTGAGGGACTCGGCGAGGAATTGGTTCGAAGGTTTAGACAAGTCGAATATTGCCACTTGGGAAGAATTAAGAGAAAATTTTCCATTCAAGTTTTTTCCACCAAGTTTGACTTTGAAGAGAAGGGCTGATATAACATCGTTCGGGCAAAGGTACGATGAACCTCTTTATGAAGCTTGGGATCGGTTCCGGGAGCTTCTCCGGAAATGTCCTAGGAATGATCTTTCAGGTAGCCAGCAACTCTGTCAATTTTATAGAGGATTAGATTATGAGACGAAGATGTTGTTGGATGCATCGTCCGGAGGAGTGTTTCTTGATTTGGAAGAGAATGAAGTGTGGAGTTTGATCGAGCGGATAGCTAATAATAGTAGTCAATGGCCAAGAAGAAGAATGGAACATAAGGCAGTGAAAACAGTGAGAGAAAATAGTGAGATAGAAATGTTACGAGATCAAATGGCTTTGATGTAAGAAAAAATGGAGAGGTTGATGTGTGAATTCGAGAGAAAAGGTGATGAATATGGAAGAGATGTATATACTCTAGAAAATCATTGGAGGAGACATCAAGAAATTGAGTATGAGTTGTATAGTGGGGACTATTCATTTGACCCATGGAAGGGGGCAAGGTTGTCATCGCAATTTTGGTGGAATGAACTGAATCATTTGTACTTGGAAGAGAAAGGGAGGATACCGGAATTTGAGGAGGACCTCGAGTGGAAGTGTGAAAGAAATGAGGAACTCTTGAAAGAAATCAAGTCACAAGTAGCGTGTATAGTGCATCGATTAAGTCAAAAGGAAGAAAGTTCTTTTGAAGGCGCATGTGGAGTCATAACTACTAGAAGTGGGCATTCTTATGATGGACCGAAGCAAGGGGCAAAAGAAGGTGAAAAGGAAAAGATCGACGGAGGTATTAGGAAGAAGGTTACGTTCAAGGAGGAAGAAGAAGTCATACCAAAGGAAGTTAAAGAACAAGACGTAACCGTGGATAAATCTGCGAAGAAAATGCTATCCCTCCTATGCCTTATCCTCAACGGTTTGAGAAAAGTAGGAAGAATAAGAAGTTTGCTCGATTTCTTGAGCATATGAGCAAAATTCAAATAAATCTTCCTTTATTAGAGGTCCTACAAGAAATGCCGGGATACATTAAAATGTTGAAGGAGATGTTCACTTAAAAGAGTAAGTATGGCATTGGTGAATATGAGACGGTAAATTTATTTGAAGAATGTAGTGCTGTGATCCAAAGGAAGATGCCATTTAAAAGGCAAGATCCAGGCAGTTTGACTATTTTGTGTATAATTGGTGGAATTGAAGTAACTCGGGCTTTGTGTGATTCGGGCACTAGCATCAACTTAATGCCTTTATCCTTGTTCAAGAAATTGGAAATAGGGGAGATTAAGCCAACTACCATGACACTCCAAATGGCGGACCGGTCTTTGTCGTACCCTAAAGGAATTGTGGAAGATGTTTTAGTCAAAGTGTGAGATTTTAATTTCCAGCTGACTTTGTGGTACTTGATATGGAAGATGATGGAGATGTTCCTCTTATTTTGGGAAGACCGTTTTTGTCCACCGGTGGAGCATTGTTTGACATGAAAAATGGTCAATTAACCTTTCAATTTGATGGACGAAAGATCACTTTCTCCTTCCCGGAAGCCATGAAGAGAAGTGTGGAGGACGAGAATGAGGAGAAATGCAACATGATAGAAGTTTTGCACAGTCAAAGTTTTGAGGAAGGAGATGGACGGGAGCCATTAGAAGAGGTTTTACAAAATTCCATTTTTACGGTCAATATGGTTGATAACAAAGAAGAAGTAAGGGAAGATATTGAGGAGTATGTTCGAGTTTTGGATAATTTTCCTATTGACCCATTACATGGGGAGGCTAAGTTCTTGGAATTAAGAACAAAAGAAGAGGAAGATAGGGCTAAGCAAAGGAAATTGGAGATGAAGAATAAAGCACCAGAAGTTGAATTGAAGAAGTTACCGGATCATTTAAAGTATGCATTCTTTGGAGAAAATGAGACATATCCGGTGATTATCTCAAATGGAATTTTGGGGTGTGAAGTTGAGAAATTACTTCGTGTTTTGAGGATGCATCGGTCAGCCATTGGTTGGCAACTTTCTGATATAAAAGGAATAAGTCCCGCCATTTGCATGCACAAGATACTTCTTGAGGAAACGTGCAAACCTAAACGACAACCTCAAAGGAGGTTGAAACCTATGATGCAAGAGGTGGTCAAGAAAGAGATGCTTAAGTTGTTTGATAATAATATCATCTATGCTCCGAGTGATAGTGAGTGGGTAAGTGCAACGTATATGGTACCAAAGAAAGGGGGATTTGAAAAGGTGGTAAAAGACAATGGCGAAGAAGTCATGGAGAGATTGACAAAAGGGTGGCGGTTTTGTATCGATTATCGTGCTTTGAATCTAGCTACTCGTAAAGATCATTTCCCTTTACCATTCATTGACCAAATGTTTGATCGACTTGCAGGGCGCTCTCACTATTGTTTCTTGGATGGCTATTTGGGTTACAATCAGATTATGGTGGCACCGGAGGATCAACACAAAACTGCTTTTACATGCCCTTAAGGGATCTTTGCCTACCGACGGATGCCATTTGGACTTTGTAACGCACTGGCTATATTTCAACGATGCATGATGGCTATATTCCATGGGCTTATCGAGGAGATTATGGAGGTATTCATGGATGACTTTTTGGTTTTCGGTAATTCCTTTGATGCATGTTTAAAAAACTTAGAAATTGTTCTTGCTAGATGCGAAGAGACAAACCTTGTTCTTAATTGGGAAAAATGTCACTTTATGGTTTGTGAAGGAATTGTGTTAGGCCATAAAATTTCTTGTAAAGGTTTAGAAGTAGATAAGGCTAAGATTTGTGCTTTTGAACAATTACCCATTCCAAAATCGGTAAAAGGTGTTAGGAGTTTTCTAGGACATGCTGGGTTCTATAGGAGATTCATTCAAGATTTCTCTAAAATAACTAAACCTTTGTGTTGTTTGTTGGAGAAAGTTGTGCCATTTGTTTTTGATGAAGCATGTGTTTGTGCTTTTGAGAAGTTGAAAAAGGCTCTTGTGACTTCTCCGGTTTTAATTTCACCTAATTGGAATGAAGAGTTTGTGTTGATGTGTGATGCAAGTGATGTTGCACTTGGGGTAGCCTTAGGTCAAGTTAGGGATAAAGTGTTTAGGGTGATTGCCTATGCTAGTAAAACTCTAAATCCAGCTCAATGTAATTACACTGTCACTGAGAAAGAATTTCTAGCCGTGGTTTATGCATATGATAAATTTAGAGCTTATTTGGTAGGAGCTAGGTCGATTGTGTACACGGATCATGCTGCCATTCGATATTTGTTTAAAAATCGGACGCAAAACCTAGACTCATTAGGTGGATTTTACTGTTGCAAGAGTTTGATATAGAAATTCGGGATAGGAAAGGATGTGAGAATGTGATTGCAGATCATCTGTCTCGTTTAGAGGAGTCGGTTAGGGGAGATGAGCATGAACCTTGCATTAATGATAGTTTCCCGGATGAACATGTTTTATATGTAGCGTACAACATTCCATGGTATGCTGATTTTTCAAATTTTCTTGTTGCCGGAGTGTTTCCTCCTGATTTTAAACCCCATCAAAGGAAGAAGTTCCTGAAGGATGTGCGGTTTTATTATTGGGAGGAGCCTTTCTTGTTTCGTAGATGTGCAGATGGAGTCATTCGGAGGTGTGTGCATCAAGGAGAGTGGAGAAGGATAATGGAGGAATGTCATGCTTCGGAAAGTGGAGGGCATTTCGCCGCTAATCGCACGGCATTAAAGGTACTTTCTTGTGGTTTCTATTGGCCCTCTATTTACCGTGATTGTATGAATTTTGTCAAGGCTTGTGATAGGTGTCAGAAAACAGGATCGATAACCCGTCGGGATGAGATGTCTTCTAAACTTTTTATTGAAGTTGATTTGTTTGATGTTTGGGGGATTGATTTTATGGGACCATTTCCTTCATCTTTCGGGTATCATTATATATTGCTTGCCGTTGATTATGTCTCACGTTGGGTAGAGGCTTGTCCGACCACTACTAATGATGCTAAGGTTGTGATGAAATTTTTGCAAGGATTAGTTACACGTTTTGGAATTCCAAGAGCCTTAGTGAGTGATGGGGGAAGTCATTTTTGTAATAAATTGTTAGAAAATTTGTTAGCAAGATATGGAGTTAAGCATCGGATAACTACCCCGTATCATCCTCAAGCTAATGGTCAGACGGAGCTTGCCAACCGAGAAATCAAGGCTATTTTAGAAAAGACGGTGGCTTCCCGGAAAAATTGGTCTAAACGTTTAGATGATGCTTTATGGGCTTATCGCACGGCTTTTAAAACTCCTATTGGTATGTCACCTTATCAATTAGTATTTGGGAAGTCGTGCCATTTGCCGGTTGAGTTGGAACATAAAGCGTATTGGGCATTGAAGATGGTTAATGTTGATTGGAGAAAGGCTCAAGGGGAGCGTGCTATGCATTTGAATGCGAATGATGAATTCCGAAATGAAGCCTATGAAAACTTAAAAATTTACAAGGAGCGTACCAAGAAGTTCCACGATATGCACATTAGAGGTAAATCTTTTGCTCCCGGTGATTTGGTGCTTCTTTTCAACTCACGGTTGAAGTTTATGCCCGGTAAGTTCCATTCAAAATGGTCGGGTCCTTTTATTGTGAAACAAACTTTTGATAATGGTACGTTGGAATTAGCACGAGAGAATGGTCCTTGTTTTAAGGTGAATGTGTTGGTCCCGATTTTTCAGAGTATATACGTTACGCAGCGGAAATAAAGTTAATTGTTTCTTTGCACGCTACTTGATCTTACTCACAGCTGACAGCTGGCAACTGGTCAGCTGGTGCTGGTTACTCAGTACGCAGCTGACAACTGGCAACTGGTCAGCTGGTGATTCAATACTTAGAATATTTTAGCCTTGTTTACACAGTTATATCAGTTTCTGAATATACTCCAGCACTTGAGTGCTGGGTTTAAAATATGAATGAAATGCAGAAAGCTGATAAATAACAAAGGATTTTATAGTGGTTCGATCAATCGATCTACGTCCACTCTCCAGTCGAAGCACTGGAAATTCCACTAAGAGTAATCAGGTACAGGTGTCCTACGATCTATCTCTAGCTGGTGAATGCCTCGTCCACCAGTTCACTAGATCAACCGCTCCCGGTCCTGGATCCTTCTTCAACTCTTCACAGCTGGTGGAGTGCGAGCACGTCACTTCAACCTCCACAGCAAGCTGGGTGTTTTAGTTCTCCCAAGAACGTAGAAGTCTCTACGGCAGAATGCCCGTAATAACTCGAGTGCTGGTGAGCACAGGAGCTGCTGTGAACTCTCTCGAAGGAGAAAGAACACCAAATGAGATCTTTAACTTACAAGCTTGAAGCTTGAAGTCTCGTGTTTGATAAATCAACACACGGAAAGCTTTTTGAAAAGCCTCGAAATAACTTCAGTTCTTTCGGTGGTTGAGCAGAGATATCTAATCATTCAATGTGTCAACCGAGCTTCTCTAATGTTTGAATGTTGGTGGTTGCGACGTATTTATAGCCGCAGGAACCGATTCAAACTTTGTAGCCGTTTGGACACATCCGGAAAGGTGTCAGACCTCGGATGTCCTTCTGACGGCGGCAGGTATGTTTTTCCGGAAGGAACCATACCTTTGACCTCTTTATCTGACATAGATCTCTTTGTGTCAGAACGGCTCTATTAGTCAGTCCGAGGAATAAGACTGGCGTCTTGTGACTGATAGACTTTAAGTTATCCTTCCTTAAAGTCATCATTTGTCAGTCGTTTCCTCAGAGAATCTTCTTCTTGTCTCTACGGCGCTGGGAGAGAGAATCTGGAATTCTGCTGGTAACATCTGACTGGTAGATCGTACTGGTGATCTTGTGCTGGCAGTCTCTGCTGGTGACTTGCCCTGGCATCATCAAAGTCTACCAAAACTCTAGATGTTAACTCTTCTCGGAATCTCCCATGACTGGTGAAATCACCGCTGGTGAATAAGGTAAGCACGTATTCTCCTGGTAAGGTTTGTCAGCCGCCTGCTGATGAAACCCTTCCCAACTGGTGAACAGTAGCCAGTCATAAGCGCTTTACACCGCTGGTGAACAGTGTCAGCATGAGTCTTGTCAGCCGCCTGCTGATGAAACTTTTCCCATCTGGTGAACAGTAGCCAGTGGTAAGCTCTTCTCATGCTGGTGAACAGTGTCAGCATGAGTCTTGATCAGCTGCGACTTACAACTCAAAAGACCTAAACAGGACTTTACATTTAAGACTAGAGCTATGTAGAGACAACTGACGCTGGTAGGACTTAGGATTTGATCCACCAAAACTATAATCTAAACACGTAAGCTACTGGGAAAGGAAACTTTAGACAAATTTCCCAACAGAATGGTCATCGAGTTAAACCATATTATGTTGATAATGGATCTAGTTTGGTTTTGGATGTTTCTTTTGTTAATTAAGGTGTGCAGTCGAGCTATGGACTTTAAACAGCGCTTGATGGGAGGCAACCCATCTGGGCACGCCAGCAGCAGCAGGATAGGGAAGAGCAATGACGCACCGCCTACCTTTTTGACAAACTTAGTCTAACTTGACTAAGTTTGGGGGGAAGTGTCGGTAGTCGGTGCTCTGGTTCATTCTCTCCTCTATCTCTTTATCTTTACAATGCTTTCTAGAGTAGTTAGTTTAGTATTGAATAATGATTTGATCTTCGATTGGGTTGTATAATGATATTGATTTACCTTTACTTTGGTTTTCAATGTTGGATGTGGATTTGGATGATGATTATTAATGGTTTAATATGATGTGTTGATGGAATATTTGGCGAGCTTGCATGTTATGATACTTCCTATCTTGTATTGGTTTGTGGACATGTTAAATGGTTTGGTATGAATGGTGGAGCTAGTGGATATTGCTTTATTTTTGTTAATGTTTGGTTTGTGGAAAGTCGGTGGAAATGAGAACTCAATTGGCTTGGTTATGCTCAATAGTTTGGTGGTGTTTGTGTTGATTTGTAGTAGGTACAAATAAGGCATGGGAGAGCGATCTGAGCGTGTCCATCGATGGGTAACGCTTTATATCGTTTCCTTTGCCAATTAGTTTCATTATAATCATTTTATGGCATGTAGATTGTTGTTAGGATTGTTGTGTGCTTGTGTGTGTGTGATGAACCCAAATGAGGCTTGAGATTTAATCATGATTTACTTAGTGGAGTTTGAAGTTTACCTCAACCAATGATAGGGCGGAATCGAGTTGTCAAAGCATGTTCTAGTTTAACTTTTGAATTGCCGAGTTTTGTGTTTGGTTAATGCATAGGACTTGACAAAAAGCTGTGAGGTTTGAGCTATGATATTGTCATATCTATATTGTTTGAGAGTGGCAAGATTGAGAGTATGAGATCTAGAACTTGCATCCATTCTCTATCTATTGGCATGAGTGTGTAACTAGAAAATGATCTTAGACCATCGATTCTTAGTCCTACCTTTCACACCGGGAGTATAAGGTGGTTGTTATCATAATTTTGACTTTCGTATCTTTGACCCCGTGATTGAGCTTTATTGGTGAATCTTCTTTGATATAATTAGGATCAAGTTTGGGGGGAAAGAGTGTATGAGGGTGAATACGGTGATGAGAGTTGGGTTGGGAATTGATTGAATTTGTATTGATGGGAAATGTTGAGGCATGAAAGATATGAAATAAGGGATTGTTGTTGATCCTAGAAAAATGAGCACCTACAAAATTTTGGTGCAAGTGTTTGGAAAAAGAGGCACCGACAAAATGAATGAATGATGGTGCATTTGAAAAATCATGAAAAAGAAAAGAAAAAGAGAAAGAAAAAAAAAGAGTATGTGTTGTGAAATGGAAAAAGCCTCGGGGTCTGTAGAGGTTCGAAAAGAACAAGTTTGGGGGTTTTGGGAAATTGAGAAGTTTAGTCACTTTGGCCCAAAACCACCTACCTTTTAGTTAGCCACGTTACAACCCGTGAAAAGACCTTTTTGATTCTAGAAACTAACTCATTGTAGTATAGTGGTGAAAATGGATGCAAGCCTATGGAAATCAAGCTCGTTATCTTGTGATTGTGTGAATCTCATTTTCCCTAAACACGTGAGGGAGTACTTTCATTTTTTGTATCCATTTTTGATGAGTGGTTCATGTACTTAGCATTAAACTTTTTACAAAGTTAGGTGATAATCTCATTTTACTTGAACATGCTAAGATGATCTTGATGAACTATGAGGTATTGCACGAGGTAGATTAATGGCTTTACTTTGTTTTGATTGAGGACAATCAAAGGTTCAAGTTTGGGGGATTATGATATGTGCGTAAAATGACCTACTTTTCGATGTGTGAGCGTGCATGTTTGCGGCCATTTTACTCTCATATCATATGTTTTTGTTGTTCTTTTGTTGTGTTTTCGTGTTTTTGTGTTTTGAATGTTGTAGGATAGGTTTTGAGCATAAACTAGCATTTTTGGTGGAGTTTTGGAGGAAAATCGCACGAGTTTGGAGTGCGGAGGCGTCGACCGGCCAAGCGGAGCAGGACCGGCCGAGCCAAGCTGACAGAGAGCTCGACCGGCCGAGCGGAGCAGGACCGACCGAGCCAAGCTGGACAGAGAGCTCGACCGGCCGAGCCAAGCCGGACAGAGAGCTCGATTGGTCGAGCCATTTCTGACCGGGCGAGCCAGAACGAGATTTCCAGCAATTTGGCGGTTTCCAGCTTCGACCGAGCGAGCCATACTTTGACCGGGCGATCCGAGGATCTGTTTGCTCGTCTATAAAAGGGGGAAATTCAGTTATTTGAAGGACTTTTGCCATTTTTACATTAGATCTAGTTAGGAGTTCCCCTAAATTCTAACTTCCATCACGATTCCATCTCAATGCTATAGGATCTAAGAGCTATTCCACATCTTTGGAGAGGAATTGAAGATCAAAGTCGGTAGATCAAGATCAAAGTGCTTCATTTTGGAGAAGAATTCTTACAAACCTATCTCTTGTAATGTTTGGTATTCAATTCAATATTGTAATGTTGAACATTGGAGGTATGGAGTTCTAAATTTCATTGGATGTTGATTTGAATTAAGGAGTGAGAAACTAGGTTGATTATGCTTGTTTACTTTCCTATTTGAGATTGAACCACGCTAGAGCTTGTTCACATGCATTTAGATGTAGGTAATAGCCAGTCTAGATGTTAATTGATACGAATTTTGCAGCCAACAAGCGGAAAGGAGTGTCGTGAATAGTGTGTGTTCTTGTGTACCTTGATCCAATCCCTGTGCGGAGATAGGGCATAGGGCAATGATTTACGAGCTTTTAGGAGTGGACTAGGATCCGATAATGTGGCTGTTTGAGGATTTTAGTGTCATCTACGGTCGATTCCCCGTGACTGGGGGTTGGCTAGTGTAGGGTAAGAGTCCATCCATATAGGAATTAAATATGTTTGCATCTTAGTTCAACTCGAGTGGATCACACCTATGTTCATTTCAACATCCATTCTTACTCATTGGATCATTTGTGAAACTTGTTCTACCATTGTTACTTCAAAGTTGATTGATTGAATTCCGATTTATTCACAATGAAATTGAATGCTTGTTTTAGTATGGTTGTAGAAGTTTAATTTTGCATTAGGATTTTAGATAAAAACTCAACGATATATGTTTGCCTAGCTATAACGTTTCCAAAGTTAGTAAATAGTATTCTATAGAGCGAATTGGAAAAAAACCTTGGATTGAAAATTTAACATGATTTAGTGTTGCATTTACACCGCATCAGCCTCTATGTGGGATTTCTTTGGATTCGCCTGGAATCTCGTGCAGACTCCCACAGCATAAGAGATATCCGGTCGGCTAGCTGTTAGATATAACAGGGATCCAATAATTCCTCGATAGGCAGTTAGATCAACTAGCTCGCCTTCTTCATCGAGTGTGATCTAAGAACTGGTGCTCATAGGAATCCTTAGAGATTTTGTCTTCTCTAGAAAAAATTTATTGATAAGATTCTGTGTATACTTCTTCAGACTGATGAAGATCCCTTCAGCCGACTGGTCAACTTGCAATCCAAGGAAGTATGTTATTTTGCTCATCATACTCATCTGAAATTTGTTCTGCATTAACTGTGCAAACTTCTCACACAAACTGGAGTTCTTGCTTCCAAAAAAATATCATCTACGTAAATCTGAACTAGCAGGATGTCCTCTCCATCTCGAATCGTGAACAGAGTCCTGTCGATCTTGCCTTTGTCGAAACCATTCTTGAGCATAGAGTTTGTACCATGCTCTAGGTGTCTGCTTTAATCCATACAAGGTTTTTCTTAACTTGTAGAGTTGGTTTCCTTGCTCAAAACATGGGGGTTGTTCAACATAGACCTCTTCCTTCAATTCTGCATTGAGGAATGCACTCTTTGTAGGGTTTTATCGTGAACCGAATCACCAAAACCAAACTGAACCGAATCGGATCTATGGATATTGCTCATAATTCATTTCTTAAAACCCTAGCATGCTCCTATGAATTTAATACAAGATTGTGGATTGAGAGATTTACCGTAACTCCGTAGGGTCTGTACCGATCTTTTGCGTTTGAATTCCAAAATCCAATTCAACCACGCAATTCGAATTTGTCTGCGGAAACAGAAATTAGCAACCCTAATTTCAAAACAAAATCGAAAACAAAGAAAAGAGGAAAGAAAAAATCCGTTGTTCTCCAGATCAGGTCTTCAGATCTGTGTCCCAATGCTGTTCAGATCTACTACTGGTGTGGACTCCGTAGATCTGTAATCTGAGCAGGACCAGAATCAAAATTCTCCTCCCTTGCACACCAAAGTCGGCGCCCACTGCTCTCTCACTAGGGTTAGGGTTTTTCAGTTGTGTTGCAACTTATGAGAGAGAGCTGTCTATTTATAGACCTAGGGTTTTATCCCTAATGGGCTCTTTGGGCTCAATTCAGCATATTTAAATGGGCGGCCAGACCTGGGACCTAATGCAAATAATAAAGTGGGCCTATAAATTAATTAATTCCCATGTCCACAACCCAGGACACAATTAATTAATTAATATTAATTCTTTTTCACCACAGAATTAATACTGACCTACCCCTTTATTACCACGTTATGAGAACGGGTTGCATTAATTGAGAATCCTCATATTTAAGGTTACCGGACATCCATTAATTAATCGGAGCCTCTGACAAGCTCTAACTATAATTACATAATATCTTATAATTCCTGAGTAGTACCACTCAAACCTTATCACTCGTGCCTGAACTTAATCAGCCTGCAGGACTTTGGCACGATGAATGTTATTGAGCTCCTCAGGGAATGTCCCCATCCTATTACTCGGATATGGTTACCTAAGTTCAGTCTCAGGCGGTACTACACGAACTGCTGTTACCCAAGATGCGGATATACAAGCGTGCTGTATTGGCTCTCCACCATGGCAAGTCAAAGCAACAGTCAACCCGTGAAAACCCCTGAACCTTCGTTAGGGTTTAGACTCAATCAATGTAACGAGATCTTTTTATTCGCTGATGTCAGACAGACGAATATATCTCACTGCGGTCCATCAATACGCCACCTCTGCGTACCAGCATGTCAAGTAACCAAGACAGACTACTTATTCCAACAATGCCGCAGCCATCCGGACAGACGTATCCTCATACTCTGTCTCGGCTGTGATTATGTTTATGTCTCTCTAGGTCAAGTGATCATACTGTCTTCTGCGATCTACAACACGCCGTATGATCGTCCCTATCGGTGAGACAAGAGGATACCTTTGTTCATACATGTACGATTGTAAACAGATAGGAGAAATAAACTGTTGTATACACATTGTAATAAATGCTTTCAGTATACAAAACCCATCAATCTCCCACTTATACTCAAAGCATAACTAAGCTATTACAGAGTATACAGTTTGTCTATCTAGTCTGCTGTCTCTAACCACTATCAGTGGTCGGCATCCACCTCAGACCCAGCTCACGAATATGTCTTTCGTAAACCTTCTGCGGCAAGCTCTTTGTAAACGGATCAGCAAGATTGTCAGCAGTGTCAATCTTCTTAATCAGCACATCGCCCCTCGATACGATTTCTTGTATGATATGGTACTTTCTCTCTATGTGTTTGCTTGCCCTGTGAGACCGCGGTTCCTTTGAGTTTGCAACTGCACCAAAGTTATCACAATAAATTGTGATGCTCCTTGGCAAACTCGGGATCACGCCCAACTCTAAAAGGTAGTTCCGGAGCCACACCCCCTCTTTCGAAGCCTCGGAGGCGGCGACATATTCCGCCTCCATGGTGGAGTCAGCAATGCATTTCTGCTTTGAGCTACTCCAAGATACAGCTCCACCTCCCAGGGTAAACACATAACCTGAGGTCGATTTCTTCTCATCCTTATCCCCTTGGAAATCCGAGTCTGTATAACCCACAGGGCACAGATCCTCACTTTGATAAACTAGGCAGAAATTCCTAGTTCTTTTCAAATACTTGAGGATATGCTTCACAGCAGTCCAGTGTGCCTGTCCAGGGTTAGACTGATATCTTGCTACCATGCCAACGGCATAACAGATATCTGGCCTGGTACACAGCATCGCATACATGAGACTACCCACAGCCGAAGCATATGGTACAAGACTTATCTCGTCGTTCTCCCGCTGTGTCTGAGGACACTGCCCACTAGAAAGACGAACGCCATGTCGGAAAGGTAGCAAGCCTTTCCTGGCGAGTTGCATGTTGAACCGGGCTATCACAGTATCCACATAGGACGCCTGGGATAAGCTCAACATTCTTCTTTTACGATCTCGTAAGAGCTTAATCCCAAGAATGTAGCCAGCTTCACCTAGATCCTTCATTTGGAACTGTTCGGATAACCAAACCTTGATTTCGGACATCACCCCCTCGTTGTTTCCAAATAGGAGTATGTCATCAACGTATAGTGCAAGGAAGACCACGCTCCCACTGACACAAAGTCGGTAAACACAACTTTCATTTTCCAACTGTGCAAATCCATAGGATTTAATCACATCGTTGAAACGTAAGTTCCACGACCTTGAAGCTTGCTTAAGTCCATACAAGGACTTCCTAAGCTTCCAGACAAGATGTTCTTCGCCCTTGCTTATGTAACCCTCGGGCTGCTGCATATAGATGTCCCTACCTTCTTCAAGGTAACCGTTTAGGAAAGCGATTTTGACATCCATCTGCCAGATCTCGAGGTCCATATGCGCAGCTATGGCAAGGAGTATCCGGATGGATTTGAGCATGGCTACGGGTGAAAAGGTTTCGTCATAGTCAATGCCCTCTTTCTGACTATAACCCTTTGCCACCAGCCTGGCCTTGAAAGTTGTGATCTTTCCATCCGCCCCTTTCTTTCGTTTGTATACCCATTTGCACCCTATGCCCTAAAGCCATCCGGCAAATCAGTTTTCTGGTATACATCCGTAGCAGTTATGGATTCTATTTCAGAATCCATGGCGACTTGCCATTTGACAACATCCTTGTCCTGCACTGCCTCTTCGTAAGTCAATGGGTCAGAGTCCTCATGTCCGTCTTCCGGGCTCAAGTCCGAAAACTCACCCACGAACCTGTACCTTTCCGGTTGGAAAATAACTCTCCCACTGCGACGAGGCATCGGTGCCGTATCAGTAGTAGGTGCAGTGACTTGTGGTCCTGCACGTTGCACTGAAGAACGTGCCTGTGGTGCTGTACCTCTCACAGGAGCACCCACATCTACACGTTCCCCTTCCCTTGGAATTGCATTCTCGTTCTCAATTTCTTGAAGAACGATATCACTCCTTGACTTGTGATTACTCACATACTCATCCTCCAAGAATCTAGCGTTGGTGCTAACAATAACTCTTTGACTCTCAGGACAGTAAAAGTAACCACCTTTCGTTTGCCTGGGATACCCTATGAACAGAATTACTTTTGACCTGCTTTCTAGCTTATCAGGTTCCTTCGATAGTACGTGTGCCGGACAGCCCCATACTCTAAACTTGCACAAACTAGGTTTGCGACCAAGGAAGAGCTCAGCAGGCGTCTTAGGAACTGATTTAGAAGGCACCACATTAAGCACGTAAGCTGTTGTCTCCAATGCGTAGCCACAAAACGAAATTGGTAAGTTTGCATAACTCATCATTGATCTTACCATCTCTAGAAGAGTCCTATTTCTTCTTTCAGCTACACCGTTTTGCTGGGGTGTACCCGGTGCAGTCCATTGGGATGTTATCCCATTTTCTGACAAATACTGCAGGAACTCGTTACCGAGGTATTCGCCACCGCGGTCAGATCGCAGTGACTTGATAGTTTTCCCGACCTTCTTTTCTACCTCAGCCTTGAACTCTTTAAATTTCTCAAAGCATTCAGACTTGTAGCGAAGCAGGTAAACGTATCCGTACCTTGAGTAATCGTCAATGAAAGTGACGAAATACACGTACCCTCCACGAGCCTGCGTGGACATCGGTCCACACAAGTCAGAATGGATCAACTCCAACACATCCTCTACTCGAGACTGACTAGCCTTGAAAGGCCTAGTAGACATCTTGCCCTCGATGCAGGATTCACAGACTTGATAAGGTACAGCCCGGACTAAGTCCAATGTACCGTCATCTGCAAGTCTCTGAATCCGCTTCAAGCTGATGTGACCAAGTCTCAAGTGCCAGAGATATGTAAGATCCTCATCAGAAGAAGTAAGCTTTCTCTTCCTAGGATTATCAATTACGGATGAATTACATGCAATACTTGCGGACATATTTTGATCGAAGTAGCATAAAGAGTACAAATCAACATTACATAATGAATGACATTGTTATCTTCAATGATTGAAATCATAAATAACAAACATCCATAAAGTTGATAAAATTTGTCCTGCCGATAAACCACGGCCCACAAATAAAACCTCAAATGTACTCAAAACATCAAAACATAAGGAAAGGAAAAACTCCATGAAGCTCCGTCATAAAATGTTGCCTTCATCCAGTTTGGTATCTTCTTGCCATTAATCACCAGCCTTGTCGGCACGGTCCCCTGCAAAGTACAACAACATGATCAACAAGTCAATGCTTACAGCTCTAAAAGAGCAACAACTAACTCTAATCATGCTTACAGTTGTACATGCAAAATGGCATACCTTGTCCCTTCGCATTCGGACAATCCATCTTTCCGCAACCAGCACACTTGTTCTTCTTTGGAGTGACCTTGACTCTCTTCCCCTTCCTAGACTTGCTTTCACTGCCTGTTTTCCTGAACTTGCTCTCAGCACCGTCATCGCCAACCATAGAGGTTGTCGAACCAGTGCTGGAACCAGATAGAACAGGTTTTCGTGCTCGCATGGTAGACTGCTCCACTACAAGATCCTCAAGCAGCTCATGCAGAGCATACTCTCCCTTTGCAGCAGCAACTACCTTAAAGTCATTAAAGGATTCCGGAAGAGAATTCAAGATAATATCAATCTCGCCTTGTGCACTGATATTACCACCCCGCACAGTGAACTGTCTCATGAGATCAATCACAGACATCATGTGCTCTGTCACCGAACTATCCTCAACCATATTCTTGCACACAAGATCGTGTACAAGCTTACAGTCAATAGTTCGCTCCACTTTGCCAAAAGCTGTCGAGAGTTCCTTCCAAAGCTCTCCAGCCCTTTTGAGGTGTTCATACTTATGCCTTAACTCTCTAAACAGAGAACGCGTAATGAGCCAGAAGGCTATCTCATCAGCATCCTCCCATCTGTCATAGAATTCAAGCTCAAGTTTGCACATTCCTCTCTGAGAGCGCAACAGTGGATCCATGTAAAGAACATGTGTTAGATTTTCAAGATAAAGGACGTGTTTGATGCAAAAACTCCATACATGGAAGTTCGGACCAGTTAGAGGATTGAGAGCAAGTATATGATCGACAGTAGACATAGACATATCTGAAACAATAAAGAATCTTAAATAAGAACATACATGTTGAACTTCGAAAACAAATGCATTGAAAACCTTTTAATAAATCAAATACAAATGTTTTCCACTAATTGCCCAAGAGTTCCCACCGCAAACTACACTCATAGACGTTTACGATGTCACCCTCAACCAGAACTGCGGGTTTTAAGCCCCAATTCATTTAATTTCACTACCATGTCAGGAAGCTTTTGACACTAGAAATTAATAATTAGTGAAAAACTTAGACCAAGCCATCTCTCAAGAACAGGGATGCAATTCTTGCATTATATTCTAAGATGCTTCTAAGCAATTAACCACAAATTTAACTCCGGCCAAAAGAGACAGTTTAGCATGGCACGTAACCATACCGCACAGCCCTCAAAGCTTTTGTTATCTTTAATTTAAATCAATCCTAGAATACTTGTGAAAGAGGTCTACGCAAGCTACACTCGTAGACGTTTACGCAAAGCCCTCCCACTATTCACATGATTTAAATTGTTTGTCTAGAAATCCCAACAACCGTACCCATGTACCTCCGGGAACTAGCAAGCTACACTCGTAGACGTTTACTAGAACGAGAGATACACTTACAGCCTAGGACCGCTTTGTGGAGGTCTATTGATTTTAATTAAAAAATCTGCTTAGTATTTTTCTTTTAAAAGGTTTCTTTATGCGCACACATAATTTC